>OZ024924.1:3882362-4319862 GCA_964017225.1 Netelia inedita | reverse complement strand
ACTTTCGGGTGTGGCAGAGCCTGCTTTATAGTTGTACGAAGCGACAGCTGTGTCTCTGGCCACTCGCCTTTACCTCGTTTGCCATTTCGCAACCGTGCCTTTCACGTCCATCAATGCCCAAAGTTGGAGCATCGAGTTACGCTGAAACGTTCGCCACCTCCCCCCTCCTGCCGAAAACGTTTGACCGTCCGACCGAAATGGCTCGTCCGACCGGAGATCTACCTCGATCACTGCGAGCCCTCCCAGCCTACCGGACCAATCGTTGGCCGACGTTCCATCAGTGGCCTCTTGAGGGAAATGAATATCCCAAAGCTCCGCGGCTACGTCGAAAGAGTCGACTTTGAAATCATCAACGAACAGACACGAGGTGAAAATCCGTTAGCGAGAGAGAGAGGGAGAGAGAGGGTTGAAAGCTCGTTATTCCTGGGCGCAAAGTTTGGCAGCCCATCGGTACCGACACGCAAAACGGATATCCCCTCGTTAAAAAAACGCGTCCATCCGGAATCTGTCCCGTCACGGAATACTCGTTTTATACGTGTAACCGACTCGAAGAGCCGAATTTTACATACGTTCTTCGAAAAACAACAATAAAAAAAAAACCCTATCGAACAATATCATTTTCCATGTTTGGTTAATTTTTCGTACATTTTTTATTTTATTCACGACCCTTTCTCCACTAGATATTGCAAAAGTCAGTGAAATTTGAATCAGTTAAATTCAACCCTGTCGAAATAAGGACTTACTATGCGAAAAGCCGGTACGTTAGTCTGAAAGTGCTCGGTTCTCATGGCTGTGAGTTAGGAGGGTGACATTTAGCTCGGGCGAGGTTTCATTTATTCAAAGAGAGAATATATTTACGTTTCGAGGTGAGTGCCCCCCCCCCCCCCCCGGAAGAAATGGAGGAAGAGAGAGACGCAAGATCTTGGCTAATGGCGAGCGGAAGTCGTCTTCCGCGAGATGGAACACGAAGTTGAGAGGCTGAAGAGCTAAATTAGAATTAGGCAAGCAAAGTCCGCATGAAACGAGGATAAGTGCAGTTGAACGAAATCGTAACATATCGCGATATTTTCCAGTGGTCGATCGATTCTCGTAAACAAATAAATGCTCGTATGGAAATTTAAAGCTCGCCACTCGATCGACAATCCAAACACATAATAATCCGAATTTCCAAAAATCCCCGTAACTAGAATTTCTTCATAAACCTTGCAATGTCACTCTTTGCGTTAGCCGCGATTCAATTTCATCATCGTTTTATTCGATATTATTAAAAAAAAAATCATCGCATCAAACGGAGAATGCTCATAACGAAATTCCAATGTTCAAGCTTTTCAGGGATTCACCCCGTGTCACTGTCGGCCGATTATTAAATCATACATGTCCATACCCGCTCCTCTTGATTGATATTCCGCGATCGAATTTCGCTCCCTGAGGCTTCCGTGAATTCACGGGATAAATAGTTCGATCATATGTTCCACGGTTTTTCAACAACCCTTTTACGAACGTTTCGTCCTTTTTCCTGACCGCTAAAAATGCAAAATCATCAGCTCGGTTAATTAAAAATACCTCGAACGTGTTAATCTATGGAAAATATCACGAAAAATCCATGCTGCGATTTTAAAATTGTACGAAAAATTATTAACGAATGGCGATATACATTTTTACTTTGTTTTTCAAATTGTGAACATTCCAGTGACAGTATTTTCTTACAAAAAACGAAAAAAGTGCTTCATCCGGGCGATCTCGTACTCAAAGTCGCCGGCGCCTCTAATCAGGCACCCCTTATCGATACCCGACTCAACCCTGTACAAACGTCGACCAACCTGATTAATCTCCTTCCGAGGTTTATGCGGGCTTGTTTGACTTTTAATCGTCGATAAATCAACGCACAGGAACGAAAATAATATACATAGGCTTTAATTCACAAGTACGTAATTAATCGCTTGGAAGTGCCACCCCGACTCGCCCGTTCACAAGGAGACCGCGGCTTGCGTGCCGGTAATACGCCCGGGATACCGTATTCGCGTTGGTTCGTACCGTTGCAGCACACCTACGCCGAGAGGGAATGCTCTGCGTGAACGGTGAATTCCCGACGTATGAATAATCGTATCCACCCCTTTGCCGAAGGTCAAAACGGCCGTACGGAGCATAATATCAACGTTGTGATTATTTAGCATACGCCCTTATGACTCGAAGCACTGAATTATTATGGGACCCCGGACCTACGTTACCTAACATACATAAACGCGTATCCACGCTATATACATCGTTTTACGCGTGAGCATGATGGGGGGGGGGCGGAGTCGAGGAGAAGGGATGTTCGTTTTTGCCCGTCCGCAACGATACACCAAAACGAGGAGTAATGGAAGAGAAGGGAGATATACGATACGGCGATAAATGCGTGCATACATAGAACCCGTATTTTAGCATCTCGTGCACGAAGAGAGAGAGAAAGAGAGAGGGAGAGAGAGAGAGAGAGAGAGAGAGAGAGAGAGCACCATTAACGCCGTACGTAGATAGCAGAGAAGAGAGCAGCGGAACGCGCCTGCGGTGTGAAATTTCCCTCCACCCTTCCGACCGCTCGGCATTCCACGAAGTGGCGTACATAACGCACGCACCTACCTTCCCACCACCCTCTAGCATCCCACTAGGTATCGGCGCGGCCGATATTGAATAACATAGCTGATTAAGTGCTAACACGTGCGGATACGCAAACAAAACGTGTACGCGCCGCCAACGCTACTCCCCACACGCTCGCTACCCTATAAAGTAAAATGTCACGAGCGAACTAAAAATTATAATTCGTTTTTTTCCGCTCGAGAGGAGACTTCGTTGTTCGTTAAATTCCTCGTTTACACATTTTCGAAATTATTTCAACGAAACTTTGGATATTTTCATCTTTGTAATCCAAACGAGCGAATTTTTGTTCTTTCTCTTTTTCTCTCTCTCTTTCCTTTCCCTAATTTGAGCTTACTTACATGAATTTCACGCTGTTTCGTTGTACTATGTACGTAGAGTTTCCTGCGGTCGTAAGCTGTCGGTCCGACGTAACGGCGAGAGGGTCGCATATATGCAAATTCTGTCGGAGGACACCGCAGCAGCGACGCGGAAATTGCAATGGCACATGTGGAGGGCTACGGTGGCGTATGCAACGGTACGACGAAGCGAACCGTTGTCCCACTCTCTCTCTCTCTCTTGCTCTCGCTCTCTCTTTCTCTTTCTCGCCCTCACACACCCTCTCACTTTCTCTCTCTCTCTCTCGGTACATGTCCCGACGATTCCGCGGTCAAATTCGACGGCGGAGAAAGAGCACCCTGACGAGAGAGACTACGCTTTCGTCATCCTCGGCACACACGTCGCGTTCCACAGTCTCTACACCCCCGTTTTCTCCCTCATATCTCTCGCATACGCAAGCAGAACGAGCAAATTCTGCAAAATTTGCCATTCCAATCATCCTTACACCGTTCTACCGTTAACACCGTACTTCGATCTTCTTCGTGGCACTCGCGCGTTTACCAACGTGACGAGCTGCATGTGACGACCGCAAACGAGATATACGACGTTACGGACGGAGTGATAATTCCTGACTCGGACACTTTCAACCCAGCACTACCGCAAAAAAAGGAAAAGATTGACCCGAAATCAACCGTCTCGTTGAAAATTCAGATGTGTTTTTCATCGAAAGTTAACATCGTTATTGTGGAATCTCGAAGCGTGTATTATCTCCCATGGCAAATATTGCTTGGTTTAGTACGGTTGAGAAATATGAAGCTCGTTGTACCGCGATGGGACACGTACGCGAGTGCTTTGAGAATCTTCCGCACTCGTTTTAAAATGTATAGATCCTCGTCCCCGACGACCCTACCCTTTTCTTCTCTCTCTCTCTCTCTCTCTCTCTCTCTCTCTCTCTCTCTCTTGATCTCTCTCACTCTCTTCCTCTCTTCGTCTATCTTTATGCGGTAACATCGTCATTCGGGATTAGCCATTCTGCGGGCCGTCGCAGTGCTCGTAACTCAACGGGGCTAACGGCGTACCCATGGAGAGTCGTAAGCCCGCGCTACCGAAATGCCTCGTTCTCTTCTTATACCGTCTCCATACTCTTGCTTGGCAATTGCGGATAGAGCCAACCCTCCCCGTTTCTCTACGTACGTTGTACAGCCTGCACGATCCACTTCCCCACGAGGTTGTTCGTAGAGAGAGAGAGAGAGAGTGAGAGAGTGAGAGAGAACGAGGAGGAGGAGGGGGGAGGCTAGGTGATTCACCGAGGACTGCCTCGTAAACTTCTCACTCGTGATTGGAGCCAGGAATAGGAGAAACTTGGCCAAGACCGTTTTGCTGGCGAACCAAGAAACCAGAGAGAGAGCAAGATCGTGTATGCGCACAGACACACGCGTATATGTCGTATCTTACGTATCGATGGAGATAAGAACCGTCGATAGTGGCTGTGATCTCAACGTGTAGCGAAGAATTGTGAAAAATTCTAGGAACGAAAATCCCCGTATTTGGATCGAGGGAGAAACGATGCTGATCTTTCCGCGTTACATATTGGACACACAGTTGTCTCCGTTCGAGACGAGGAGAGCAAAGGGTGTACGACAGTTTCCACCCCTCTCGTATGGGTTTAGAGAAAACTAGCGTCCTGAGATCCAAACTCGAACGAAATTCTGCCAAGTTTCATCCCCCTTTCATCGACCACCCACTGGATCCAACCCTTCGTGCACATAACTCGAGTGATGTTACGATATAGATATAGATATAGCTACTCGAATATATCGCGTGTAAAGTTACGGTCGTAAACGAGGTTGTTGCACCATCGTAGGACCCGAAGGAAGGTTAAAGGCTGACGCCGGGAATATACAGGATTATTTCGACAAACTACCCTCCCCCCACTACGAAATTTTCATGATGTATCGTTTCTGCGATTTTGAACTCGCCCGCTTGACCAATCTCTCGTTTCCGACGTTACGTTACGAGTTGATTCGAATTTGACGAGGGTCGCGTCACTTATCTTACCAATGCAGACAACCCCCTCGAGCATCCCTGTCTATAACGAGGCCGGAGCATACCTCGCTGAATCGTTCATTCTTCGCTTTTGGCATTCAGGCAGGATCATCCCTTATTTATGCCGAAAACGAATTCGTATACACACGTCGACGTAGGTACCTGTGTAATATCTCTGACACAGCAGCAGCCACGAGGTACGATGAGATACGTATAGGCACGTTGAAAAGTACCTCGTGGAAAAAGAAAAGTCTTTTGTGCAGTATCGACGATGCGCGAGCACAGGGGGCTTCTCGATGATTATTCTTTGGTTATGATATTCGCGCGTCAATGCCCCCACACGAATTTATCGAGAATTTTCGGATAAAAAAGGGAGTCGCTACGTGCTTCGCGAAATATGAAAAATAAACCGCTCAACATATTTACGTATACGATATACGATAACAGGTATCGGGCTATAAACAGATGGGGGCGAGCGGTGAAAAGTAGGCCCGGGAAGGTTTTTTCGCGAGCTTATACATGGGCGTTCTCTCGGGTTGGAATTTTACTCGAAGCACAAAGCCATGTTTTTCGGTCGAATGATAGAGAGAGAGGGGGGGGGGGGTGAGAAGATTCCCCTGGAGGGGGATGGGGGGAGAGGATATCGAAGCGAGGTTTGCTTCCCTCTCGTAGGAAAGATAGGAGAAAGAGACCCCGAAGGAGATGGTGAAACGACGAGTGAACCGCGGAGCGAGAAAGGCAACGTAAGTAAAGTCACCGAGGCGAGAAGGACGACCTCCGGTCCATGAAGCGAGAGCGTACGCGAGGAAAGACCGTGGGGATGACTCGCGAGGGAATATCCCTCGAGGTATACGTAGTACGTGGATGGGATTGAGAGGTGAATAGAAAGCGTATATATAACGAGAGTCCACCAGCCGGAAAAACAAGGACGACGTCTCGATCCCTTCCTTCCTCCTCTGTCCCGCATCGAATTTTCATTCTTATCAGGAAGTATAGATTTGTTTAACCCAAAAATATTATCGTTACAACTACCGCGAGAGGAGTGAATCGAATGGAATTAACGAAGATCGAAAGCAACGACGATATGTCCGATTCGAGAATAAAGGACGTTCGCGAATTCCTGCGGGAAATATCGAATCGATGTTGTCTCGGCCAGAGGGATCGTCGAGTATTAACAACATCATCAACGTATCTACTTCCGTCTCCCCCTTAGAATTTACCGTTCGACTATTTATTCTCGTACGAATATAACAGAGACTCGTGGTAAGGGATGAAAGCTTCGGACCTCCCTTAGCGCTGTCACGCACCTTGACGAGGAGCGCTGTGCCACGTGATATTCGTCTCCCTTCCCTTAATGGTCAAGAGAAGCCTGCAAGTGGCATCTCATGATCGCTTCGGGGTGAAACATACCGAGGGTGCGTGTGTATATATGTGTTAAGCGAAGAAACGAGAGTGGGTATAGCGAGACACGATAGACTCACGTGTGGATATGGCAGCCGAGCGGATGGGTACTTATTCTTTCTTACGCTTCTAGACACAACGATTTCTCTTCATTGTCCACGAGGGCGACACACATTCATTTTCTTGCAGTTTATCACCATTTCCAGCATTGCCCACCGGGGGGACTACCCGATGCGATGGTCCCTTATTCCGCTACATATATATATATATATATACACGTGTTTCTATCTATCCCTCTTTCACATACAGATCCTTGCTCTCATTTTCTTTCGCAGCTCACGCGTCTTTCGCGTCACCTTAACACGTTCCCGACGTAATCGAGCTTTCTTCATATCCGGCTTCGGAGAATCCTTCGCTTTATCCCTCGATCGCCACGTTTCTCCCCCTCCTCCTTCTTTTCTCTAACGTAGGTATATATAACTCTTTGTCTCCTCGGTATCTGCCACGCCCTGCTCGTTCGCCATACAGTCAACCCCCGTCGGCTACAATATCACATTCAACCCCCTCTCCCACCCCTCCTTCGTGCATGTTTCGTATTAAACTCTGCCAAGTAAACACGGCGTTCATAATGCGCGAATGTTTTGCGTGTTGTCTCGAAATGTAATTTGTTGGCGAGAGTTCCAGCCGGGCTCATCGCTTGTACATATGTGTGTGTGTGTGTGTGTGTGTGTGTGTGTGTGTGCGTACGATGTGGATCACGTAGGCGTGTATAAACGGGCTTCCTCTTATATTTACATTTCCGTCATGTGACAACCGCAGATATCCGCCGTTTCGCAATTGCTGACGCAGGTACGGAGAATTAATTGCGGAGACGTGAATTATTGACTTCATTTTCGCAGACCTCGACGTTGCGAGAGATTCACGTGGACGGGGGAGGAGGGGGTAAAATTCTTTCCTCTCCCGTAGCCTTAGAATTCATTTATTTTTCCGAAGGGGATGAATCGTGACTCGTGACACATAGCTATTCGTGGCGAAATACGTATCAAATACCACCCCTATGGGATCGACTTCTCGATACGTATCGTCTATCAATCGCCAAGATTGGAATTGGCCTCGAAACTCAATAGGAAACAATTTCAGCATCGTGTTATTTATCAGATATCGTGCTCTTGGAGGGGTTCTCGTCCGTGCGCCCATCGAAATAATTCGACTCTCGTGTGCCAGCAAAATCGTCATCTGGGCGTCCCCACTCGTACGAGAAGAGTAGGTACCTACTTCCATCGCGCTTCGTAGTTACGACGAGCTCTGCGCTTCCGGACAATTTGCCAGCGAGACCAGCATCTTCTCATCGTCGATACAGGATATAGCGAAAGGGGGTTGGGTCCAAGAAGAAGAGGGGTTTGGGGGTACGAGAGTATGAGAGAGGGTTGCCTACGCTCGTCGACGCTAATGGCCGGGAAGATAAGGGTTGACGCGACTGTTACCCGGTAATTGGGTTATGTGGTGTAATACTAATAGCGATAATGATCATTCCGGTATAGGGCGGGTCTGCCTTGTGGGGGGGTGGGGAGGAGGGTGAAAGGGCGACCACGACTACGTCAAAGGGAGATAATGTACGAGGACGCTTGTGCATACGCCCCGAAGCCAGCATCGCTTCGAGACCTCTCTGTTACCACTCTACTCCTCCGTTCGCCTCTCAGAAGTGGACGGAGTGAGTGAATGAGAGGGAGAGAGTGAGAGAGAGAGGTAGTGCGAGAGAGAGAGAGAAACAGAAACGTTGTACACCACATCGTAGGGTTGATACATTTTCCGTGTTGACCCTTGAACCCTTCTCCAACGGTGCTATATCAAGTGCCGGACTGCTTGTTATCATCGCTTGTTCTCTCGTCCCTCGTATCTATCTACCCTCCCTCTCTCTCTCGCTCTCTCTCTCACTTCCCCCTTTGGCTCTCAACCTCTCGAACTTCGAGTACACACTCGCCTCGAGTGGACTGATACCGAAAAGACAGCGACACAATAGTTCGGTAAAATGGTGTCGCTGATATCGTTGATACTTCCTACCCTCGTTTTATCGAGTCGCACGCTCGAATTAATGCGTTAATGACCCCCAAAAATGAATAACAACGAAATGTTTTATGTTATTTTTTTTTCATATTTTTATTTTCTTCTATTTATTTTTGTTTTAATCAACGAGGGTTAAAGCATAAAAAATGTTAACAGCTGATATCTATATGTCAAAATGACAATGGAGTGTACAAAAGAGCAATCAATTATCAAAGGCAATGTTCGGTCTCGTGTATTTTGTTCCCGTGTGCGGGCTCGCAGACGTGTCGCAATTTGTTTTCGAACAAGGGTTGGGTGTTCGCCTCGTGCATTGATGTATATATATATATAATATATAAATATATACATATATATATTTCTTTTTTAACATTTCAAGCTAGTATACGTCACACTTGTCTCTCTCTCTTTCTCTCTCTCGCTTTCTCTCTGTCGCGTTCGCTCTCACCCACCGGTTCTCGTAGCACGATAATTGGTTCGATGGCTCGTTAACGAACATACGAGAATTTCCGGCGTGTTATGCAGAGCGATCTATCGCCCGGCCCCGATTTTATCTCGCCCAGAGAGAAAATCCGACGGTGTGACGCGTCGGGAGCTGCGGGAGACCGATCCACTCTCCTCTCTTTGGCTAACCCTCCATCCCCACCCTTGTCTCTGTGTGAGGATGTGTGTGTGTGTGTGTGTGTGCGTGTGTGTGTGTGTGCGCGCGTACCTACTATACGCCCGACCCAACCCTCGGACGATAATCCTCGCGATTTAAACGGCAAGCGGAACGGCGTGACTGACACGAATACAATTAGCGCGATCTCCGGTGTTCTCGCCAAAAGTTCGATAACCTCGTTTGAGAACGCGAAAATGTCGAGTCAGATTTTTTTTTCTTTTATCTTTTCCGTTTCTTTTTTTTCGCGATAGAAATATTTACGACACGCGTGATATTTTTCCTGACTGAGATATTATGATGGCGTTTCTGAACTTTCGACGTTTCGTTTCGCCAATATTTTAAACGTAAAAACATTCGCACCAACGACTTACGTACACTCGCGCAAATATCAGAGAAAAACCCGTATAAACCTCAATCCCCTCAAGCACTTTCGTTCATTTTACCCCGCGGTCAATTCGAAAAAAGAAATGTTAAAAAGCAATTTAAATATTTATACAACCTCGATTCTCTCGAATTCAATATTTTGTGTGTGTATGTGTGTTTTTTTCTGATTCAACGAATACTCACTCGTTCGATCCTTTCATCCTATTTTTTGTCGCTTTTGTTCGACAAAAAAAAGAATCAATTCGTGCCAAGCTCGTGAAAGATTTACGATCAACCTGACTAATCCCTTAACGCAGTTGCCTCGATGTATATATCTATATACGCTCTTTTATTTTTATTCATACCCCAGCCCCTCCCTCTTTTAGTAATAAATGAGGTATGATCGGCTTAGATGAGGAAACGATAAAAAAGAAAACAGGGAAGTAGTATCGCGAGCTTTTATACGCGTATCGGATAGTGTTACGTGTCGAAGCGAGAACGACGCCTTATAACTTTATACGAGACGGTAAAAGCGAATTCCGTGTATAAGATTGTACGAGAAGAATATGTGTGTAACGCGCCACCGGGGGTGGGGGTTAGTTCGGAGACGCTATAAAGTTGGCGAAGGTATATGAAAACCTCTACGTGGGAAGATTTTCGTCCCGTCCTCCGACATCGCGTTCTTTGATCACTGGCACGTTTTTAATTACGGATCCGAGAGTCCCCGTTGGCCCATTACGCGCACACGCACACGCTCGTTCTCCTTCTCATATCGCCCTCCCCCTCCCCTGCGTCTCTCTCTCTCTCTCTCTCTCTCTCTCTCTCTCTCTCTCGCTTTCGTGCACCCCTAGCGAGTTCCCTATACTATCTAGGTGAATCCGTTATGTGCTGGAGAAGTTTATTCTCCTCCCTGGGGATATGACACGTTTGCGCTCCAGAAATGCGAACGCATTCTACACCAGCTTTATAAATCCAGCTCGTGTCAACCCCCCCCCCCCCCCTCCTACCTCTCTTCCCTTCTCCCACCCAACGAACTCATCCACCTACCATATCGTCCTTTCATTGAGTAGTTTCATCACGTCGTAGCTTCGTTATACACTATGTTGTAGTCTGGTTGAATGCAGGAACGGTAAATTACGATATACGGGCGATCTGTGTGAGAGAATTTTATGACGAGGTGTCACAAGTCGACCATTAAGTGATTATTAGACGGATGTATTCAATGATGGAGTTTATTTAATAATTTACGTACGATAACTCGAATAAACGTCGATATCAACCCTCGGGTGCTTTCAGTTTGACGGAAAATAATGTATCGTATCGAATTAATTATCCATCGATCAAATCCTTGATTACGTTATAAAACTTGTCGAACTTGGGATGATTTGATATTTTTTTTATTATAGAATTTTGTAGAATTAATTTTGATTCAATGGGAACAGTGTCCGTACAATGAGAAAATTTCTTGGTGGACGTTCGGTGTGTAGGGAGGTCTCCGAGGACTATGGGCGCCATTACTCGATTGTTCCTCGAGAACGAATTCGCAGATAGAAATGGTAATGCAAAGATAGGACTGATGGAACGGAGATGGAGAGAGGGAAAACATCGAGAGAATCCAAAGAATGGAATGACATTGGCAAGATGGGCCCTAGATCGAGAAAACGACCTTTTATTCCAACACATGCGTTACGGGTGTCACTATAGACTGTCTGGTGAGGGTAGGCAATCGGTAATGTACCGACGATGTTCTCGTCGCGTTTTCGAAAGAGTGCGATGGAGATAGAAGATAGATAGAGAGAGAGAGACAGAGAGACAGAGACAGAGAGACGAAAAATGGGACAGAACGAGAGAGAGCTGGAGCCTATACTAAAAAGGGAAACGGGCTGCGGGAAATGGAAGCGATGCTCTCTTTTCACCAGGGGACGTGAAAGACTGTGAGACTCGCAAAAGAGGGTAGTATGGCTTGGGCAACATAGGCAGACTACGTTCGAGCACGACAGAGGCGAAAGGTCTGAAGCGAAGCGAACATAGGGATGGAGAGAGAGAGAAAGCAGAAGAAATGGAGTGACAGTCGTCGAGTAGTCAGGGCGGGGTCCGGGGGTCTGGTAGAGGAGAATAGATAACGCTAAGTGCATTACGTTGCTGCACCGGCTTCGTGCTTACACAATGACCATGCTCAACGCTCTTGCCACCCCTCTCCCGTCGTCTCTCACCCTCTTTCTCGGTTCTCTCCTCTGTGTGCGACATTCCTCTTCCATCCTCCTATTCTCTTTACGTGTACCTCGGCTTCCCATTGGTACGCCCATTTCTCTACGTGTATCGCAACCCACGTATCTGTGCAACTTTCTCGCCCTTTCACCCTCCCACCTCTTTCTCTCTCTCTCTCTCTCTCTCTCTCTCTCTCTATCTATCTATCTATCTATCTATCTCTATCTATCTGTATACGAATAGAACGTAACTGGTACTCGCGCAGGTACTTTCCCGCGGTGTTCCTCCAGTTTTACCATTACTCTCGCTTCCGACCGAGCACACTAGAACGAAACGAGACCCAGTGCTATCACCAATGGAACACGCTAGGGTAGCTACCGCCGATACAGATACATTTCTCCCTTTTCTCTTCACCCCTTCACTCGAGCTTACCTTTCTCTTACCAACGTACGCACGTTCTCACCTGGGTAAAGTATCCGGTTTATTTGGTACGTGGTTTGCTTCACCTATGCGGTTTTATCATATACCAACCTTTACACCCCCGCGTCCCTACTTTGCTTGATAACGTTATTTTAACAGTCGGAGAGGTTCGAGGCTTGCACTCAACGATCCGACAACAATAACGGATGCAAAAAAATGTGCATGAAAGGTATTGGTTATTCACGATACGTACGTAATGAAATTATGCACGGCTTTCACGGTATAATTTTCGTTAGGGGGAGTGGGTAACGAGAATGCTACGATAATTGAGCTTAATTTTTATCGCTCTCTCTACTTTCGTGAAGAAATAAATCCCGATTATTAATGTTATTAGTTGGTGGGCTAGGTATTGAAAATGTTGGTTTATGGTTGCGGGCGGGGATTTTACGGGTTGATTTTAGGGGTTGTGGACGAACAGAGAGAGAGAGAGGGAAGAGCGCCTAATTTCTAGCTAGAGCAGAGAAACGCCCGGGCGAGTGTTGGTTTTGCCGTCGACGAACCAGCTGGCGCAGCTGTCGCGCTTACGGGTCGCCGATGCGCTGATCGAGTTTTGATTTTCATCCCTCTCGACTCTTCGCTCCCTCTTCCTGTCTCACTTATTCTCGTGTCGAGCGTCTGACAAATTACTCGGTCGGTTTGTCGTTTGGTTATTCGAATTTCCTTCGAACTACTCTTTATCAAAGGGGTAGACACAATGCTCACCCTTATCGCGATATCGTAAATTAACTTCGAGAACTGTAAATAAGCGACGAAGATTGTGAAACGATTTTCAGTTAAATCGACGATACCTAAAGCTTATCGACCGTTATCATCGAGGAAGGAATTCAACTCTAGGCCTCGTTATCGTCCTCGAGCACTAGGGTATGTATTCCGTCCGCGAATTTTAGCCTCGAATCGTGTCGAACGGGAAATAGGAGAGGAACGCGAGAAAGAGAGAGAGAGAAAGAGTCGGGAGTGGTCCCGGAGGTAGCGAGCATCGACGTTGCATAAAGCTAGCTGCCGCAACACACCGCGAGAGATAATGATGAGTGGCTTGCGCGTACGTCCCCATGGACGGTTGTCACGTGCGGTACACCGACGCGATCTCTGTCGCAACGTGACACACGCCACGAATGCGGCGTCACGTATCGCGCGGATTATTCTCGATGACTATTTCAGGTCCTCGTTTCACGATCGTGATATTAAAAAATTTCTCTCCTTCTTCCCTTCGTAGACACAATCAGCGTTTTTATTTATTCGTGCTAATATTATTTAATTCACCGTTGGTGACAGTACCGAGCCTCGCCCTTTGATCCTTGTCACGTACGAAAATATGAAAATCTTTGTTGCGACGATGCCCGAGGAACGTTTTCTTGCAAAATTGGTGTAATTTGCTCCCGCCCAGCCCCGGGGCAACGTCAGCCACTTTTCTCGCACGGCAGGACGTCCGTCGGCTGTCTGGTGGTACGAAGTATATTAGGGCGAGTCGAGTATACCGGAGTAACAGCGGCTGAGAGAAAACCACTCCGAGCCTTGCCAGCACCGAGGAAAACCTCGACATCCCCGACCCACACTCTCTCTTTCTCTCCCTCCCCCTCCGTGCATGCCCCTCTGCATCGTCTTGCCCAGCCTCCGGTCTTCGTACTATGACGACGTACCAAAACCCATCAACGCTCCGGACGGGCCAATTTAAGTACAAAAGCGTAGTCTACGATGTAGTCGGCTCGTAGTTCACCAACGCGGCATCCTAGATACAGCGATTATACACGTTATATATACTAAACGTATATGTATAGGTAAGATAAAACTGCGACGATAAAAAGGGTGGCATGATCAAAGTTTTCCTCTCGGTACGACGGATGATTTTCATAACGGCGAACGCGAAGTTTTCGATCGATTTATCGAACGATCATTCGTGTTGGGAAATCAAAGATTTGTTTTATTTTTTATTTTTGTTGTTTTTGTTTTTCACTCGATTTTCCTCGATTCACCCCTGGATTTATAATCGTTTGACTAATTTTTTTAGTTTTTCATCAATCTGGACATTAACAGAAGCGTTATCGTAAAAGGGGAGGAAAGCTTGTGAATAGGGATTGCAGTGTGGTCGCGTTTTGGTCGTGACAGAAGGATGAGGGACGATATCCCTTGTGTTGGCAGCCTCTAGGTACCGTTCACTCTCTCCCTCTCTCTCTCTCTCTCTCTCTCTCTCTCGTTCTCTCGACCCTCATCCCTTTTCAGCCCGTTAAATTGCAAAATATCCCACGGGAAATTCCGCTCGTCCCGCGTGTAGTTGCCGGAAGCTCAAACGTTCCGCGCCGGACCAGCCGGGTGTTTTCTGCAAAAGGAGAGACAGGGAGAGAGAGAGAGAGAGAGGCAATACATACATATTTTCACCCAGTGCAACGAGAAGGAACAACGAAGATGGATGACTCGAGTACAAGAAAGCGAGAGAGCACGTCACGCGATTTTCAATTATATTTTTCTATCGGAAACTATCAATTATCAGCAACGTCCGGTTTATAATTATGTTTTCCTTTATAATTGAGAATAATGCGGAGAATATTTGAAGCGTCTCGAATGAATATTCATTTATTCTCAGAATAATTAAATAATATATAAATTTTTCTCATTAGAATAATAATTATCGTGAATAAACATTTTACGCACGTATTTTATGAATTCGAACGGAGGAACGAAAGCGTGAGCTTTTCTAATCCGACCGATTCAATTACCGTAGCAGCGTGACTCAGAGTTTACAACCTCACGGTCGGGTTTGCATGTCTCGGGTTGGCAATGTACTACCCCAACCCTTCACTCAACACCCCCCGCCCCCGTATTTTTTTCTCACTTTTTCTCGCCTATTTAATTATTTCTTTTCGTCGACTCTCTCTCTCTCTCTCTCTCAGTTTCTGTTTCGTTCTCTCTCACTCCATTGTTTTCGCAATGAATGTCGTTGTAAAGAAAAGGAGGGAGTATAAAACAATACGCGGTACTCTCGGTGCACTCAGGATAATGCATGCGGACCCTTGAGATCTTTTATAGCGAATGATTTACGATGCAAACAAAAGTAAATCCTGACATTTCAGTGACAATACAACGTGGCGTTAAATTCAAATTGACACTTCGATCGTTTTTTTTCAATTTGCGAGTTTGTAATTTAAATATGATCTAGCAATAAGAAATAAATTAAAAATTGTACTAACGATTTTATCGGATTAGCACGTGTGTTTTCCGAAGTGAAATTGATGTTGAACAAAAATATAGGTTATACTGTGTATTAATTTTGCGAATAATTATGTCGTTTCAAAGTCCCGAAAGATATTTAGCCGGAGGCTCGGGGAATGAGATAGACTAGCATGATTCTGTCTCGCAGCTTCGTGTCGCTGCTAGGAGAGCTTGATTCACGAAAATACTCAAATTTCATTCACACAGAAGGGAAATGCGAGAAACTACAAGCGCCAGTTCGTGTTTCTCTCCTAACGACCAATAAGATCAACACTGGCGAGAGTCTCCTCGTATTTCAGTCGCGACAAAAGACGACCAAATGCCCAAACGCAGCGAAACTGCAAGAGATTCACTTCCCTATGTCTCCATCTACCTTTGTGTGTTTGCCTCCGTTTCACTTCCAGCTTTTCGTATTTCACTGTGCTCTAGAGATAATCTTCATTCCGTTGCTCTGTGGGTTGTAGACTCGAGAATACTCCTTTAGCCCATGTTACTAGCTTTGTCACGGAACTGTTGCTTCGTATACCAAATTGCATGCAGATATAATTTCACGAATATTTTGCATTTGGCAAGTAAATAATCATATATATACGTTGAAATACATTATTTTATGATATATATATAGCTTTCGATACATATCGACTGTGTAAATCTTAGGTATGTCAAATTTCGTGAATAACATGACGAAATGGACATTCAAATAAGGCGCCAATCGACTGTGGGCCGCGCGTGACTGCGCGCGCACCCGCGCGTCCGACCGTTGCCGAGCGACGCCGACACCGCGCGACGAGCTTGAAATCTGGAGGAGAAACTCATCCGTTCGGCACTCGACAGTGAGCACGGTAGTTATTCGTCGTAAAAGAGTTTGTTAATGAAAGAGATAACTGTCTTAAAGAAGTAAAAAATCTACCAAAAAACGTAGTTCGTAGACGAGTAAGTGTGTGAGTGTGTGCGAGGAAGAAAAACATGCATGAGGTACGCAGCAGCAGCAAGAAATTCGGAGAGGTTAAGCTAACGTACGCTAACGATCGTATATCGAGGATTCTCCAAAAGACTTCCAACATTTCGTCGTATCTCGTTTTTAATGTTACATTCTTTTAAAATCGCGTTCTCTATCATCGCGTTAGAATATTTCGCGTCATCGAATACTCCACGCATAGCACGAGAGTCCATTACCCCCACTCCGCCGGCCGTGGTGGCCCGACGCGCCTTACTCTTTGCCTGCCGCGTCACGTCACTGAGACAGCGGCTAGCGGGTGCGCGCGCATCGCCGCTCTCGAGCAGTACCCAGCGCAGCCGTCATCAGCAGTCAAATTTGGAGAAGAAACTTTGGCGTCGGTCAGTCGGTAGCGGGCACGCTGTTATTACGTGTAGAAAAGTTTGATAAATAAACGAAAAACTGTAGCTGGCGAATGCAGAAACTGGAAATCATCATACTATGCAAATGTTGGAACATGGTGAGTGTGCGTTACAGTCTAGGAAATGTACAAATGGAGAGGAAGCGAGTCCGGCGAGGTTATGGAAGCTCGAGCGTTTCGTCCATGACAGCTCGTCCGTCCGTCGCGAGAGTAAAGGCATTGCTGATAGTTTAGGGTACGTACAATTATGTAAGAAAATAATAGCGGCCCTTTCCATGCATGTTATCGCGCATACGCGTAACTTCCGCACATATTCAATATTCGATAATTGAGACATCGTTCATAAATATGCTGCGCAAATGTATAAGTGTATTGAGAAACGCCAAGAGCCACGGCCAAGCGTAGCGAGAGAGAAGCGAGTTCATGGCTGGCTGAACAATTATCGACCGGCCGGCTACAAATATACGTCGGTGTGTTTTGATCGTACAAGGTCATCGTTCGTTCCCAAACTCTTCTTCGTGTCTCACGACTACGAATAACACGTATATTCGAGTCGTGAGATTTATAACTATATATATACGAAATACGTTATGGCGAGAATTCTCAGAGACATTCTTATTTTTCGTTGCTCGTTTACGCTCGGGGAATAAGAGTACTAGGTCTTTGGGACGTTGGTAAAAGTTGGTCGTTGGGGAACTTAAAGCGAATATTCTTTTAAAACGCAACGGTCCTCGTCCCAGACACTTGCATACAAAATAAATCATACAAACACGAGATATACGTAAAACGAAATTTATAACCGAGTACCACATAACCTAGAAACATTTTTTTAAATATTTTTTCAGTTAAATTAAATGGGCCACTCGCGATTCGCCGTTGTTTGAAAAAAAATGAAGTACGAAATTCATCACTCGTTAATCCATTCTCGAACCATCTCGTCGTACCTACCATAAGAATTTTCTCTTCCAATAATTTCACCAAATAATTAAATTCGTTCTAAAGTCACGTTTCTCCCGCGAATCTTCGTTTATCCAAACGTACACATTTTTTTTAATAACTCGGTACTTCATCCGCCATTTTGAAATAAAAGCGTCGCGTCGCCATTTTAAAACTCGTCCGTTGTTTGAATTTCGCGGTATTAATGGGTATACGCGATGTCGAGAGGTAAGTTGGGTACGGTGTGAAATGACGAATGAGTGGGATATGGAACGATGAGGGGGAAACGTAGTGTGGAAGGATGAATTTAACGTAGTATGAAATGGTAGTTAGTGCGGCGTGAAATCGTGAATTACCGCGATGCTTTATATCGTAAGTCGGTACACGGTGTAGCGTAGTGAGAACAATAGCATAGCAGGATGAAATCTCGAGAACAATGTCATCCCAAGATTCTACTTCCTCCCATCGTCGCTGGATCCTTGTACGAAGTTCAACCGGATCTTCGAACCGAGTGAGTACGAAAAATTTCCCTCTTGCATCGATAACATATGTTGCTTGTGACACTCGAAAATATTTCTTCATATTTTTCAGTACTTTAATAGCAGAGAATATTTAATATGCATTGTATGTATTTTTCAATATCATTGAAATCGATGGAAGTAATCGTTTTACTTTACTTTTGCATTCCTGCTAATTATGACTTTGCATATTTATAGAAAATAATTCAAAGTTTATTAAGTCTCGTCTCCTATAAATTGCGATCGAAATTTCAATCTTCCCAGTTTACAGTTCATCTGGAATTAATTCAGCGTCGATTAGATATGAAAAAACAATCTTTGCAATAGGGTATACTGGGTACAGTTGTAACAGGGTACAGTTGAAACAAAGTGAATATCTCACGAATTATGGAAAATACGGCGAGGGGGTTCAGGGGAAAAAGAAGCAGTTTACGCATCCGAACGTGTTCGGCAGTGTTACGCCGGCCGTTGCGTGCTACAGACACTGGCAAGGGGCCCTATTGTGCGTGGGCGCGACGAAGTAAGTATTTTCGATCGAAGATTTTCTCTAACTACGCAGCTAATATTAAAGATAGGATCATAAGTATTTTTCTCTTTGAAGATTAGACTATAGAGAATATGGTATTGTAATTATTTTTGTGTGCGATAGTTTGCCTCGTTGCTGTGATTTTTTTATTTATAAAGAAGGCAGGTGGGTACAGTTGTAACAATTTTTGTGGGCACAGTTGTAACATTACTAATCCCATCGTTACAAACTAACCCCCATACTGGGGGCAGTTGTAACATTTTGGAATTTTTTTCAAAATGCTCCTGTGGGCTAATTATTGCATCAGGCGCGCAAATATGATGAACAGTATCCAAGACTGATAAGCACTCTTTCATTTCACGTACTTAGTACCGAACTCGCTTTCATCATTACGGTTCTATGAGCGATCAAAGCAAAATTGTTACAACTGTACCCAGTCTACCCTATTACTAAAATTCAATAGAATAGAAATGTGATCTTCGTAGACACTTTTTTCATTTCTAGGCGTTTCTCCAACTCTTGTTCTACGACGTATGCGTTCTATAAATATCTATATATGTATATATTCATGAGCGTCGATATCGTCGATCGCGAAGCAGATTTTCCGTATCGATAAAAGTAGGAGGCAAAGGAGGCATTCTGGTATCGTACGTTTAAGCGGTAGAAATGGAGAAAGATAGAGGAACGAGAGAAAGAAAAAAAGCAGGAAATCTAGGGTGAGGGAGGGATGAGCTTTCGGTATCGAGTTTGCCAGAGACTCCTAGTACGCGCGATTCTCGTATGTTTTATTGAGGATTTTAGGGGTAGGAGGAAAAAGAGATATTCTCTGGCTCGGTGATCGGCCGAAGAGTCGTTCGCCGAAACTATTTTCTACAACGCTACAGCGAGATGCGCACAGAAACGCCTGCGGGAAATACGAGCGCGACATCCTCTCGGACAACTCCAAGATCTACCCTTACTATGCAACCCTTGGCAAAGTATCTTTTACCTATGTACAGTGTGTATGTCCGTGTGTATGTGCGCGGAGATTCGGGAAATTGGCAAGGGCGCGGGAACGTTCGCGTGAAAATAAGACCAGGCGGGTAGAAATCTTGGGCAGGCAAACGTGCACGATCTATATAGATGTATCGAGGATGAGGGTAGTAAAAGGGGTAAAGAAATTTGTGCACAGCTGCGTCTATCGCCATTTTTCTACGAAGCTGTTTCTATATAGCCAAAGAGAGAGAGAGAGCAAATTCTCATATATAACACTACACGTCGTATCGAATAGGACGTCGTCGAGCGCGTTTCTACCCTATTCGGTATGCAGTGGTTTCCGGAATGATAGCCGGATGCGCCAGGAAAGTGGAGAACGCGATATAGGATTATACGCGATCTTGTATCGTCCTGTTTATATTTCTCGGCATTTTCTATTCTTCTTCTTCGATTTTCTCTCCCTCTCTCTCTCGCCCTCTCTCTCTCTCTCTCTCTCTCTCTCTCTCTCTCTCTCTCTCTCTCTCTCTTTATTCCTTTTCTCATCGCGTTATCACCCTCGACTCTCGAGACGCGATATACCACGACGATTGCCAAGAAATTTATTGGACAATTACCGAGCAATATGCCCCAAATGACGAGCAGAAAATAATTTATCCTCTCTATAAATCGTAAATCACGATGAAAATTCGTTGGACGATATTTTCTACCGTTATTAAAATTTAATTTTTATATTTATATTTTCCGGAAAATAATATACGTATTAATTTTGATCGATTAAATAATTGTCGTTTTTTGTATCAAACATATTTGACGATAATAATTTTGATGTCAATTTTATTTTGATTATTTTTCCATGTATAAAAATATCGTGCTTTTATATTGGAAAATACGTTTTTTGTCGTCGCCGCGAACAAAAGAACGAAATAACGACGTTTGTCGCTCACGTTTTCGTCACAATTCTTTTCTTTTCTTTTCTCTTTTTTGTTTTGTTTCCCTTCGTCGGTTCGAGACAAACTTTTCGTGGACAAGTAAAGAAAAACGAGTCTCGGGGGTAAAAGTTTTGGTCCTTGCCCATCTCCTCGTTTCTCAATAACAACGACGATAAATCTCTTCCCACGTTCGACTACGGGACCAAAACTATATATAATTTTCAGCTCAATTTCACTGCGATCCCCTCGCACTTTGGCCCTTTTCGACCCCCTTCTACCCTTCGATTTTCCTATATCTCGTGAAAGGTAAAGGTGGACGAGGTGGGAGGGGTGAAGGGGGGGGGGGGGGGGGGATACTATTAATAACGCGCGTTAATTAATTCCATCAATCATGCTTATAAAACGTCTGATATATCGTTTCGTACCTTACGATATTTATTTATCGATTTTTTTCTTGCCCGTTTGTTCGGTTTCATTCGGCTCCAACGGAATTTCCGGTCGAAGGTCGTAACCCAAAGAGGTCGCTCTTCTCGTTCCGTCGGTATCGCCCGAGAGCTCGAGACTGGAAGGATAGAAGAGTTATAAGAGCGTCGAAGAAAACGCGATGGGCGTTCACGCTTCTCTCTTTCTCTCTCTCTCTATCTCTCTCTTTCTCGCAGCTACGAATCGAGAAAATGGTCAGTGTTCAATAGCCGTTATAATCCCTCCATTGTGATCGACACAATGAGTCGTGCGGGGGCGGAGGAGATGGGCTCAATTTTGCGTGAAGTATAGCTCTATAAACGGTCGCAGCTCGCAGCGAAGCTCGCTAGTGAGCTTCTACGTTCTCGCACCGTATAGTTGATAATAGATATCCAGTCCGGTATCGAAATATACGAGCTCTACCAAACTCTCCATCATTTTCGCATTTCCACATTTTATCTCTTTTTCCCTCTCTCTTCTCGTTGTATTTCTCTCTCTCTCTCTCTCTCTGGCCACCCTCTCATCCCCGTTTACCACGAACTCGTATAATCCCGAATAAAATTTCCACCCCCGTCCCCTCGCGAGTTCTCACTTTGGTGAACAACTTTGAGCCTCCTCCAATATTTGCCATTTCGACAATATTGATCGAATCAAAACACTCGTATTTAAACTGCAGATAATTATGAATAAATATAAAATTTAATTGCCCGCGTTATCTGAAATATCGAAACATTTCGATGGAGAAGATAGAAAATTATACGAGTTAGTCTAACGGTTGAAAAACATCGCGAAAGCGAATCAAACTTTATATCAAAAGTACAAATTTATCGTATAATTTATCGGACGAACGAAAGTTTGACATTGCGGGACGAGATGACATAATTCATTCGTAATATAGCATTTTTCTTAAGCCGACGGGGACCGAGATAAAGGGTTTGGGTTTGAGCTTTGCGGTAGCGAAGGGAAGTAAAAAGTTCGCGCACGGTAAAGAGAGAGAGAGAGAAAGATAGAGAAAGACTTGACGGTGGGAAAAAAGAGAGGGTGGAACCCACGTTATAAAGTTTTCGAGCGTTTGCGAGAGTCGAAAGAGGTCGACTCTGTCGCATTCGGGCAGTGACAGAGTATGGAAGGGGTGGTTGGTTCGGAGGTCGGCTGATATAGCAAGTAGATGAGACAACGATCCTACTACGTTGAATTTTTTATCCGTCCGGACGAGGAAGAGTGTACTTATGCGACTTATTCGACTATATACATATACGACCCATTTACGTTAAGGTACGACGTATACACGTAAAGAATTACATAACGTTACAGGTACCTATATAAAGAGAACAGGACGTAGCAAGGACGGAACAGAAAGGAGAACTAGTGGAAAAAGAGCGTACGGTCGGTAGAAAGGGGGGGTGGTAGGGCACCGGTGGTTGAGGATGGCGGTGGGGGAGAGAGGTCGAGGGGCTTCGCTCTTCCACGTCCGACGGCTAATGGCGATGGATAGTGGAAAAAAAATTTCATTACGGGGTGGTTTTAGCCTCGCTTTTTCTCGCCCGTGTTGCCTCGCAGTGCACGTACAACGCGTTCTCATTTCCATGTTACGTAGGGTGGAACGCGCGAGCAACGGAGAAACTGAGTGACACTAACACGGTCTACACAGAGGTGAATGAGAGAGAAAGAGAGAGTGAGAAAGAGACAGGCTAGTACATTTTGACTCGACTCCCAGGGTTCGTCGAAAAAAATCGATCCTTTTTTTATTTGCATCGTCCTCGATGTCGAAGCCACTAACGCGAGAGTGCAATTTCAACGTACAGATAACGCGAGACACGCACCGTTGGATTCGAATAAAAAAAGAAAACGTATACGAAAAGTCTAAAAAATAATTGTCGAACTCGGTGAAAAAGAAAAAAGATATCAAATCAGATAGTCATGTGATGAATATAATCAGATATATATATATTTTTCTTATTAAAAGTGAATACGACTTTTCATAGAGTTTGATCGATCGATCGACAAATTGGTTCGTTAATGGGGTAATTGGGAAAGATTTCGCTCGTAGATGTTTTCGCAACGAGTAAATTCTTTTTTGTCTCACATACGCTCTATACATCGATAATGGGGGTTCGGGGATGACCGAGAGAGGGCAAAAAGGGTTGAAGAGTGCTGACGATGAATAGGAGGTATAGCCGGTCGAAAAAGTATAAAAACAGAGAAAGAGAGAGAGAGCGAGAAGCATGAATTCATAATTGGCCTTTGTCCCATAATTTTCATTCATTTTGTGCCCGTTCGCTTCTTTTTGAACCCCTCGTACTCGTCGAATCGTTCTCGCGTCGCCTTTGGCTACAGACTCGGGTTTCCACGTATGTCCGTCGTTCTTGCAACGCGCGTCTAGGGTCGCGCGGTGGAGACGCGGCTGTTTCGTAGAACAATGTTTGTAAACCATTAGCCGCGAGTATAACCGAGCATCGCGCGATGAGGGTAAGAGGAGGAGGGTCGAAGGTTGCTCGTATACAAACGGGGAATGCTCATCCCTCGATTCTCGATGGTATAAAAGCTTCTTCGTACTCTCGTGGGGTGGGAGAAGCAGCACCCTTTCCCGCGATACACGCACCGGGATTTAACCAGCCCTCGCGCTTTCAACCCTTCTTACTCGAGTAGAGTCTCGTAACGGTGTAAGAGAAACAGGATAGAGGGAAGGGTGAGGGCTCATTCTCACCCTCGGCAACTTTTGGAACTCCGACAATTTGTCCTCGTTCCCTCTCGCCCAACTTCTACACCGAAAGAAACACTTCCCCCTCCATCGCGACTCCCCGTGAGATTTCTGGAGTCGCGAAGCCACAAGGGTTGAAACTCCTTAACCCAGGGGGTTGAATATTCGAGATTCGATAAGATTAATTTTTCACCCGATCGGGGTGAAACTCTGTCGTCGGCGTAGTTTCGCCCAACGATATCAAATCGGTACGAATCAAACGAGGGATTTTAAAAAAAGATTCGGCGAAACGCTAGCAAGGGACTAAAAACACACAACCCCTCGACGAATTCAACTAAAGATAAAAATAGCCTTTTAAAAAATGAAGTAAGACAATTATCGTTATAACCAGGATTGTCTCCACTCGATTATTCTCGACTCAGGTTCGATCTCCTCTTCCTCTTTTCCTCGTACACCAACGGACACGACGAATCCATTACCACTCGAACATTTCCACGATGTGATTAAATTAATTAGATCGCAATTGGCACCGGAGCCGAAGTACGAGCCGAAGCTTCGATATCGCTGTTGAAAGAGTAATGGCTCGTCATGATCGGCCAATACGATCGTGGCAATCTTCTCGTCGGGTTTATATTATTACAATTTTCACCAAAACGATGAAGATCGATATCGCTCTTAGCTGTCTATAGACAGAGTGAGGGCTCGGGAGGGGGTGGCGGGTGAGAACGGGCTGTAAGTGAGAAATATCCTTGGAACGATCGTCACAGGGGGTTCGAGGGTGTCTCACGGTCTCGTTGTCAGGTCGGATGATTGCCGATATCGAATATCGATCACGAGGACCCGAGACGTTTCGCCTCTTGCCAATTTATGTGTCTGTATTATGCACCAGTAACGTATTATTCGATTCAACGCCCGAGAGAAGTTTCGGATTCGCGTATAACGTATACATATATATATATATGTATGTATAGAAACGTATCCCTGAGTGGAACTTCGACGACGTGTACCCTGGCGAAACATGAGTTTTCCACTTGGAATATACGACGGATACATACAGATCGCGCGAGCACTCGGCGCCCCGTAGTTCACATTATGACGTAACACCATGCTTGTACGTTGCATAATAATAATAATAATAATAATAATAATAATAATAATAATAATAATAATAATAATAATAATAATAATAATAATAATAATAATAATAATAATAATAATAATAATAATAATAATAATAATAATTTTTTTTTTTTTTTTTTTTTTTTTTTTTCGGAGGGGGTTGAAAATGCATTTACGCACTTCAGGAGGAGAGAGCATTACATTTCCCTCTCCCCCCTTGTGCCGGACTCCTCTTGCAAGGACTTAACAAGTCCTGCAAGAGACTACCGGCTAAAACAATCCCCCTCCGTGACTCCTGGACACCACCCCGGAACCGCTTATCGCATTACTTCGGGGTGGCGCCTATTGCCCTAGCCCCTCAGGGCTCCTCCCTCTCCAAAGCTCTCTTTTTTAGGCGGAGGGCTGCTTCTATATTAGCAGACACCTCCGCCCAAACTCTTTCGTTCAGGAGCATAACTCCGATGATGTTATCCGGAGTTATGCTCCCAGACCTCCTTTCCACTCCTGCCCTCCACACCTGCCATTCTTCGCACTCGAAGAAGGTGTGTAGGGCGTCATCTTTCGGGGACCCGCAGGACAAACAGCACGGGTCCCGGGCCTTACCCATTTTGTGCAGGTAGGCCCTGAAATACCCGTGCCCCGTCAGCATTTGAGTGAGGTAATAATTCACCTCACCATGCTGACGGTTTATCCAGGTGTCCAGACGAGGGATAAGTCTCGCTGTCCACCTGGCCCGTGAGTCCCCTTCCCACCGTTCTTGCCAGAGCTGCAGGCTCTGAGCTCTGGCAAGTTCTTTTCTCCTTTCCCGGTCCTCCATTTCGGGAAAGCCCTGGTGGACGTACTTCCGCTCTTGGGCTAGGAGGTCAATAGGGATGACCCCAGCGACCACTAACGCTGCTGGCTCCGAGACCGTGCGGTAGGAGCAGGCGATGCGGAGGGCCCCCCTCCGCTGCACTCCAGTCATGCGCTTCCGGTACTTCTCGTACCGGAGCGCATCGGCCCAGACTTCGGCTCCGTAGAGCATTATGGACTCGGCGGTGCGTAGCAGTAGACGACGCTTGCAGGGTCGGGGGCCGCCAATATTAGCCATGACCCTGCTCAGCGCCGTCGTCACCGCAGCCGCCTTGTCAGCTCTCGATATTATTTCTTCCCCGAAGGTGAGCTTGCAATCGAGTCTCACCCCCAGGTACTTAACGGAAGCCTTAGTCTGGACCGTCGCCTCTCCTACCTGCATATCCCGAAACAGTGGGATATGCTTTTTCGTTAGCAGCACGATCTCGGTTTTGGCCAGCGCCAACTCCAAGCCGTGGTCGCCCATCCAAGAGCGGACCCGACGCATCACCTGGTTGAGCAGCATCTGTGCCGCCTCCACGCTGCGCGCGGTAATAATGGCGGCAATGAATAATAATAATAATAATAATATTAATAATAATATTATTAATAATAATAATAATAATAATAATAATAATAATAATAATAATAATAATAATAATAATAATTTTTTTTTTTTTTTTTTTTTTTTTTTTTTTTTTCGGAGGGGGTTGAAAATGCATTTACGCACTTCAGGAGGAGAGAGCATTACATTTCCCTCTCCCCCCTTGTGCCGGACTCCTCTTGCAAGGACTTAACAAGTCCTGCAAGAGACTACCGGCTAAAACAATCCCCCTCCGTGACTCCTGGACACCACCCCGGAACCGCTTATCGCATTACTTCGGGGTGGCGCCTATTGCCCTAGCCCCTCAGGGCTCCTCCCTCTCCAAAGCTCTCTTTTTTAGGCGGAGGGCTGCTTCTATATTAGCAGACACCTCCGCCCAAACTCTTTCGTTCAGTCAATAATAATAATAATAATAATAATGATAATATTAATAACGTCACGAGGGCGTACGAACCGAAGGAACTGAGAAACGGCTACGTGTTTCCTGGCCAGAAACGGGAAATGAAAGACGATCCTTCATACCGTCTTCACCCCTACGAACGTGTCGATGCTAACGTATTCGTGACAATTTTCGCGATATTGAACATTGCGAATTTGCTTTTTGACGTTCGAGGGTACGATTCACCCGTATTATTATTATTATTATTACGAAAAGAAACAAAACAGAAAAAAATATATCGGGTTAAATTTTATTGTCGCGACGAGCAGGTGGCTTGAAATTTGTTCGTAGTTTCGCGTCCTGTCTCGTGCTTCATGGTGATGCATGACGCGAGGAAGAAGAGCGAGATGGAAGCAAACTCACCCCCTGGCGAAACTTCTTACTCTTTCCTTCTTATTTCTTTCCTCTTCTCATTCTCGTCTCTCTTCATCCCTCGACTTTCTCTCATTTTTATTGCCCTTCCTCGCCTTCATCCCTCAGGCTTGACAACGTGCCAGGCTCGCGATAAAATTTCACATGTCTTAGATGTGTCCGTATATACTTGTGTATTTGTGTGTGTGTGTGTGTGTGTGTGTGTGTGTGTGTGTGTGTATCGCCTCAAGCTCTCGTACCAGAAGAGAGCCAAACTTCACGCGCGTCTCCTGCACTCTTATATTACGTATATCTTCTATATACACACCTCGCTCTCCTTCTCCACTCTGTGTTGAATATACGTGGCCTATCAACCCTTGCCCTCCTATCTTACCCGAAGCACACCCCCGACACGACCTTGTCAAAACGGCGCGCACCGCCAACCGTAAATTGGATACCGCGGGGAAAACGATATGACAAGTTTTATGCGAGAACCGAGAGAGCGAGCGAGCGAGAGGGAGAGAGAGAGTGAGAAAGAAAATATTCAAGCTTGCGTAACGGTCGGATGATTGAACGACTTGAGGGAAGAGGATGCGAGGTAACAGTGATTGGTCTCCGAAGTTGTCCGTTGCATCGAAAAGAAAAAATGGGAAATATAAATATATTTTCTTATTATCGTTTCTTCAGGGATGAAATTTAGCGGAGAATATTTATCGTCGTTTTGTAAGAAAGTGCACCCTCGTTAACCCTCATCGTCGTATATTATTATATTTGGCAAGATTTTATCTCCGGTACATTAAAGTATAACGAATTTAATATTCGCGACTGAGGGTGCGTTGATATCCGCGAAATAGCGAGCATGTATGATTAATTAAAAGTCGAGAATCTACGTGGAACGGGGAATAAAAATAAATTCATGCTCTTGAGAAAACGAGACGAAGAAAGAACCGGCAACCGGGAGAAGGATAAGCGAGTGGAGAGGTCTTCGAATGGGAAGCAGGGGAGAGTAAAAAGCAGATGAGTTGGATGAACTCGACGACGAAAGAGCCTTTGACTTTACTCTTTTTTTTTTTGTCTTCTTCTCACCGCTATGCCCGTATTGGTGCAATTAACCGGCAAATTTGTTTCACGCTTAATTGGATGTTTTGCGTCGCACGTTGAAGTTTCAACGTACCAACGACGAAAGGGAGAAGCTTGCGTTCACAACGCCTCGAGAGGCCGCGATCAAGAGCGCGCGATGAATAAAAATGCGAAAGGAGAAGGAGTAGGAGGAGGAGGGGAGGAGGGATTCTCGTCGTGCTACACGGGAGAATGAATACGAACTTTGTATACGAATATAAACAGAGAATACGTAGCGGTATATCATAAAATATAAATTTTCACGAGGGTTGAAACTCGTTCTCACCCCTTCCTCTCTCTCTCACCCCCTTTCTCTCTCTCTGTTTCTTTGTCTCTCTCGATGCAGCCTTCCAGCCCGCGTACCTACTTCAACCTCGACACTCTCAAGAGTATGTTTGCTCAATGATAATTATGCTTTCGGTGAGAAAACACCGGTGTCATAATATACGAACGAATTCGAGACGTCGCGTATGTACTCTATATTTAAGAAAATATTAGTCAAGCAAGTACCGAGGTAAAAAAGAATGAAGACAGAAGGACAACAGTTCGAACAAAAAAAAATATAAAAAAATAACTCATTTGCTAGAATCACATAGTCTCGAAGCTGAAGTAGGGAACATTTTTCCATGACGAATTTTTTCTTTTTCCACGTATCGCGTAAACACATCCCGAGTCCAAAAGATAAGAAGCCCTTACCATTTCTTGGATTTTTTTTTCACCCATCTCCCGTGTGCCGTTACCACAAAAGTTTTGCCAATGAAAAATTTAATCATCGGTGCACGAAACTCGGTTCGTAAGAATTTCATTTTTTAAAAAATATATACTTACATATATATATATATATATATATATCTTTTTTTTATTTTATTTAATGTTCATTTCTCCGGTCCATCTCCCGTTTGTGTACGTGATTCGAGTTCATTGGCGGAAGCAAAGAGTGGTGGAAAGAATGAATGTATACAGGAAGTAGAGAAAAGTCGGCGGTGTGGTAAGGAGCGCAGGGGGGGGGGGGCTTGAGACGAGATCATCGCATGGCTCTGGGGCATATAGAAGGAGAACCGGAAGCTGGATCACGGAGGAAGAGAGAAGAAGCGAGCGAGAAGGGGGAGATTTCATCCCTCCGAGAGTACAGAGAGAAGCCAACATCAAACCTGGCAACTGCAGCGCATCGGGGCGAATGAGTGAGACGCTCGCGTTATATACACGTAAATACAGTCGCCCACACAAACGCGTGTGTACGTTATACGTCGTACGGACGGCCAGAGGTAAAGGTTGCGTGCGAAAGCGGAGCACCGTAATAATTTCATTTATTTGCTAAATCCCCGCCACGCGCGTACGTGCAAAAAATTTATGATGAACGCTTCTCTCGCTTCGGGAGGTGTGGCGAGAGGGACGCTGGTGCGGAGGGGCGGAGGGGGGTGGTGAAGGAAGGATAAAACACAAAATAAAATAAAAAATATACCGACGATATACCGAAACGCAATTTCCTCTCTCCTTCGCACATCTGCTGCGTGTTACGTATATATACGGATAAAAAATAATATATATATATATATATTATTTTTTCAAGCCGGGCTATTTATTCAGCGAAACGTTTTTGTCGGTCTGATATTTTTTAAAATCAGCGCGGACTGTGCAAATCTCTCCTTTCGACCCACCGGAAGACCGAGAAAAAATGTTATTTGAGTCGAGTTGGACGCAGGGCTGAGTGAAAAAAAAATTGTCGTTAAAAAAGACTATAATAAATAAGAGGGACGAATGCGTATAAGTCTACGAAGTAGAAAAAAAAATGAAAATAACTAGACGTTATTGCGTTTCTCCTTGTCGCAGGAGGACAAAAAAAACAACATACACACACTCACAGGTGTACCCACTTCGGAAATACGCCGAGGTTCTCGTTCTCGGGGGGTCAAACTTTTACCCCGAAGCACCCTTCGAGTCCTCGCGACTCCGGGGTACGTGTGTAGATTTATATACGTATATATATACATAACATATAGGTTCGTGTCTCGCACACGCTCGCGGTCTGTAGTCGAAGAACAGGAAGAAAAATAGAAAGAGAAATGTTAGCAGAGGTCGGATGAGGGAGTGAATAAGGGAGGGGGTTAAGAAACGTACAGAAGGAAACGTAGAAAAGTTTCGAAATATCGAGAGATCCGGGATTCGAAGACTCACCCTTCCATCCCACCCCCTCTTTCTACCCCTACCCCCTTACCCTGTTTCACTACGAGAGAGTTCATTGTAGACTCTCTTGATTTTTCTTTTCTTACAATGTTTTTCTTTTTCTTTTTCTTCATCCGGAACCTTTTCCGGTTCGTTTTCTATCTTTTTTTTTCACTTTTTCTCAATCTTCCTCTCTCTCTCTCTCTCTCTCTCTCTCGCTCTCTCTCTCGCACTCTCTTGGCTACTTTCTAAGTACAAGAGAGGACATATTCTTCTATGAAGAGGGATGGAACGAGAGGAGTTTGCGTCCTACGCGTTTTATCCGATGTTCGTAATTACGCGAGTTTCCCCTGGCGTATACACACAGGTGCGCCGTATCTACACGCCGCCGCGTAATTAACGTTCCCTGGTTTATCTCAAAAAGTGTAGTGCAGAAAGTTTGTACGAGGAAGGGCGAGCTCGTGTACGCGAGCCTCAATGTCGTGAATCAAAGTTCTTCAATATATATATATTGAACAACTTGGAACTTTATTATGATACTTGTAATTACGAGGAGATTCTTTCTTTTCTCATTTCTCAACTTTCCTTTTTTTTGTTCTTTTTAAAGTTGCGCGAAAAAGAAATTATAGGGTGCAGGGTTTACCGCGGCAAACTTTGATACTACCCCGATACACGAGAAAATATTGATTAAATCGATTTCATGAAAAAAATTTTTTAATAAAAATTAAAAATAAGTAAACAAGAATTCATTCGTCTCGGACGTGAGAAAAATTGATCGCGTTCGATTTTGTTTTAGTCTCGATATTGTTTTGTCTTTTTCATTACCCCGATATTAACGGAAATGAGAAAACGAAACGCCAACTTCCGGAAGGCGATAAGGTAACGCGAAATCATAATATCGTGAAATTATTAATTTTCGTAGGATCGAGTCGAGTTGTGCTCTCCGCGCTGAAAAAAAGACACGATAAGGTAATAAAAATCGTGAGAAATTCTTCGAGATCAATTTCGCGCCGAAAGCTTCGAAGAATCGACAGAAAGAAGAAGAAAAAACGCAACGTACAACGATGTACGACGTGTATCGTGTTTGCACGCGGCAAATTTACCCTTCCGTAACATTTTCAAACGAAGACAGTTGAAAATCCAGAGTCGAGCTGGTACCTGAAGAGAGCAAAAAAAAAGATCGCATAGCCTCACGAACAGAAATAAAAAATAAATTTTTCAAGGGTTTTCGAAACTGCTCGTGGTCTCCGAGCTTCGCTGTCTCGGCATTATAAGTAATAAACGCGGTCGTCGCTGAAAGGTGCCTCGTCTCGTTCCAGCAAAAATTCTCACCGCGGCTGACTCGGCCATATTTTTACACGCACACCACAGACACATATACACACACACAGCCGAACGATAAAGCAAGGATCCTCGTCGAGTCTAAAGTGGATGAATTATTTATCGTCTGTGAATAATAGGAGAGAAAAACCAGGACCAAAAGTCTTGAAAAGCTTCTGACTTGTGCGAATGATGAGTAATGCTCGTACGTACATTTATATATTTATAAAATTCTACCTTATATAATAATAATAATAATAATAATAATAACAACCAGCACCGTGAATTATGTGAAATACATTTGTTCGTTAAAAATGTAGACAAAGACACCAGTGTGCGAAAAAAGCTGCGATAAAGTCACAGTAGGAACAAATGATTGGGATGGGTGGACGGGGGGGGGGGGGGGGGGGGGGGGGGTAACATTCGTAATATCGTCGCGATCGCGCGAGCTACCCGTGGAAAGAGAGAGAGAGAGAGAGAGACCTACCGGTCATTCTGCTCTTTAAATGCCGAACTTTTTCCTACACTCAGTGAGATTAAATCCCCTGGGCAATTGATCGTAAAATATACGTCGTATATACGTACGTACCGTTATATCTATATGCTCGTTTAAAGAGATTTCTACATTACACGCTCGATGTACGTGAAAGTAGAGCACAGGATTTTTAGTCATGGGAGGGTGAGTTTTATGACTTGAAAAGTGTCACACACTGTCGGTGAAAAAAAAAGAAGAAAGAAAAAAAGCTTCGCGCGTTATGTCCGACCCCGAAAAAAGCTTCGGATAATTCCTCACGGTTGCCAAATGTGAATTTTTTTTTAAAGCCGGATTTTCTGTATAACGGTGCTGTACGTGACCGGAGGTAGAGGGAGAACGAAACGACCCGAACCATTCGGGAGTTTGATACACCCTCGACCCTTCTCCCACGAGTAAGGGTTGGCGCAAAATTTACTCGGGTTGTAGCCTCGGACACGACCCTTGTTTCAACTGTAAACTTCGACAATTACCGGTGTCCGGGAATATACAGTGCCAGATTATATATATATATATATATATATATATATATATATATATATATATATATATGTCAAAAGGTGTTTGTGGGGACTTTTCTAAGGCCTACTTTTTACTCTTGAAATTAACAATATTAATGCTGCTAAAACGTAATCTTTAGCCAAATTTAGTGTCAGAGCATTTTTTGCAATTATATAGCGAAAAGAGTTTGTAACGGTAGATATCAGGACATCAAAAAAAACATTTCACAATGGTTGTTGTCAGGACTTTCTTATCTAATAAACGGGTTCTATCAGGACAGTCTTCGATTTTCTTCGAATGGTATTTCTCAGGACTCTTTTTGGTAAGTGATTGGGTGTTATCAGGACAGCCTCCGATTTTCTTTCTAATGATGTTTCTCAGATCTCTTGTTGATAAGCAATCGAGAGTTATCAAGAAAGCACTTACTGCCGACAAAGACATTTATACAGGCACACATACTTTTATTTAAAATAGACATCTCTTACATAAATGAATATTTCAGTTAACAAATAGCTATTATAATATAATACTTTGGGTTTTTGCGTTTAAAAACCATCGTTTACTTTTTTATTTGATTCGAAATCCAAGTTTTTATAATGCAAGGATTCCGCCGTTGTAGTAGGGGATGACCACTGCATTCACCCTGAATTTGTTTCAGCGATGGGTATATCACATTCGATATACAGGGTGAGGCAACAACTTTCATCAGTAGAAATATTTCCTCAAATATGGGACGTAAAAAAATTTTTTTAAACAATAGTTGCACGGTGTGGAGGGGGCCATCAAACGCGATGATTTTTTTCTTCCGGTGAAGGCGTTTACGTACAGTGAAGGTCACCTTCACTTTTTTAAATGGAATGGTATATTTTTTTCAACCATCTTGTACACCTCAATCCACATAAAAAACATTGGGGTTCAACGTCGTTCTAGGCCATTCAAGGTCAGTATCGATGGTACAAATCTAAATATTTCGGATCATTATCAAATATTTGGTAGTCTTATAAAGACGTCACAAAAAATGTTTCACACAAAAGGGGGCCATCAAATGTGACCAATTTTTTTGTTTAAAGTGAAGGTGGCTTTCACTGTGCGTAAACGACTCCACGGAAATAAAAAAAATCATCGAGTTTGATGGCCCCGTCCACACCGTGCAACTTTTGTTTGAAAAGTTTTTTCTAAGTCCGATATCTGAAGAAATATTTCTACTAATGAAAGTTGTTGCCTCAGCCTGTATAATGGCTGTATAACAGATAGGCTGCATTTTTTCTTCTATGCTCCAACATTTTTTTGGCATTCCGAATTTTCTGATCATTTTTCTCTATATTCGGCGCCTCGATGCCTAGAACAATCAATTACATATATATATTACTATAACAAATTACATATTGTAAAATAAGGAATATAAACAAAAAATATTTCTGAATTATTTTAATTTATTAGCGCTATTGTTTTGGTGAAGACCTTTGCGTCAAAATAATGATAGCGATATTTAAGCTATTTATCGAGTTTGACTCATTGTCAGAGCAATAGTTATTATCAGGACATATCTGTTATAGAGGAAACGGTAGTTATCAGGACATTATTTACGGGGGAAACGGTAGTTATCAGGACATCATTTACAGAGGAAACGGTCGTTATCGGGACATTTTTTACAAACGGTAGTTGTCAGGACATCATTTACAGGGGAAACGGTAGTTATCAGGACATCATTTACAGAGGAAACGGTCGTCATCGGGACATTTTTTATAAACGGTAGTTGTCAGGACATCATTTACAGAGGAAACGGTCGTCATCGGGACATTTTTTACAACCGGTAGTTGTCAGGACATCATTTACAGGGGAAACGGTAGTTATCAGGACATCATTTGCAGAGGGAACGGTCGGCGTCGGGACATTTTTTATACAACGCGTATCATCGGGACATTTACCGTTCTTTCATTTGATCTTTCAATGATCACTTCACATATAAACAAAATCATAATTTCGATTTCGGGAATAACGTCTCGTTTCACAAAGACTGAATGGTTGAATTAATGGAAAATGTATTGAATGATGTTATGCTCTTTCCCGGATGTTTAGTGAAAAAGTTGCCATGCATTTAATCATAAAGACTTTATGGCAAAAAATTTACAGCGTGCCCTTTCTAATATGAGATTGAATTCATGTGGGCATCCGCGGATAAATATAAATTCATAAATTGATAAATACTAGCCTTTGCTTATAATTATTTTATAAACTCCTTAAAATGTAGATAACGGTACTTGTGGGGAAAAATGAATCATTTATCATTTTACTTACCTTCTCTGCGATAATCTCCGCGTGATATCGACCACCGTTTTTGTACAATACACTTTATGCCTTGCACGAACCGCACGTTTTTTTCGTGCACCGAATGCGACTAAATCCACTGTCGTCGCCCCCGAAATCATTTTTTGGACTTTTTTTGGAATTGCCCCCGGACATTTTTTTCATTAATAACAACTTAAACCAAATTTTGTTTTATCGGGAATGAAGTGTAGAACTCAATTGAATGAAACAAATGTCACATGAAACATGAAAAAAATGTCCCGATGGAGTCAACAACTTCTAAGCGTAGGACTGGGAAAACGTACCACTAAATTTGTAGGACTATGTGGCCCCTTCATTCTACAAGTATTCATGAAGCTGCGTACAAAAAATCAGCTCGTTATTAATAAATTTGATAACCTCATTATTTTGACATATTCGGCGTGGAGGACGCACCAGTCAAACCATCAATGTTGTAGGACAATTGTTTTTCACAGTTCAATATCGAATTATCTTTATATTCAAATAAAATATTTTGTGTTATTGAGACAATTTCGACACCCCACCAAATCGACATGTTTTATACCTACGCGCTAAAATAGCTACCTCTATAGAGAATTTTCAGAGGATACATTTGGGGGTCTCGGCGAAAGGAACCGACTTACAAAATTTCAGCCAGTTATTAATGATAAAAAAACGAGTGGGGGCTGCTGGACTAAATATAACGTCATATTTTTATGTGCATCAAGTAAAAACACTTTGGATCACGGGAAATGTTCTCACATCACAAAGAATTAGTAATTAAATTAAAGGAAAATGTATTTCACACTGTTACGTCGTAAAGACCAGTTGGCAATGGATTTACAAAAATCTTTTATTTTCTTAATGGCGTATATTAGTTTCTAAAGATCAATTTATAAAAATATCCTGATACCAACGGTTTCTTCTGTGAAAGATGTCCTGATAACGATTATTGCTCTGGGTCATAATCCATAACCAGCTTAAATCTTGTTTTTATAGTTGCGTTGTCAGAAAAAGCTCGTTACTAATATCCATTATTATAATTGAAAGTAGGGCAAAATATCCAGAAATCGGCCAAGAACCAGTAGTCAGCCTCTGCCTATACTTTGTATGAGTGGGAAGAGTACAAGCTATATGCTTTGCGCTCTTTTCACTCATATAATGTATAGGCAGTGTTTTAGCCTATGGTGGTTTTTGAAAATTATATTGTATGATTTCACTCTAATCGATTAGTTCCTTATACCCTGGTTGTGTAGAAAAACTTATAAAATGTTTTACTGGTATAATTTGGCAGCTGACATACGCTTCTTCGAAAAAATACAAGTTCGAAAGTATATGCGGAGGTGTAAATAGAAGAGAATAACAACGATTTTTACGGCGAAAATTTACTCGCTACAAACCCGAAATGTTTGTCCATGCGGCAGAACTGTTGTCAGAACTGTTCTGAGAGTAATCAGCCTGTGAGAAAAAGAAACCCTTAGTAGTATATGCTCGTTATGGAGATATGCTCTGATAATATCCGTTACTAAGGAAAATTTGTTAGAACATTTAAAGTAGTATTAATATCCTGACCCGTACAGATGTTTATCGAGACTGTCCTGACATTACACGTTCTTGGCAGAAAAATTAAAAAAACTGTCTAACACAGTTGTCTGGAGTGTCCTGAGAAAAACCTCAGTATAGAAAAATGTGGTCCTATGTAGCATATGGTTGTTATGGAGACATGTCCTGACAATATACGTTACTAAGGAAAAATTGTCAGGACAGTCCTCACATCCACCAACTGTCCTGACAACGACCAGTAGAGCACAGAAAAAGTCCTGACATCAACCGGTTGACATATATATATATATATATATATATATATATATATATATATATATATATTATCCGAGCTCTTTCTTAGGGTGTTTCCTAATTAGGTCGACTCTCGGTCGCTGTGTCCAACTCTCAGGGGTAGGTAAAGAGTTCAGCTTTCTCGAAGCAAGTATTTACCTCCTGGCGTGTACGGGAGGGGTTATCTATTTTCTCTCGTTCTTGTCGCTTCGAGTTTCGAAACTCGGCCCGTTCACCCCTACGCCACGATTCACGATCTCTCGACGCTGTCGCGTTGGACGAGAAAGCCAGCGCGGTCACTGGTCGTGACGTTCCGCGAAGTACCACTCGATCGACGATTCCTCGATGTTAAAGCGCGTGGAAATCGAGCAACGATCGGGTTCTTCTCGAGTCTGGAAGGAAATAGTCAATGAGGGATGAAACGACGGTGAGGTAAAGGGGGTGGAGGGATTGGTGGTAAAGAGTCTTCCTCGTTCACGGAAACGAGGGGAGTAAAACAGCGAGTGAGGAGCGAACGGAGGCGGATGACGGGCGAGAAATAAGACAGAAGTGCTGGGAGGAAGATTGAGAAACTAAATACAGACGAGAGAGCTCGGGATGTTTTTTTTTGTCTTTTCTTTTTTTTTCTCTCAAACTTCTCGCCTCGCTGCAGCTGCGAGTTAAAAAATAATGAATAAAAAAGAAATCCTAATTACGCTCACCACCGAACGACGTTACGTTCTCTCCCCCGCGTCTTTTCCTCTTTCGTAGTTTTACCGATGCTGCAATTAGCGCATTTAATTACTACGAGAGAGAGAGAGCAGACTCGAGAAGCCGCGGTGATGGTCGATCGATGAGGGGCACGAGGGAACGAAGAAAACTTAACGGATTTGCGGAGGATCGTTTTATCCGTCGTACGGAAAAATACGCGAGAACACAAAAATTCTTACCCCCGTATTTTCCATTCGACCTTTTTTCTACTTCTTCTTCTCGACAACCTGCCATTCGCGTTGTTCGGATATATTTTGCAAAGTTTTTTCCTCCGACGAGAACGAGAGCGTAGGTAAGAAAAAACGAAAGATGACTGCTAGCTTTATACCGTGGCTCTGCCAATCGCGCGTAGTCGCCTTTAATCCGCAACGACTGTGCTAAATCCCCGTTTGCAGCTTTCCGTGGGAAAACGAAAGAAAGAAAAAAAGTAGCGCAAATTCCAACGAGGGCAAACGCTTCTCTCCCACAGGACAGCGAATAAAACAGACGCGAGAGCGCGCACATAGGGTCCCGAATCTACGTGTATATATCTATAATGAGACTTTAAATCGAGGTGAAATCTGCGAAAAAGATAAAAGCTTGACGCTCGCAACGTTCGTTTATAAAAGTGACCTCGCCACAATTTCAGATAGGAGATGAGAGAGAGAGAGGTCCACAGAATTTAACGGTTGCCCTGCATTATCAGCGGGTACAAATTTCACACGGAGGGACGAGAATGAACCCAAAAACTCGGACGAAAATCTATCGGAACTCTTTTATTTTTATTTCGTTAAGCCATCGTAACAAAATTAATTCGGTGTACGTGTTCGTAGTGACAGTTTTCCCCGCGTGACGAACATTTCGTAAAAAAGTGATTTACTCTTTTGGAAGTAAATTAAAAAAAAAATACAGAGAAACGAAACTAAAAATCCTTTTCGAACGTAATCGATTCTATTTTTTGAGCGATTGTCAAAGAGAATAATTTATTGAGCATGAATCGCAGAGCAGAAATTACGATCCGCTTGTATAATCATCGATTTTGTATACGCGATAATCGCTTCTCGGAATCGATGTAGGTATAAATAAAATTTTGATCGCGTCTCGTACATCGTGGGAAATCGTCATTTCGCGATCGTTCCTTCTCGCGAATGATTTAATTTTCAACTCGTACAACTCGTATCGTGTTACTCGCGCGACATTAACACCCGCGTACTCCATTTCGAACCGTCTTTTACAGCGATGCTTTTTCGCCCAAATCGACAAAGAGCTTGCGCGCCATTGTGTAATGGAAATATATGTAGCGATTTTCACCACCGACACGTCCTTCAATTCTGTATAAACGTTTTAACGAGAACACTCGTTTTCGGCTTTTCCCCTCTGCAAACGTCCAACACAGTCCAATTTTCTCTCTCTCTCTCTCTCTCTCTCTCTCTCTCGACCCTCTCTGCTTTCCCACCCTCCTCCCTTTTTCTCTCTCTCGACTCGACACACTCTATCGAGTGGGTGGTACTCGACGATCATCGCGCGAATTTCTCTCGCCCCGGAGAGTCGGGTCGTCGAAAAAAAAAGAAAAAAAACACCGCGTTCTCTGCGGCAGTTCTGATCGCGGGAACTCGTTTCGCGGCGTGTTGGAATTAATCGATCACCGCATGGCAAAAATTTACGGTCCGTCAATGTATTTATTATACGTGACCGTATCCCTCGATTGAAAAAAATGACATTTTTACCCCCGATCGAGAATTAAAACGAGGCAATAATTTTTCTATATATTTTTTTTCGTACGGTTCAATTAATTTTTTTTTTCGATTTTCATTCATAAACAATTTATCGTATAAAATGTTTTTTTATGTCTCGTCGAATTGATTGAGAGTCGTTTTAACCGTAAGAAAAAAAGGTCGTTGTCGCACCTGTAAATTATTTTTTGCATATTTGATATTTTTCGTAACGAAGCCACTCCGGGGGCTCGCCCGTGACATTCGCGTTAACGTCGAGGGGTACAGGGCAAAAAAAACCTGAGAAAAAGTAAAAGCAATAGCACGCATTCCCACCCGAGCGGGAAACGCAGCAATTACTTGGTGAACTTTTTTTTTAATTCCCTTCGGCGCTACCCCTCCTTCCCTCCCGAGCGGAAGGTAGGAGAGGGATGGAAATCGAGTCCACTCTCTACTCGGAACCATCGAACGGGGCACAAATCGGCACGGTGCCCATTCCCCCAACAAGACAAGCACGACGCGAAAATGAGTTTCAACGCTCGGTCATGTTCACCCCCTCCCCTTCCTCATCCCTTGCGCTTTTTATCCCTTTTATCGCTCTTTTTTTGTCCATCGTTCGACCGGGTCCATTCAACGCTACGTATACCTCCATGAAAAAGTTTTTTTTTATGACATATTTATGAAGCATATAGATATAAAAATTGCACCACCCGCACTCCCGAGACACGATCAAGGTTTGGGAAGGGGATGAGCAAAAAAATTGAATGTCTAACGGAGAAAAAGAGAGCAAAGTCATAACTTTGAAGTGCATAAAATAAAAAAATGGCGGGTCATATCGTGTTGTAGGAAGGTCGAACAGGTGCGATGCACTATTCGCGAATATTATATATATATATATATATATATATATATACATATACACATATATGGATGTTCGCCATCAATTCATCATCGGTCCTCTCGTTTTCTCTCCTCTCGTCGCGTTTTTTTCCTCCTCCCTCGTTCTTTCGTTTTAACATTTCAGCCCCCTACCGATCCCCACCCCCCTTCGTCGCGACGCGAGTATTCCTATTTTTGTTTCCTCGTGTTTGCTTTCTATTATTGTTTGTTTTTCTCGTTTTTTATTTTTTTATTCTTCTTTTCAACCAGTGGTAGAAACAGTAACAGCGGGGCAGCCTGCACGTTCGTTGCTACGAACGGACGTTTTGTCGCAGGTGCGTACAACACAAACACCGGATGTGCTCTCATTCTCCAATATGTACTTCTATAGTACATATATGTATGTGTAAAGGATGAGGGGTAGGTTGACGGATTTGTTGTTTTGTCGTTATTACTTATTTTTGTGTTGTTGTTTTTTTTTTATTTTCGTCTTTTTTTCAACCGATGTCATAGCTGGCGATCGAGGATGAATAAAATTCGTCGTGCAAATGACAGTCGAACACGTTTGTGAATTTTCAATGGCGAAAGGAAAAATTTGAATAGGGTATCGATTTTATGAGAATCGGGGGTTGTTATTTATTTTTATTTTTTTGGGGGAGGGGGAAGGAATAAAAATTCATTTTTCTCGATCGTCCAAGAGAAATAAATTCTCGTAGTTTTTCGACATTGAGAAGATTTTTTTTTCGTGCGTTCGCCAAAACAACCCTCCTGGGTCTCAATACACGAGCCAGATTTTGTCCTCGCACGATCGCTCGTCGTACGACACGTTATTGATACAAAGCCGAAACGACGAGGGTGAGATGTGTACACGTCTCGAGCTTTGCCTTCAAAGATTACGATTTCTTCTCTCCCCCTCTGTAACGTCAGTCTCGCTCTGTGTATTTTGACGGATCGAGAGAGGGGCGCGCGCGCGAAGTGACGCACGATAAGATTGAATCGACCTGTCTCAAGTAAAATGTTTATATACGTTTTTCCCCGGCGAGATTTCGTGAAACGTTGCTGGCATACGAGAAAGAAAGAGGGAGAGATTTTGGTATCCAATCTTTGTCAATGATCCGTATTCTCTTCTTCGCAAATAAGGAAATGAGAATTTCCGCGATTGCCATAACGATGATTTATCCTTTATTTGTTCGCCACCAGAAACGTAATAATATACGCAAGTTTGACCGACCTTCGATGAGTTCTCGATATTTATTTCCCTTCCGAGTGTATAGGTACACAAACCCAGAATTAAATAACGTTGGTCTAGCCGATAATAAGTCGAAAATCATGGGAATGAAGAAATTTCATCAAAGACGAATTTGATCTAGGGGTGGATTTTTTTTCTCATCGCGAATATTTTGACTCGTTGGAAAAGATTCTCGTCCGGTAATATGTCGAGCCGTGATCTCATCCGACCGGTTATAACGAAGACCGTGTTTTCCCAAAGGTAAAATCACAGCCAAGACGCTACGACGAGCGTCGAGGGTAGGGAAACTCGGGGAGAGAATTGTGGGGATTGAAGAAGGGAAGGAAAGAATACAAGAGCGAAAGAGGGACAGACAGAGAGAGAGATAAGAAAGAAGCGAGTAGTGAAAAGTAAAAAAAAGAGGACGAGTGCAGGAGCTTGCGGTAATCCCCCCATCCCGTCCATCCCTCCTTTTGCACCCTCTCTCTTGTACAGTCTCATCCTCTGCCCTCCGTTTGCAACGTAGTTTCTGCAATGGACGTGGGAAGATCCGACTCGGATTTTAGATCTCAGACTTTCTCTCGCTCAACCCCCGTCTCTCTTTCTCTCTTCTGCTCCTTCCTTTTAAAGCCGAAAATAATTGTGACCGTGCACGGGACGCGAGAAACGTGATTCGAGTATTCGCCAAGAAGTTTCTTGGGGTTGTCCGCGGGAAGGGTGCGGAGGATGAGAGAAGGTTGATGTGCGAAGCAGCGACAAGTCCTGGGCGGGTTTTCTTTTCTACTCTTCGTCACACCCACCCCCACACACACAGGCATGCACACCCTTATATACCTCGTTCGTCGTCGTTCTCGTATTTCTTCCGGGTCGTCAGGCTTCTGGTTGTGCCACTGCAGGTGTGACGAGAGAGAGAGAGAGAGAGAATGAAAGTAAAGAGAGCAAAAAAAAGAAGAAAAACGAGAAAAGCGAAACAAGAGCTGTGTGTGTGTGCCACCTCGAAATGATCCTGACTCCTTTTGTCAACCGGGACTTCTAGTCCTTTCGACCCTCTTCCCTTATCTCTTTGCGCGAGAGCCGCTTTTACTTTACGCTCTCTCGCGCCATTTTATTCCCCGCCCTATAATGAGAGAATATCGTCCTCGCCGAGATAAAAGAAACGATAGAAAACGTATTGTCCCACACAAGGGGGTCGAATTTTCCCAACGATTCATCCCCCCTCTTACAAAAATTCTTCACGTTCGAAAACTAAATAAAATCCCGATTGGTAACGATTCGAGAGCCTGCGGATTATTTTTGAACTCGGCCCCTCCGTAACGACGTATTCCCAAAGTTCCCGTCGAAGATAATACGACGTGTCGGATGTTTTTGAAATTTGCCGTTGTGTCGTACGTGCCAACTGGGTCGAACTCCTCGCTTTTTTAAGCTCTTGTTCGCTAAAGTTATCGTATCCTTTTCGCGTCATTTAACGGACGATATTCGCGAACGGCAGATGTATCGTACCCCGACGGTAAAAATTCAAACCCTCCGCCACGTTATTACGAAATGGCGTGGAGAAAAAGCTGGATAAATTTATCCAAACCCCACCCCCTCAGTTTTCTTTACGTAGAATAAGGGTAATGTACGGTTATACACGTTATACGGACACTAAATAACGTCTTTTCGATTACACCCCCACCCTTGGGCCCCAAGTCGATCTCGCAAACCGTCTCGCCTAAGTCTGTGAATGTACGAATAATTTTGCGGCTTTCCAAAATGGCCGGCATAAAACTCGACTTTATCTGCTCTCGTTCGATCCGACGAAACGATTGCCGAGGATTCGAATCGCGAAAGGGAGCGCGCACACGTGTCGCGTCGACGGGGGTCCGACGTTAGCCCCACGATCGTTGCTCCGGTTCTTTCGTCCTTGGACTCGTTCGCGCCGATTCCCGAACCTCCTTAAAAACGTGAAAATCGTTTACCCGAATGGCAAAACGCGCGAGTGAAAGAGGAACAGAAACTCGACGATTACGATCGATTATTTCCTTTACCGCTTGCCCGAGTCAACCATGAAGATTTTTCCATTCCCTGGCGTACTTTCGGGGTCGTAGTCCGGGGTCGTCGTATTAAACGATCGTACCTTTTTTTTCGTTTTCTTTTTTTCTTCCGTTCCTCTTCTTTTCCTTTTAGAACCTTGCTCCTTTGTAATGGCACATGAGAGAGCGAGAGAGGGAGTTGAGCATAAAGGGACGAAAAAAAACGGCCGAAGAAGAAGCTGGTGCTTTTGTGGCCCGGTCGTTTCCGCCGTGTGCTAACCTCTCTCTTTCTCTCTTTCTCTGTCTTTGCCCGTGCTGCTGATGGCACGGGGCGTCGTGCGCCCTGGCTATATGCAGCGCGATATTTCTTCTCGAATTACCACGATCCACCTGGGGTGGCATTAGTCGAGAACGGGGGAGATAAACAGAAGGCGAGCTTCTCAAGTAAGAGAAGCCGCCTCGCTGTGGAAGATTCAGTCTCTCCCCCCTACTCACACCCTTTCTGCTCACCCTTCTCCTTCTCACTCTTTTCCTATTCGTTTTTTGCTCCTTTGCTCACTCTCACCATCCCTCTACGCTCCTATCCTTCCTCGAGCCATGTTCCAGAGTGCATCTCGCCGAGGTAAAACGAGGCTGGTGTTTATTAAGGCGTATCTCTCCCGATTATATATACAACCTTCACCGACCAACGGCAGAATCCTTCGGAAAGGCAAATCTCTATTACTGTATATATATATAAGCGTGTATGTACGAAGAAGGAGTGTGCGGTCCTTTTGGCTCGGTGAGCTTTTGCAAAGATGACAGAGCAATCTCGCTCTCTTACGCGCTATATATATATACGTGTTTACAGCAGCACATATAAATTGTTATCATCATCCCCAAGGTGTATTCTCATACATGGCGCGAGTCTGTGGCCGGGGATCAACATGGAGCCGCTTGTGATGTTTCGCAAGGGACTCATAGCAAAGAGTCCCTCGAAGATCGATCCTCGAATATCCTCGTGTCAGAAACGAAAATACCGTAAGAGTAAACGATCAAGCTTGCGGGAAGACCATGAATTTCATTAAATCCGGAGACGGATGAGCGACCAAAAAATATATATATGTGTATGTAAGAAATTTTTTATATATAGGTAATTTATTCTGCAAATGATTAGGTCGACGCATTTAACGATTAAGCTTCTTTTTACAATTTGCCAAAAAAAAAGAAGAAGGTAGAGCATACAAAAGTCATAATTTCGTGACTCGATGGCGAGTGGTAAAGGTACTCGAACAATGGAGGGTACGAGGGTGAAAAACGGTAAAATAAGAAAATAAAATAAAAACAACAAGCGGACCATACCGCGGAAGTGTGCGGCAAAGGAACAACGGAAAAGGAAAGAAAACGTCGAGAAGGAAAGAGGCAAAAATCTCCCTGGGCATTGTCGAGCGGGATCAGTGACAGAGGATTTTTTCCCCCAAAGGGAAGTAACCGTGATATAGATATATATAAATATATAAGCTAGTACTCATTCACGGCTTTATTGCTTTAAACGGTCGCTCATTTCATCCGCGAGCGAGAGGAAACGAGAGCCACGACGTTTTATCGGGGCGGTGGGTGGTTGAACGCGAGGAAGGACGAAAAAAAAGAAGAAAAAGAGAAAAAAAAGAAACGGCGTCGCGACTGGTCTCACCGTGACGACGGAGGATTTTTGCATAATCCACGAGAACTGTTATCCCCAAGGGGGATCGTACGACGTAACGGTCTTGTCGCGAGATGAAAGCCTCCAGAAATCATCCCCCTTCCTCTCTGCCCCACCCTCATTCTTTCTACATACCTCGCCCCGAGCCTGATTGAAGTTTTGAATCGTTCTCTACGGTTCTTCGCCCCCCCCCCCCCCCCCGCCCCACGCCCTTGCCCCATTTCTCCCACTCTGCCCCGTGAAGAAAATGAGAACGTTGTTTTTCATACCTGTGTGCGCCACCACGGCAAAGAATTTCAGCGACTGGTAGTTCGACCTTTTTTTTATCATTTCCTTTTTTCTTCTTCGTTCCTCTCGTTTTATTCCACGAAACGATCTCTTCGTCTCGCGAAATCCGCGGGTTTTTATCGTTATCACCGTTCGTGATGGAGAAAGGGAAAGATAGAGAGAGCCGAGTATAAAGACAGAGAGAGAGAGAGAGAGAGAGAGAAGCTTTTGTATTAAAGAAGATGAAGATGATTGGAGTTATATATATTCATAGATGGATAATGATCATACGTCTCCGACGTTACCTCGTAGCGATTCTTTTTTTTCTTCGCGTCCTTCTCTTTCATTACGACTGACTCATCAAAAAACAAACGGTCGAATGATAAAACGACGAACGATCTTTCATTTATCTCCCCCCCAACCCCATCGCCCCCCCCTCCCTCCGTCTGACATACGCTCGTAACCTGAGGAAATTTTCATCGATACGGTTACGTGTTCGACGAAACGATACTCGAGACAGGTATTAGTGATCGAGCTGTGAGACCGAGGGTGAGAGACAGACGCCGAAAACTTTTTCATCTCTATCTCGTCTCCCTTCCAGTCACGTCACAGTCTCGTTAATCATGTCTCTCAGACTCATAAATTATACGTATATATGTATATACGTACGAGTTTATACTCTCCATATTCAAGATCACGAGGGGGTAAAAGCGGACACGTAGCCGTCGTACCCTCCCATCTCTACCCGTTTCCCGTATAAATCATCGCGGCTCGTTAAGCGACGTTAAAAACGGGTCGGATATTCGGTGCGGTTGTGACTTTCGCGCTTCTTCTTCGCTTTATAAACGTGAAAACTAAAAAAAATATACGATGTCACGTGGATAAAGTAATAATAATAATGAAGAAAATGAGAGAAAAATTTCTGGGAGTGTCCAGTGACACGAGAGAGGAGAGAATGAACGTGGGAAAAATCCCGAGAAATTGGAAGTCGTCCAGCAGAATCGAAGTGCTAAATCGCCCGGCGAGAATTCGTACAGGGGTGAGAATGTTGGAGGGGGTGGGCGGGCGGGGTGGGGGGCGTTATATGAGAGCCGGAAGAATCTAGTCGAGAAATCACAGATTGCCCAACGGAGCGAACCCAATTATAAAGCGGTCGCTCGAACGAATCGTGGCCGAGAAAGGGGTTGAAAGAATTGTCTGCAATGGATGGTGAGGAAGAGAGTAGGGAGATGAAACGAGGCAAAGGAGGGTGTTGCTACACACACGCCTGGAAAAAAGAAAATATGTACGTGTTGTTTTTTTGTTTTATTTTTCCCTCGTCCTTTCGTGAACTTTGTAGAATTTCGTACCGATGCGAGAATAAACGAAAGGCGTTAATGGGCCACACCGGCCAAGTGGGACGATTAGCAATTAGCGGTGGTATAATCCCTCCCCCCACGTGCACAGCCCCGAGAGATATGCAAGGGGCTCGTTCTCACATATCCCCATCTTAATGCTCTTTTTACGCGCGAGCTTTTGTTAGGCAAATGTGCCTTGTACACGAGGAACCATCCCCTCAAATGGGGTAGAAAAAATAAAAATGTTACAACACGCGCGCGAATATACGGTCTAATAATTAAAAAATAACGTAAACTCGACTCGCATAACGACTTGATATAAACGTAACTCGTAATAATCCTTTCTCGAACTAGAATATTCGTTTTACCGTTTTTTTTGGATGGGGTTGAATTTATAACGTTGTAAACAAATTACGATGCATTATGGGAAAGTAAAAATAAAAGCCTCGGTGAAATATCTCGTTCTCTTTAAAAGTTGATAATCTTTCGACGGGATTGGAAAAACAAAGGAAGGGTGAGTCGTATGGAGTTTTGTTCATGAGTAGAGGAGGTAAAAGCACGAGATTGGACTTGAGAGGTGCATTACTATAAGAATTACGAGCTACGCCTATCTTTCACTCTCGCGCGTATAACCAACGAACCTCGTCAGTATTACGATTCTTTCGAGAGGGGGCCTCGTGCTATTACCACTCGCCTCCTTTCTCCCGTTCTTAACTGCGTCATAAACCAAAGCTTTTCTATTGTGCGAAGCTTTCTTTGACTTTTTTTCTTTCCTTCTCTCTCTCCCTCTCTCTCTCTCTCTCTTTCTTTCTTTCTCTATTTCGCTTCGTGATGTGCGACCTCGATGTTTGCACAATTCATGGTAGGTCGTACGAAGCGAGGCGTACGTCTGGGTGGTTGGCTCGAGGAACCAAGGTGGAAGGTGGAGAGAAAACGTCGGGAGAGAATGGGTAGGTGTAAGGTACGTTTCATTGTAGCTATGGTGAGACAGAGTTCAAGGCTACAATTCAGAAGGGCTTTTGGACGATGTACACGAGAGTGCGACTCGAATAACGAGATAACGACGGCTGAGGGGTGTGGGGGTTGAAAAGCGCGCGTGGAGCGTGTGCATGGAGCACGAGGTCGTACCACCGACTCTAAGAGAACCTCAAGAGGGAGAATCACTCATGGCCAAGAAGGTGTGTACTGTTACAGGGCTTGAAAATAAGATTAAAAAATTACAAAGATTCAACGGAAAACAGTAGTCGCGAGGGGGTTGATTCATTGTTTTAATTCTCGCTCGCATTTCGGTTATGGAATTTTTCCTCTCGTACATTAATGCTCCTACCCTCGTTTCTTCCATGTCGTGTACAAATGCGAATCTCGCCTACGAGTGATGACATAGGGGATGAACCGAAATTTCATAAATGTCCTTGAAGTCGGTTCACCAACGAACCTTAGGAATTCTTTTTTAATCTCGCGTCTATTCGTAAGAAAAAATAAATATTTCCTAACTTTTTCAATTAATTTTCAAAGTCAAATCCAACGTTTGAGCTCGTGATCTTAGGTCAACGCCCCGAGGGGACATTCGTCGGCATCTCGGTTTCCGCGATACTTGGACAAGACGCTAAATAGTTGGAGACAGTGGTCTAACCCACTGAATATCCGTAATTCCAAGTTTCTCCGGCAGTCACTTCGCGGTTATCTGCCCGCGTGTATCTATCCCGGTAGCTCAACGCTCTATTATATACAACGGATTGTTATACAACGTGACCATTCGTGTGACGTTGCCGACCCGTACGTATATATTCCCGAGTGTGCGTCGTCCAACAGAGAGAGAGAGAGGGAGAGCGACATTGTAGCAATATTAGTAGAACCATCAGCATCGGTATACAAGTTTCAGGACCGACGCAGAGGGGGTAGGAGCAAGTTCGCGAACTGTATATCTGTCGCTAGGGCGTCGCGTGATAAAGGGTTCTACCGGTCTGCCATCCCACTGGCAGTTTCCACTGATGCTCTGTGGGTTCTCCTGGTCTGCAGTAGCAGCAGCGACCCCTCACCCCGTGCCCAACTCCCTCTTCCTGGCTAACTCGGAGGTCCACCTAATTTATGGCTCAACGGCAAAATATTGTTCCCACCGCAGAGATTAGTATAGTCGGAATGGGTGGAAGGGGGGAGGGGAGGATGTCCACTTACACATACTCGCACAGATGCGAGACTTTCTCCCTTCCCTCGAAACCAATGTCACTGTGGTTCATACACGTTTATTCTTTGGCCAAACCCCAACGTCTCCCCCTCTCTCCCTCTCTCTTTCTCTCTCTCTAGCATGCGTGACACACGCACACACGAATGCAGTCCCGAACACATCTCGGTTATATCCGGGCGAATACCCTTGCAACCCTTTCCTCCCTCTGCCGGACGAGCAGCCAGGTTGAAACATGGGCAGCGCGTAGGCGAGTGTTAGGGATGGGAAACGAACAAAAAAACGTAGCGATAGAACGAATGCGAAATAAAAATTAAAAAAATGTAGAGCGAGAGAGAGAGAGGATGAGAGTGAAAAGAGAGGCAGCCTGGTGGTGCCAAAAAAAGGCGGAAGCGCGCAAACGCTGACGGACGGTGCGTTGAACTCACGCGGCGAGGGTGAAAAAGGGAGTGAAGGGGTTGGGAGTAACGAGACCTCGACCAATTAGGTCCACAATGCAGCATGGGGATCACGATGTTTGTTTGTTTCGTATATCATGGTTTACCCCACTCTCATCCCCTCCTCTTTCGTTCTATCACCCTCTCTCTCTCTCTCTCTCTCTCTCTCTCTCTCTCTTTCTCTCTCTCGCCCCCACAACCCTCTCTCCATTTTGCTCTTTTCTCTCTATCATCGCCGATATATATCCCGCGATATCTCGCTGCGTGTAATCGGGGACTATCATTCGTTATTTGCCGAACAAAAATATCGCTATCCTCCCCGCACGCGCACACACATGAAAGAGCACCCATGAATGCGGCTTCATACATGTTGTACGTATAGGTTCGTACGCTTTTGTGCACCGTGGATAGAGATACGTTGTATCGACTCTCGAAATACGAAGTTCTCACGCCCCAGTGGTACCATAATAATGATACCGCTTTGAAGTATCTCGTTTTACTAGCCCCTGCGGTTGAAAACTTCACCAGAGTATCGTGTTCACGAGTTACATGAATATATTATATATATATATATATTTACAGGATGTGTAGAATGTACCTGCGATACACCGAATTCCTTGTTAGAATACAATGAGAAAGACGCCGGTGCAGTTTTAAACTCCATGTTTCATTCGCGTTCATTTATTTAATCGCAAGATGTTCGTACATCACGTTTCGCGCTAAACCTCGAGTTTTAATCAAATGTAATCAGCAATTTATCCGAATGGCATAACGAAAGATTTTCACGAGATTGGAGTGGAACGAGAAACGAAACATTTGAAAAATTAAATAAATAAAAGAATTGATTAAAATGGAGAAAGTTAGGGAAAAAGGGTATGAGGTACGGGAACGAGGAGACAAAATTTATCAAGCAAATATGTCGTGTCGTTTCTGTGTTTGGTCCGGGAGATTGCACATAATGCACGCACATTTCACTGACGAAAAACTCAGCAACTGGGACACCGGGAAAACTTTTGAGAGCACTGAAAAGAGGGTTGAGAGAGAGAGAGAGGCTGGCAGGCAGGGCATGTCGAGAATTTTGCCGTGTATACATAACGGAATAAATATAAAACACACCGGATCCACCGCCATACTGCGAAATGCTATACATACTCGTTTAGCTAATGGAAAACAAGTGCAGCGTGGGTTTTGCTCCGAGCTGTGCCAGCTGTCCCAGGGCTCTTTCGCCCCTCCCCCCTTTCCGTCCTCAACCGCGTAGAAAAAGAGCCCCCTCGCAACCAGCGCAGCCGCCCTCTTTTCTCATTGTTTCCGTTACAAAACGCAGTTTAACGCGTTTTTCATTAGCCGAAACTCGGTAGTGAAATGACGATGATAAAAAAAATAATATTATCTTATCAAAAAATTATCTCAACGATGATAAAATCGTTAATTATAATTATAAAAAATATTCCGACATTCCTGTAGGTAACAACGCATACTATAGTACGCATATTTGGTTACGAAATAGGTTCATGGTTACGACCAAACTGTAGTGCCAGGGGGATGAAGGAATTGGCGTAAACGAGTGTGAGGCAGGAGGGAGAGGGTGGGTTTAGTCGTAGGACGAAAACCAGCGGTTTCACCATTACCGATACCACGTCGTCCAAGGCCGTCCAGCCGGTCCCGAGCGCGTTGACCACGATATCCAATGGGCGGGTGGTCCGTGGGTGGACCGAGAGACGAGAGGCGGACGGGTAGCCGCTCTGTGGGAGATAACACGAGCTGTTCGAAGTGGACTAGGGGGGCAACGGACGAGGAAGTTGGAGAGGAGGGTTGGTTCGGAACGAGGCTAGTATAGCCGAACGATACCCAAGGGAAGTCTCTTTCCGCAGGCGTGCCAATAGCGCGCGCTCCAGAGATAGTACGACGGCCGACAGAGAGAGAGAGAGAAAGAGCGATTCCGGCAATGCGTGGCAATCCCCGTACTTCTCTCCTCGCCATCATCGGACGCGGAAGGCCGCACTCACGGGCTCATGGATATTCCAGGTGGACGCTCGTAGCCTTGTAGAACGTAGACGAGATACTGTACATGGCATATTCTATCTCTATACTATACCTATACTCTTCTTCTCTCTCTCTGTCTTTCTATATATATATATTCGCTCTATATGTACGGATATCTATGGTTGAGCGAGAGAGGAAGCCGTGGCAAACGAGGCAGTGGCTACATCCCCTTGTGTTCCCGACACCACAGGACCTCTGACCGCTTTCTCTACGTTCCCCCGCTCTCTCTCTCTCTCTCTCTCTCTCTCTCTCTCTCTCTCTCTCTCTCTCTCACTCACTTGATCGCATATTACTCTCTACACGGGCTATATACCGGTTGTTATTATCATAGTTATATATGCCTAGTACGCTCGCCGTGGCTTAAGCGACGAAAGCTCGATTGCGCGAGGAATTCAAAGCACGTGTGTATATATGTATACGCACGCATTTCACCACCACCCCCTTATCGATCGAAGTTTCCGAGTTCATTGCGTGTTGATGTATTTATCGTCGCCGAATGATATTGTATCATCATGTGGAAAATAGGATGATTGGGACGATAGGGACGCTCGTCGATCGATTCCATGGGACGATCGTTAGAGACGTCTAATGCTTATCATGAAATCAAACGGATCTACAAAATTATTGTTTCTTCGTTCGAATCTAGTTATAATCCTCAATTTTTGAAAACTTTAGGTATATATCTTGTACACAAATTTATGATCGTTTTTGGGCTCGTATAAAAATGTGTGCTCGATATTGGATCTGGTGAGATTGAACGAGGTGTTTGTAATTCGCGAAATAGCGAGGGAAGTGGCCTCGAAGGTTTGCGAAGCGCACACAGACGAGGAAATAAGATTACGGTTTCGATGGGACGTCAGGTGGTTGAGAGTGTACAAGTAGCCTGTCGATGTACGATCGACGATTGGCTCGTGGGCCCGGTACGACACTTGGGGCGAAACGAGAAAACCTATACAGGTATAAAGTAACACCAACGATACTGGCGGCGAAGGGGGGGGGGGGGGGGGGGTGGAAGACTGGAAATGAACGGGGAGGTTTGGTCGCGTCTTATCCGTTTTCTTCGTGAAGTGTGCTGTTAGATGGTGAGCGTTCCTTCTCGAAGGAACGATTGTCCCGAGCGAGTATAAAGTGAGCTCTGTAGTTACGTTCCCGCGGTTACGTACCCGAGAACGAAGCCCTCGCGAGAGAAATCTTCTCGCGAGCAACAACGATCTTGCCGGGAATAAGGGGCTGGGGGATGATGGGGTGAAAAGAAAAAAAAAGATTCGTAGAATTTCCAGGTGTATATAACCGCGAGTGGTTGTGTACGAGAGCTCTCGTATACACGAGAATGGTCATAGAACTCGGGGGGGTAGGAAGGATGTGATGTAGTATCGCGCGAGAGGGAACCCGGCAACTCTCTCTCGATGTATCGAGAAAAGCGAAAGAGAGCGAGATGAAAACAGAGCGGATTTCGAATTTACGAGGATAGCTCAATAAAATCTCTGCCTCACGCGAGCTCCTTTATTGGCCCGGAGCAAACACATATATCTCCCCACGTATATGTTTCCAGGCTTCACTAGTAAAATCCCACTCTGTCCGCGTCTTACTCAATATCGTACCGATATTCAACCTGAAAAATGCACCTCCCGATATTTCCAACTGAAATTTCGTTTCGTACGAAATTACCCATTTTTGTTTTTTGTTTTGTTTCTATCGTTCCATCCAACCCCTCTCCGTTATTTTCCGTTTAAACTTTGACAAACAAGTTGCGATCTATTATTCTTAAAAAAATATCGTCGTTAACTAGCGTCCTCGATATGAAAATTTCCAATTTTCATCGATAACGCGAGATGCGCGATTCGCGGGAAGATTTAACTGCGGAATCGTCGAACCACGAGGGTTCTTTCATTCGAGCGGGTAGTACGGGAAAATAGCGAAATATTTCCCCGTACGAAACGTATGACGAAGTAATTCGCGTCAAGAAGGAAAATCGACCTCTTCGATTCTCCCTCGGAAAATGTCTCTCTTCCTCGAAATACGACGAATTATTTACTCGAGGCAAACCTATCCCCTTACCACGTGTATTTATTTACCAACGTAAACACGTCCTGCGTAAAATAACCCGTATATATTTGGGGAATTGATACGAAAGTTCAATTTCCGTCTAGTAACGTAGGGAAAATCGACTTTGGTCTTTGGGGGGTTGCGCCGCACACGTACTACGTTATACGTATATATTCATAGACCATAAAGTACCCTGTGTATGCATAAATACGTATAAGTACGTAACCAACACATCGCGGTTACCGTAATATACAAGCCCCTTAGTACAACATTGAGACTCACCCCGCCAACCCTTACATATATACCTATATTACATACACCACGCGTATATGTATATAACGTTTACTTGGTTGCATGAGTTACACGTTCCGAGCTTCGAACGGGGGATGGGATATATACGAGAGCGTAAATCACGGGCGTCTAATTTCCCAAGGATAACGTACGCCGATGTGGGCGGTCCACGATCCGTACCACGTTACATAGTCTTCGTATACGTGTATATAGCGTTTGTATATATATGAAGCTTAGATGAGGCGAGAGAGAGCGAGAGAGAGAGAGAGAGAGGTGGATAGAGCAATAGATGTGTAGTCTTCCTCCTGTTCTACATCGCCGCGTGTTACCATCGCGGTTATGGTCACGCTAGGGGGAAATCGGAGAGTGCCGCAACGAAGAGGATGCTGGGGGTAGATGGCGTCGAGGGGAACTCGCGCGTATATGTAGGACGAACACGAGAGTGCCAGGATACCATAACCCGTGCACCAATGGAATTCCTCGGGGACCGGGGATATCCATTCGGTTGCAACGCCGGAGGTCACAGGGTTATACCTGACCTACGAACAGGATAGAGAGATAGAGAAGGAGAAGCGTAGCGCGTGGCATAGAGAGAATGAGCAAAGGGCTTGCTTACGGGAGTTCCCTTACATGCTCCGTGACGGGGCCGAGAGAGGTAGAGAAACCGCAATCTCCGACAGAGATTAGGTTAGTTTCGCTCTTGCGAGTGCAAGAGAGTATACGTATGCTTGAGCAGTTGCATACATTTCGCCGTGGAGATAGTGGCGTGGAGTGTGATCGGATGAGATTATACTCCTCTATGTAATTTGATTACAATATTGGTCGTACGCGGAGATAAGAGAACGAGAGGTGAGAGATGATGGATGCAACTATCGAAAATAATAATAATGATAATGATAATAATAATAATAACGCATCATAACAACAATGGTGAAAGCGATCGAATAAATATTTCCTTGATCAAAAGAATAATTGGAAGAAAAATAGTGTACGAGGAGCGAAGGGTGGGGAAAGGTACGGCGCGAGTGATTGAAAATTTTTCTGAGATTGTCACGGTTGAAAAGCATAATATTCACGCATGCAAAATGGTGAGAAAAAAATAGAAAGATAACGGGGTGAAAAAAATCACTCATCGTTGATATAGCGTATATATGTGTGCTTTTCCTATCCGCATTACCGCCTGCGTGTTCGCCTCGCTCGCTCGTCGGTTCGTTCCAACGTTTGCTTGAGCCTGTACAGCCTCACACTTCCTCTACGTCCTATAACACACCGACAGAGAAGAATTTGAATTTCATTTTCTACTCAAACGCTCTCACGTTCTACACCCCCCGCTCTTCACTCTCTCTCTCTCTCTCTCTCTCTGTACTTTCACGCGTTTGCTGCATCGTCGGTATATATACGCAGGTGTGATAAACTATAACGCTACGTGGCCATTTCCACATCGCGAATTTTTCATGGAAATTTCTCGATCCCGGAAAACTCTCTCTCTTTCTCTCTCTCTCTCTTCCCCTTTCTCTCTCGGCACCCTCAACAACGTCATAAAGTAACTTTTCATCCCCGTGGAACAAAGATTCTACTTTACCCTCATTTTCTTTATAATCGCGCGAGCTTCGAAACATCCTGACACGTCGAATATTTCGTATTTGTTTTATCGAATATTGTAAGGGTGGATTTTCGAAAACATAGCAATTTTTCGGAATTCATCGAAAGATTTCGTATCGTCCTTCAAAAAGATTTTTCTCGTTAATCCATCGTTCGTACAAGAAGATGGGATAATGGTACCTGGAGAAATATACAGATATACAAGTCCTGCGAGTAGAGAAAGCTGCGAGAAATCGCGAGAAGGGGTGTGAGACGTTGGTGTTAGGAGGGTGTTGGAAAAGGGACTTTCCGTGATTTAGCCGGGTCTCGTGTTCTCGCAAGGCAATGATACCCGCATCAGCAATATCCTGAACGGGGGGAAGGCCAGAACTTCATACATGGTTAAGGCGTAGGATGGGAGTAAGAAGAAAGCGAGTGTGCCAGATGAGAGACGTGTGCACGGAGGAGAGAAGGAGTATAAGAGCTAGATTTGGAACCTCCCGGGTTCACATATATATATCTGTGTTCCATCATCAGACACGAGAAGGTGTGGAATGGGAGGGTTGGTTGAGCGTGCGGAAACTTTTATGATACATCGTGGCCCGAGCGGTAATTAAAACTGGCGCTTGAACGTGAGTTGAGTAACGGATGATGATGGCGATAATAACAATAACGCTGTCTTAGAGCCACGAGAGAGAGAGAGAGAAAGAAAGAGAGAGAGAGAGAGAGAGAGCAAAGCTCGGAGGCCAGACAGACGCGCGTGCCAAGGCGATAATGAAGATAAGGGAAGCCCTCGTGCGTGGCCATATTGTGTTCCTTTCTCCATATACCATTATATATATTGTACACACGTATCTATATCTATAGTGCGTTACGAACCATTTCGTTCTCTCGCACAAGCCTCGAGCATCACCCAGCCGACTATTAATATACCTCCCGGGCTTTTCTCCCTGGAAATCAAAATTGATTTGTCTCGAATGAAAAAAGGAAAAAAAAGGGGGAGGCAAATAACGTATCTCGTTTCGCCTGGCGAGTGACAAGAATAATCGTACGACGAATATATTACTTATGGGCCTGGTATATTTAATGTCCGAGGATCGTGCTTTTGATCGATGGGATTTTTGTAGCGAGAGGACATTATGCGCTTAGAGGACCGGTAACGCGACGCTGGTCGAATATTTAACGTACGTGATAGGGGGAATATATAAATCTATCGGGTATAGACGATACGTGCTCCCTCGTATTGATACGGCGTATCAATTTTGCGGTTAGACGACGGAAAGAGGAAACGCGAACGTAGCGACGATGCAATAACGTTACAGGGATGTTTATAGTCAACCAAGCTAATACGATACATCGGGTAAGCGGAATATCGATAACGGGAGGGAGGTGCAAGGGAGAAATCAGGAACCCAGGTGCTGGAAACGAACTCGTGCTTCGATTAGACACAAACGGATACGAAAGTTTGTTTTAATTTGTCGTATGTTTTTATTCGATCGATTAAAATGGAATAATGAAATAATCGCAATGATCGTTTAATATGAAATATTACAGTAATTGCACAATGGACCATTATAAAATTCCTTTCATGCTTTCGGTTATTAACATATCGAGATTAATATAATTAAATCGACTTTCACAGAATTTTTAAGATAATTACGCCTACGAGTTAACTATCTTAATAGAGGAAACTTATAATTTCGTTATTCGAACTTAGCAATCCATAGCGAGCCCCACACCCTTCCCGTACCTCATGAAATATTAGTAAATATAGCGCGGACCTTAATCACATATATTCCTATATTCTCTTTAGTCTCGCTCGTTTCAAACATCATCCTCCTCGTTCCATCGCATACCAGGGAGAAGGATGAGATATATTGCATTCGCGAGCAAAAGCTTTACTAAGCTTCTCGCTCCTGGCAAATGAAGCGGAAACTCGGACGGTGGAACGAGGACGGGAGAAACTCGCGAGCGCTGGATGACGAGAGGATTTTCCAGGTAGACGTTGGAGAGGAGGGATCCCTCTCGTTTCGACTTCGAACTCGACTGAGAGGAGCTTCTTCGTCTTCGTCTCGTCAAGTTTTCGTTTTTGAACTATATTATACATGTATATACATATATGTATGTAGAAAATCTCGTTGGGTCGTCCGCCCGAAGGAGAGACTCTTCCTTCATCGCCTGCGCTTTCACCTCATCATCCCAACTCGCACACTTCTTCAAGCCACTCGTTCGTGCTCGCTTCATCCCTTCTTCGTCGGTGCACACCACCGAGACGAAATGATTATTAGGGCGCGCCCCGGCTCATTATATCCCGCTGCGGGAACCCCGCCTAGCTCCTATATATAACTATTTCAGGAACTTCAATATTAGCTCGAAACTCGTCGGTAGTAGGGAAAGGAGGGGCAGGGGGGTGTGGGTGCTGTAAACTTCGCACCCCCGGAGCCGATAGCGGTACTCCTCTTATCGCTGCGATGATGACGTCGATGTGTAGATGTGCGAGTGTGTGTGGGTAAAGAGATCGCGAGAACTCTGGGTGGTAAAGTAATACGGAAACTTGACAGAGCCGAGAAACATGGCAGGGGGGCAATGATAGTCAGGGGGGTAATACGGGTCATTGTTCAAAATTATGTTACAAAGGAAAAGAGAAAATTAGATGTTCGAGAAAACTTTCACGATATTCGTGTGATTTTTCTCTCGAAACTGTTAAACTCATAGTCGTGAGGAAATTTTGTCGACGATGACGATTGTTCTCGTCTCTACGACAAACGTCGAATTTCACGTCGTGAAATTTCGTCCCTCTCTCCTCTCTCGCGGTTGAATCACATTCAACGGTAAAAAGACGAGATGTGTGTGTGTGTGTACCGTCTTCGACCGCGACGAGTTTGAGAATTTCTCGGGTGATTCAAACAACCCCCCCCCCCATTTCTATCTCGTTGCATCTACCTCGTAGGGGTAGATCTTCGTTGATTTCCCGATACGCAGCGTGGCGTTCCACACGCGCGAGAGATTCTCCAACTTGCTCTTCTCCCATCAGACTCTACCAACCCCCTATATCTATATATTTACGTACGTAATGTATTTTTACCGAATTCCGCATCATACTGATGAAAAACGGTAGCTAAAAGAGAGAAATTCAACGGGCGCGCGTTCTCCACGACAGACCGAGTCTCTGAAAACTCTGGGAAAGTATGCGAGACCCAAACCCAAAATCGTGGGCATTCCACGGTGGAACATTTTTGCTCCCTCGCGGGAGAGAAAATATTCACCGCTGAATTTTTTTTTTTTTTTTGACGCCGAGAAGTGTGAAGCAAAAACTTATGTACCTTACGTAAGCGAAGTTTCGTACAAATTTTTCTCACACGTTGTTGCTGTCAAATGTGCGATATGCAACGTAGGAATGATATATATATCTATAGTAGAGAAAAAGAGAGAGACGTGCTATATGAGTTCATCTCCGAGTTTTATCACTTTCCTCGACATTTGTCGCGATATAAATTGTCTTTGAATACTTGAACTCCTTCTCCCCCCTCCCCGATACGAAAAAGTCTTTTCCATACTTTCTCGTGTTTCGTTTCACCGCAAAGATCCTTTTTTTTCCTTTATCATCGATGTTATATAGCTCGTGAATTTTGCCGAAAATTGCCATCTGACTACTGGCGTTCTGCCATCGGTTATTCCCCCGAGAGAAATATTGCGAGATGGACTGATCGTTGTATTATACACTACGTACGTATATATATATATATATATATATATATATATATATATATATATATATATATATATATATTTGGTGGAGACATAGGGAGGGACGAGGAGGGCTTCTCTGGCTCGGAACCTGGACCGAGGCAAACACACACATCCCTTCGGTTACTATACATTGATAAATCCTTGCCGAGAAGTTTCGATAGACCGAGTCGAGAGCTCATATAGATATATTCGCGAAAGTAACCACGAGATGCGCGCGTACACCTCGGAGCACGCCGGGTCACACGGAGAAACTTTGAGCCTAAAGCTTCGGATTATCGAGGAGCGAGATTCGACCCCCGGGAATAGAAACGAGAGTAGTTCGTCGTCGTCGTCGTCGTCGTCGTCGTCGTCGTCGTCGTCGTACTATTACCCTTGTACACGATCTATATACACGCCCGCAGCTACTCATCTGAAATTTATCCGCGTCGTCCGTCGACAACCCGACTTCTCTCGCTGCCAACTCATTTCCGAATTGAAAACGTGCGTGAGTCGAGAGAAATTAATTCGACTTTATTAAATATAAATGTGATAAAATATCGACAGGGTTTACTTTGTTCTCTTCGAACGTCAAAGTACGCTCGAACTGTTGAATGGAGGAACAGGTTTGTGCGAGAGCACGAGGAGTGTACAAACCATAGATAGAGCATGAGAAATTTTCAGTGAGAGAAATAGTCTCATTAATTATTGTCGAGTCACTACTGTGAGGAAGGGAAGTAGAGAGAGAGAAATGGAGATTAACGCGCCCCGATGCATCGAGAGATGGTGAATTCTGTGTTGAATTCTCGTTTCTGTATGTACCTATAGATAGAGAACGGGAGTGAAGATGCCCGTAGGTGAAGTGCAGCCCATGTGGTGGCGGATATAGGAGAGCGCACCGACAACGACGCCAACGACGACGAAAATCCTCGTTCCGACCCAGGGGCTGTTCCCGCTTGCTCGTCGTCGTCGTCGCTGCGTGTATATATGTGTATGTGCGTGTGAGAGAGAGGGAGAATTTTGGGAACGACAGAATACGCGGATAGAGAAGCCATTGTCCCGACCTTATTAACGGCCATCCCCTAAACTAATTAACGTCGAGGTAGTAGTAGCGGGGGCTGCGTCCGCCCCGCTCGGTTAAGCTCGGAGCATCTCGTCTACATACACGTTTTCATATATATATCATCATCTCTCTTCTATATAGAACGATATATACATACGCGTATCTGGCTTTTACTATCTCGCTCTTTGGCTTTCACCGAACGCTAGTCATTCTCCCGATTCACTCAATCTTGTTTCAGCCACCATTGTCTCTGTGTACCGAGAGAAGCTCCCTCTCTATGGTATATTCCGCGATATTTCTCTCACCGTCATCGCTCCAACAGCTGTCTTCCTCTCTCTAACTCTCTCTCTCCTTCTCGTTTCGTTTCTCTTTCTCTCTCTCACTCTCTGCTAACTAAAACACATGCGCGGTGAACCAAACTAGAAATTGAATCGTATTATCAGTACTAGCACGAGTATATGAGCTTTAGTCGAGGACCGCGTCGCCAGGGGCAGCCACACTCTCTCGAGCGCGAGAGCGTGACTACTGCGGCAGCGCCATCACCCTGTGGTTCTCCGCAGATGCTCGCGCTACTTCGACACTCCACTTCCTCATCATGAGATTGTGCACCAAATTGCTCTACGTTAAAATAATATTGGAATTACAGCAATTAGGCAATGGCGCGGATACGATTGAACGATAATAATTGAGAAAATATATAGACTTGTGCTGACGAATGAAAGTAATTTATAAATAATTATCCAACAAAACCAAAATCTAAGTTTTATATGAAAATTATAACGATTGTGCAAATGTTCTACGTCGTATCGCACGTTTCTTTTTTCTTATAAAACTGGCGAGGTGAAGGGTGCACCAGCAAAACGCACATACCTATATCTCTACCTCTTTTGAACCCTCATAAATGTTACGCCTGTTAGTACAATATAGGAGAAGGAAGGAAAGAGACAACAATAAAGAGAGAGAGAGAGATAGGAAGAGAGAAAGCTATAGCTTCATTACGTCAAGTGAACGCAAAGTTCGGGCAAATTGAAGTACCTACCTTGATGGCGAACAGCAGCAACAACAATAACGGTAAGGGGGCGAGTTGTAGCCAACACACAGCGAGTTTAACTTCATCGGGATGCAGTATACGCACCGGAGGAGCTTACTCTCTCTTTCATGAGTCCCTCCATCTCCATGCTTGCTTGGATCACGGTTCTTTACTCTCCATCCCTCACCCACCCTCCTCTGTTTTGGATCCCTACAGCTTGGTATAGATTAGCATAGCAAAGTATATAGATATTCACGGTAGCATCCTCCCGTATACGGGAATACATCACCGTCTGAACTTGCATGAGAAGCGCAGTGTTTGTCTTTCAACAGACGTCAGACTCGCCCAAGAGACGTTCTCAGAGCTGTATGGGGTTGTGTATATATATACGTGTTGAGAATTCTCGGAGATGTATGTGTGTTAATCTTGTTGAAGGGATTCTCCCGTCATTGGTGTCGTGTCAAACCGAAGTCAATCGACGTCAAACCCCTCCGGGGTCCTCTACGGCCACGTAGGAAAGGATCTCAGTCGCACGGTATTGTTCGCGGGGGGGGGGGGGGGGGGGGGGGGGTTAGATTTAACCCTTATTCCTCGATCCATCAACCACAAAAACATAGTGAGCCTTTACGTCGATCGCAAGTATAACAAATTGTTTTCGATCGGTTTTCAATTACTTTTTTTTCTCCCTACCCTGTCAATATATTCACCCACGTAATTCTTAGAAGGGTTGAAATTTTTTTCTAACTATATATTGAAAAGTCGGTGGCTGTTTTGACGGTAACGAGAGAGCCGGAAAAATTAAGTTTACAAATGATCGAGCCAAGATTAATTCACTACCTCGACTACCAATCTAGTCTTTCCTCCCTTCTAACCCCCCGTCTCATCCTCTGTTTCCATCCGTAAATCAACAAGAACCCAGTTACGAGCACCGTAGTTTCTCTCTACCTCACCAGGCATTATTCATTATCTCAGACTCAACGTGCGCAGTTTAAGCTGTAAGTACGTCTGAAGCAATCGAAACGGATTTCTACGGCGAGTCTGGTACGAAGCAACCCTGAAAGCTGATTACATCGAACACAAGCATCCGTTTATCTATATACATATATACACGTATATATCAACGGGTCTGTAAAATATATACACGTGTAGACATTACGAGAATCGGTGATTGCGAGTTAGCAACATTGATGACGCGTGGCGCCTTCCGCGAAATGAAAATTACTCCATGCTCCCCCGTATTCATAACGCGTTAACGAGGAGGCTGCGAAGCCAAGAAATTGAGTCATTTCGTGTCACGATTCTCCTTCGACATTGATTTCTTTTTTCCCCGTGATTCGAAAGGAAAAAGCCATTTTTCTTCAACCCTTGTTGCATCCCTCAAGATATGTAAAAGAAAATCGTACGAAGGTCGTTTGAGTTACGAGGGGATGTTTTTTTTGTGGATCGGAATAAGATTTTCATGGTTATCGGACTATTTCACGCGTGTAGTAAAAATGTAAATGTAAATCGCAGGGAACTCTACGTACGCGTTCACCGTGTGAAACATGAATATTTTGTACACGGTGGGTGGTGGTGGTGGTACGGTGGTAATAAGGTGGCGAGAGGGAACATCATAACAGCGAGAGAAATATAATAACGCGGTAGGCGCACAGCGTGAGATGTTTTCCGAGGGTAGGACGGTGGTAGAAACGCGGAGAAATGTGAAAATGTTTTTCCGTAACGGGCCAAGGAGGAAAATGGTGGTACAGGTTACGTGAAAGAGAGAGAGAGAGAGAGAAACGCGCGGTTTTCTTCGTGCTTGCGTTTCTGGGCCGGGTGGTTCGTGACGACGTCGACGAAGTTGCCACGACGTTGTTTCAACCCCGGGTCTCTTCTTTCTCTCCCTCCCCTCGTTTTTACCCTCTCTCAGACACCAGAGTTATTCTCCGCGCGGAATGACACTGTTTCATGGGGATGTAAACCCGGGCGCGACGTTTCTCTGCCTTTCCCCGAAATAAATGGTACTTCCTGCCTAGAGCCCATTTGTTCTCCAACGAGCCGACCCCCGGTGCTACCGAGAGTCATATATGTTATGTGCGCGAGAGAAGAGAGACGACGAGACGAAGGAACCGAGGGTGAGATTTCGACCGAAGATAGAGGGTTGCGTTTTCAAAAGGGGTTGTTGCTTCCAAAAGGACAATATAATAAATCATTTTTCACATAATTAATTACAATCAATTTTCTATTCAATAACGTTGTATCGATAGATAGAAACATTAATTCAACTCGAATCGATCTCTATATTAATCGACCATAAATCGCTCGTTTCGTAGCTACAATTTATTTTATATTCTCGTTGCGACGTGTTAACATTTTAAAACGTGGTCGTCACCACGAAAAAATTTAGCTCGCGTTGCCAAGATCCGGCGTTGATAGAAACAAGTAACAATGTAGAGAAACGAGGGATGAAACGACCCGAGGGAACACATGGATCAGCGAATGTGGCGAAGGAAAGAGAAACAGAAAGAGAGAGCGGGAGAGAGAGAATAGCGCGAGAGAAAATAAAAGGCTATGGGACTATCGAGACACGCGGGGGAGGCTTTTCTCTCTCGTTGAGTTTGTACGGACGTACACAATATCACACCCACCGTTCATCCACGAGGTGGAACAAAAACTCGCCACCGCATATCGCACCGGCGGGGCTTTCGGTTGACCGTATAGTTACGATATCGAAAGTACTTTTCGTTGTGTTGATAGTACGATATGTGTGTATGCGCATACCCACCGGATCGCGGTAGTAGAGGAGAGCAGCGCGAAAGAGCAATGGTAGAAACTGCCGTGGCGACGCGAACGATATCCCACCGGAGTTTTACGATGGCGTACCGTAACCGGACGGGACAATCGGGGTCCGAGAAATCGAATCGCCGTTGCCATTCGGTGTCTCCCCCGGTATCCTCCTCCACCCCTCCCGGTACGGATCAATTCCGCATGGAACAGCGTGAAACGTTCAATCGCGCGAGGGAATCGCCGTATGCTTTATACGACCAGAAATATATGATATAGGCAAACCAAGTATATGGGACATCTCTCACGCGGTGCTTAAATATTTTATTTTTATTTGCGATATTCGATCGACGTGATTACCGATACCAAAATCGAAATATCTTTTCTATCGAACTTTCCCCCTCTTGTACGTGTCATTTATGCTATTTTCTTTCCGTTTCTACGTTCGACTGGCTGCTGCACAAAATTTCTCTCTTCGTCTCTCTCTCTCTCTTGTTTATCAAAAATATTTTTAGTATTCAAAGTTTTTCTGCTTTTACTACCCTCGTCTATTTATTTTTACGCACAAAATTTTCAACGCGATTTACAACCCTCAGAAATGTTGTTTTTACGGGGTAATAATATTTTTTTGGGGGAATTTTGTACAACGCTGAAAATTGTTCCGAGATATGACCGTGTTACGACACAACTTTGGACCATAATAGACGCACGATATTCCTCGTATCTATTGCGTATTATAGACTATACACGCTAGTGCAATGTTCGCATCATAGGCAAAACGTGCTCTCGCCCTCATAATTCCCCTCCTCTGTTTTCTCCCTTTACTCGTAGCGTAACCGAAATACATACCACTCCGTAGTGTCCGATGGATTATAACTGGCGGGCGATAAATTATATGGGTTACCAAAGGGTGGAGAGGAAATGAGGGTAGCAAACTACAACTCGGACGTGTTTCGAACGAGCGAAAATGTCGCGTTCTCCCCTCAGGCTACTCTCCGTACTCCACTTCATATATAGGTACATATATACATCTATATATACTTATATATACTCTAATTTACATATATATCTATATTTCTCAATTTATCTCTCTCTATATATATATATATATATATATATATATATATATATGCATTTAAATACATCTGTACCCTATATGTTGCAGCATAGCCTGGTATGAATATTATACAACATTAACATTACGTCGTATAATTCAATTTCGCACCAAAGCTACCATCGTTCCGTCGTACACTCTCTCTCACCCCCCCCCCCCCCCACCCCTACCACTCTTATCATCGAGCTTAGTCTATTGTACGCGTTGACCGCACATCGACGATACGCCCTCTCCTACATTCCCGGGGCTCTCGCTCTCTCGCTAGCACGTAGATATACCTCTGCTATCATAGTCACGTACCTACGCCTCGACGTTCGCACCGCTCGTAGTATAGCTCTCCTTTTTGGTGCGGTGAATATTTTTAAATATTCTCCGTTTTTAATTCTCGTACGACTGATCGATAATTAAATTATCGTATTAAGTAATACGACGTTGTAACCTATGACGGGAGGTTTTCGTTGATATAAAATATATAATTAATGAATGACAATTTGTGATAATATCATTAATTAATTGATTAATTTAGAGCGAATGTTATTTATGTTTTTGTGACAATGGTCTTTTTTCTTAATTCCTTCGATACTTCAGGATACGATCGCGAATTGTGAATTGATCGAAGTTGATTAATTAATTACGATTCTTACGTCTCGTGCTTGATTAATTCGCATTATTTATAATCATTATCGTCTCCAACATTCGTTCATGCTTTACAAGGTCGAACAAATTTTCCTAACGCTGTTTTTCGTCGCGACATTCGACTTAATATCTTAATTACAAATCGGCTTTTATTTTGAAAAATTGTTGAAGTATCACAGCGTCACAGGCACTTTGAAAGACTTTACAATACCGATTCTCCCGTTGCCTTCGGTTATACAATATTTTAATTGCGAATTTGCGCGAAACAAAAGAGGGCTATCAACCCGAGGATTTCACGTAAATGAATTAATTTCGACTTTTGCTTCTTCCCGCTTAATTACCTCGCGTAATTTTGAATAATTATCATTCTCGCATAATCGTTTCTATATAACGACGTGATACTCGATTCGAAAGTTCTTCGTAGTGTCAGTTTTAATTGTGCCCATTCGAAGGGGCTGCTACCCTGTTTCAACGATGTAAGTACCTTGAAATATATATATCTTCAAATATATGTATGGAGCCGTCTCTGTTTCGAGTTTCTCATTAAACGAAAGAGAGGGTTGGGTAGTGGGCAGGTGGGTGGTTAGGTGAATGAAGGGTGAACGAAGGAGGAGGAGGAGGAGCAGAGAGAAAGAGAGAGAGAGAGCTCTTGTCACGGATCGGCGAATCTGCCGTGGAGAATTCTGATTAAGGAAAGTTTTGTAGCGTGAATGATACAAACGGTATACACTGTATATTACGTAGTTGGGCTACGTGTAGTCGAGCGTATTATTATATTGTTTCTGTGTGAGTTAGGAGCTTCGTTCGGTGGATAGAGCGAGATACAGGGACAGGCTCGTTCTCTACCGGTGGTCAGCCTGGGGCTGTTTTCACGTTCCCTCTCATGAACCAGTATATTATATCCCTCCCACTCCCCCCCCTCTTTACTACACAATTGCCGTAATGAAAGCGAAGTCCGTCGTGGTGTTTTTCTGTACGAGTGGTCGAATTATAAGAGAGAAGGAACATTTCGAATAATTCGAGCGAGAAATTAGTACCGTCTAATGGAATGAAAATAATAATCGTTTTGGCATGATAAAAATTTGGAAATTGTTGACAATTTTCCTAGAAGCGAAATAGTTTGCGAACAAAATAAAACACGAGATAATAAATCTTCCTCGATAAATCGTGGTGAACGAAAAAAATATGAGGAGAAAAATCTTGAATAAATCTCGAGTGTTTTTCCTGTTTTCAATTTTTAATACCGTGACCCAGATTTTGAGATTTTTCGTGGTGTGTTTCTGTCGGAGGGGGAAAAATGAAACATAACCCGAGGAGACTGTTTTGCAAAATAAAGTACATGGGTTTATCTCTTTTTCGTACCATAAACGCCCTCGGGGATATATACCTTCGCTCAACTCGAAATCATACAGGTACTCGTGCACTTACCGAGACGCGTGATTTGTAGATCCCGCGGCCTCGAGATAGAATTCGCGCGTTACCGAGTAGAATTTTTCGATTCGAGAAAAATAAGAAAAAGAAGAAAAAATACACGTAAGCGCAAAAATACGTAGATCGAAAAACGCTCCTTGAAAAATCCTCGAATCCCTTCGAGAAGACGAGGGATCTCCGTCACTGAGAAAAATCTTAAAAGCCGTTTTTTTCTGTTTCCAGGAATCTGTGAAAATAAATTTATCGCTATCGACCTCATCTCTTTGAATCTCGATACGCGCGATTGCGACAAGTTGACGAAGCGCGTGTAACGCGAAGATCGAGTCGAAAAACCGTCTCAACGTTACAACGTTTGGAGAAATCCGGAGAAGAAATCTGGAGAAATCTGGAGAAATTCGTGACATTTTTTATTATTATTTAATGTAATAAAAAATAATACTATAATTAAAAATGTTTAATCGCATAAATCGCTCGGCTGAGATAAACAGTTTCTCTGACACTGTAAAATACGATCTGCGAAATACGATACGAGATAAAAGAGGAGAATAAAAAAAAATTGGCAATATCTTCGATTTCTCGTAAAGCCAACGGTTTTCGTTTTTCGTTCGAGATTGCCATTTCAAACCCATCTTTGATTCTCAAGTAGACCTATAGACCGTGACACGAGACGGGCCAAAAGACAAGCTCTTACGTCGCTCGATAGGGTGAACTCGAGAATTCGAGTGTCACACTCTCGAAATGGTTAGACAGGTGGAAAGGACATAACAGTCGCAAGATCGAACGAAGGGAGATGAGAACATTGATACATGTAATCGAGAAAATTTTTTTTTTCATGGAACGCCAGAATAAAAATAGAATAGTTCGATGATTCATCGAGTTAATTATTTTTCAAAAAACAATTCAATTATTTCGTGGAAACGTTACTAATTACAGATTTTTTTTCTGATTACAGGCGATATCAAAGTCGTAGTGAAAGTTCCCAAAGAGTCGGAGCTCGGCAGTTACGCAGATCTCAGGTGCGAATGGCATCTGATCGGTGGAAAGAATTTGTACTCGGTCAAATGGTACAAGGACGATCACGAGTTCTTCCGTTTCCTTCCGGACAATCAGGAGAAGATCCAGACGTTCGTTCAGCCGGGGGTGCAGCTGGATGTAAGTCCGAACCATGTAATTCTCTCTTTTCCACTCGTTCGTCTTTTGCCTCGATACTTTAGCACGAGAGCGTATATTAGCATATTAATCCAATCAAGAAACTTGTTCACCCTTTCGGCTCTCTCCTTTCGAGAGTCTCTCGTTTCTCCACCCCTATCTCGCACCCTCATTAAACTAGCAAATCAGGAATTATTGCCTTCGAACGATACTTTAATTTCTGCGAAATTGTCGATTAAACGAGGCCATCGAGGTCACCATATTTCTCACTCCAGCCTTCTCCCCGATGGAATCGATGAGAAAAGATGGAACGGAAGGTAATATTGAGAATCGAAGCTTCGATAAAAGAGAAACTGCGTCGAGCTAAGAGATAGAAAATGAGAGAATGAGAAAAGAGTAGGAAAAAAAAATTCGTTCGTGGCAAACTATTATTCCGGTATCCTCCATTTTATCCGGTTATCGTCGGTTACTCGCGGCTGCACACACGAGACTTACCAGACCCGAGCTTTTTCTTTCTTTATCGCGCTCTCCTCACCGCGTTATTTTTTTTTCTTTATCTCCCTTTCTTTCTCTCTTTCTCTCTCACGTTCTACATTTTCCTCGAAATGCTGGGTTTCGCTCCAAGGAAAGCAAAACAACGAGAACGAGACATAGAACGAGAGAAAGAGAAAAAGCTGTCTCTCTTTCTCTCTCTCTCACCGAATGCTTAAAAAGGCACATGGTTCTGCGGAAAAACTTTTTCTCCTGCTCACAGAGGGTAAAAACGCGCTGTTTCCGCTTGTCTATAGAACGTATGTCGAATGTACATATCGAGCCAGATAGAGAGGTGAGAGGACACACACGGTTCGAGTTATTTCAAGTTGGAATACGTGTTTGAAGGAATATTCTCTCACTCTTTCGTTTTCTTTTTTTTTCGTTCGATGCCGGAAGCATTTCTTTTCTTTTCTTTCCGCTTTTCTTTTTTCTCGATCCTTTCCTTTCGTATTCCGTGAATGAACACGTACAAAAACGACGTACTCTTGCACGACTCGATAAATTCATTCGCATACCCGTATAATGTCGCAGTTAGGAGCGAGCCATTTCGACGAGATAGCTTGAAATTGCATGATTTATCATTTTATGAACGATAATGTTATCTCAAAGGCATTTTATCGATGACACTATTTTCATTCGATCGTACAAACTCCGAGCACATTCGAAATTTATTTCCATAGCAAAGTGCGAATATAAAAAATATATATACATTATATTGAAAAATTGTTGAAGTATAAAACTTCGTAAGTTGGGCGATAGCGTAAAAAAAGCGAAAGAGAAATCTCGCGTCAAATTGATTTCCTTCCCACCCTGCCTGGTTTGCAAGCACCAAACGTATTCGTATACGCGAGAAAGAGCTTGTACTATACGTACAGTACCGTGTTACCCGCCACTCGAGCAACGTAAAAACAACCCTTTCAGCGAAACCCTGCCACTCTCTCTCTCTCTCTCTCTCTCTCTCTCCCTCTCACCCTCGTTCGAACGAACTCAATGGATTTTTGGCTGAGCGTTTGCACCAGTGGCGCTCATGACGGTGAGAATTGACGTTGAAAAGGCCGGCGGCACCATCGTCTGGGAAAACGATTTAAATCCTCCGGAATTTCACGAAGTGGTTGAACGAGGATGGATCGTCGGTGATGGGTCGCATCTCCAGCGATGTAGAGGGAAAAGCTCGGGTCACGAGGTAAGAAAGGTTCAAGCGCAGAGATGCTTCCTTCCGGTTTCTCCAAATGGTTTTACAACTACGTGTGCGGATGTAGCTTCCGGTGCAAATACCCTTTATCCATTGAGAATAGTTACATATATTTCTCTTAAAACTGTAGATACCACTTTTCGACAAGGAAATAGAGACATGGAAAGAGGGAGAGTGAGAAAGGTTTTGAACTATATGGTATTATGCAATATTCGGTTAGCCAAAAAATTGGTACGTTTTTTTCTATTGAATTAACATATATGGTCATGCATTAGAACCTCGATTGCTTTTTGGCCAGCGATGTTTGACCCCGGCAACGTTCAAACGATCATCCCTAAGATCGATCGTAGCTACCCTAATATCTGGATAATAGAAGTTTCTCTTAAAATGCCAATCGCTGTATCGCTCGTTCGTTTACTATCCCAGTACATCGCGAGCAACGTGAAAACGGAATTCCACAAAGTGGCCGTGCGCGAAGAGCAGAACCCTCTTCCACGGCAACTCTCTCGCTCGTTCCTTTTCCTATTCTGTTCGTTCGGTGGGTTAGGGCCGGTGGGTTGTATACGGTTTCTTTCTATCTTGCTATATGCTCAGCTTCATCCGCTTCGGTGCTACACAGAATTCGAAGCAATCAATCTTCTCAGAGCCCTCCTTCCCCCCATTGCCGACCGCTTCCACAGTTGCACGCTGTTACTCCTCACCCGAGTTTACCCTCTCCCTCTATGTTCTTCAACCCCTTCGGTATTAGTTCGAACTCTCTCTTCTCCTTCTCGCCCTTTCTGCCTCGCTCATTTTCCATAGATACAGATTCTACATTCGGGCATTTTCTCTTTCTCTTTCTCTCTCGTCCGTTGTCGCGAAGTCTTCTGTGCTTCCCCTGACTACAGCAACATACCTCATTCAAGCCTTTTCCAGTCTTGAACCCCACTTGCATTTTGCAACAACTCCATTCTGTGGAGAATCAGTAACGTTGGAGCGCTACACGAATATTACGGTAACCGCACGTTCTGTGGGAAACGGGACGAGTACGGATTTGGAAATGAAGCATTTCATTTCGAAACTACTTCAAGGGGCCTCCTCGAAGATTACTCCATGGCTTTTCTGGCCGTATACCCAGCTTGGAAAAAGATAGTTATGATGCATTCGTGCAACCGGGAGAACATTCGTGAGCGCACAATTAATTTGTAATCGCTTCGAAGATGAGCTTTGAGCTTATTACAATCATTTGATTTTTGATAGAAGATTCCAAAGAGAAATTCATTCGCAAAATGTGAGAATGCAATTGTTTTCTCCTATAAGCTTTTCGTCCGAGCGGATTTGCATGTTTTGGTATAATAATGATTTACTTCTAAATGAAAAGCGTGAAAACCAAAATCGTCGGCCCAAGGGAAATATTATTAAATATCGTTTAAATAAATCGACTGAATGTTAATTTAATGATTTTTTATATAAATCTCTGTATAAAAATTTATATATAAATATTCAACTAGCGGTGACGATGTTCTTCCTGGAAGACGTTGTGTATACGGACTATCCGGTGCACATATCGAACAACAGCTTGGCAATATCGTGTATTTCTGGGGTGGACAAAGCGTAGCGAGAAAATGACGAAAATCATATCCGGTTAGTTGAAGAGCGAAGCGGGTTCTTTTTGCTCCTACTCTTCGTACCCTTCCCCCACGGGCATGTGCAAGACCGCATTTTCTTTTCGTTCTTCGTGAACTCGCTTCTCGTTTCTCCTTTCTATAGCAATATACGAGAGACGTTCAAGGTGCTCTCACTTTTGTCGTCACAGTTCGATCAGGAGAACTCTCATGGATTGCTAGCTTTGGGAGCCTCACTTGTTCTATCTCTTTCGCTCTCTAGCACTTTCAGTTTTTTCGGACACCAATAAGGAGGAATACTTTGTTCAGGGTCCTCATATAAAAAGAAAGGATAAAAAATATTCGCTGAAAATAATCATTTTTTCTTCAATTTGGGGCCCGTTTTTTACATAAAAAAATTGGTCAATTCTTCTCCTTTCCAGCTAGGTTTCTCAGATACTTATAAAACCGCAAATTTCTTGCTGATCGCGAATTCGTGGGTCATTTTTCGCTAGCACAAAAAATGATAGGTGCAAAAACGAAAAAACGCGATTCTTCACGGGTTTTTCGATATTTCGTCCATTCATTTCGAACTATCATAGAAATAACCATTATTTTCGCAATGTGCGGGATATTTTCGATCGAATAGGACGATTTCGGAATAATTTTTGAGAAAAAAAAATTTTACCCCCTCCGGCCCAAGTAAGAATTCTGCCAGGGCTTAGACTAGGTCCCGATTATTTTTCCCTCACTTTACAAAGGCCCTAACAGGGCACCTGACTAGGTCCCTTGGTGGCCGGTCACACTTTGTCAGTGAGGACCTAAAGAGGCCTATAAATCAGGGCCCGGCTGGTTGCCTCAACAGAACCCTGCCAGAACCGAATCGAAGCCGTGAAGCAACCCTATTACTGCCCTATAATTATCAGCTTTATTAGTGGATACATATCAGTTTGTAAAAATCCTTGCGACAAGGATGTGCAAATAAAACTACCAAATAATAATAATAATAGTGGATACATATCAAGCGAGATGTTTTGCAATAATGAAAACAATTTTCCACCCGGCCCGGCTTCGCCCGGGTGTAATTTATAAGTAAAAATGGTGAAAAATGTAAAGTTAGTGCCTTTGTTTATAGAATTCCTCTATAATCAATGTTTGCATCTAAATTTTCGTTACACATCCATAGATTGATAATGAGTTAAATTATCGGTCAGCTTGCCGCTTTATAATGCCAGCGGGCGACGACTACGCGTGCGAGAAAGCGCTCGGCCATGCGCCGCCCATCGGCCGCTGGCGGAACTACATACTCGTCGCGCGGTGAGCACATACAACAACCAAACGGTGTTGTACGTAGGTATATGTGCTGTCATTCCTGCACGCATGAATATTATTTTTAAAAAAACTATTTTTATATTGTGAAATTTATTTTCCAAACATTCTAAATATTTATAGAATGCAAATTTTACTACAGATAATTTGAGAATTTTACTACAGATAATAATATTCATAATAGAATACAAATTATCTATAGTAAAATTTCTATTCTATAAACATTGAGAAAATTTGGAAAATAAATTTCACAATATAAAAAAAGTTTTTTTTAATAATATTCATGCGTGCAGGTAAAATTAACGCTTAAAAAGCTTAAATTAACTTTATATGTACATCACATCTATGGAAAATAAGTATAAAAACTAGACATTGGTGTAAATAACTTTGCAAATATTGTATGCTCTGTAATAACTACTGCCCTGATGAATCCCGATTAGGCCCTTTATCATTTACCTCGCTACGACCTTTTTTAAATAAATAAGGCAACCCTGTTATTTCCCTGTCGGGGCCTAGTCGGATTGTGTTGTGAAAATCCCTAGTAGGGAATCCATATTCAAACCCTTTTGGGCCCCGATCGTTTTCAGGGCTGCCCTACTAATTTCTTTCACGGGGGGGCTTATTTTTTACAGGCCCAAAATCGCGATTTTCATGCTTTCGTCACGGCTACGAAAATTGCGCTATCGGGACGTTCCTAGGCTCATTCTTCTCGTCTCGGCGAGCTCTCGTGAATGTTATTTGTGAAATATCCTGTTGGACAAAGGAAAATGATAATATAGCTAGGTGAAAAGTCGGGTTTTTGTGAAATTATCCATACCACGGGATCATCACGGTTTCGTTTCCATTGCATTACAATTTCGAACTTCACTTCATCCTTTTTACTTTCGTTCTTCCTCCATCCCTACATTAAATCCCGGCCATGCGCGACATGCAAAAAGTTTATCCTCGACTCACCCGCGACGACAACCTTGTCGCCCGTCTCATTCTTCATCCTTCCACCTCGTTTCCGACCAATCTCCTTCTTACTCTTCGTTTCTGTACTCTTCTGCTTCTACGTTTTTGTACCCCTTTCGCTTCTTCTTCTTCTTTGATCCTTGATCGTTCTCTGCGCATGGATCAAAACGGAAAGCAGGTCACGAGCGATAGCTATAGATGCTCCACGTTTCTCGTGTACTCCTGCAACTATATAGTTGCATAGCTAGTCCCTCGCCTCCCTTCTCTTAGAGTTCGACGAGAGTTCGAGACTCGTCGTGAAGGCGAGAGAGAAAGCGAACCTGTCGTCGTAGTTGCAAGGTCCGTCGAGAATCCGGGTCTTGTCGGGAAACTTCGATTCGTTTCAAGGAATCTTATTCCAACTTCGTCCCTCAGACATTAGAGTGTCTCTACTTCCACTCTCTTGTGTCTACCCCCGTCCAACTCCCCCTGTCTTTCTCTTCGACCCATCCAATTGCACGAATGGACCTCGAGGGTGTATCATTTCCTTGGTGAGTGCAAGAGTCAAATATTGCAGTTGAAAATGACTTTCGTTATTGTTTGACATTGACAACAATTTTGACCCGTGTCAATACTAGAAAAATACCTACCGAGTCAGTTACGATTGAAGGTTTTTGGACACGCCATACTCGAGTCAACCCATTTATTTATATCTATGTAAATATATGTATTCAAATTTATCATCTGTAAAACCAAAAACAAATGAGTTAAAATTTAAGAATTAAATTCGCGTTACGTATATATAAATATATACATTCCGAATTTACTCTTCCTGAGGTAATTCACTGGTTTCGTACACGCGATAAACCTCAAGATACAAAGAACGTGCGGGACAAGGAAATATAATGGACGAAAAACCGAAACGACGGGAGAAAGTGACGCTAGGAAGGGGATGGTGGTAGGAACGAGGAAGAGAGCGAATCGTTCCTGCTTCTCCATAGTATTTCCTTCCCTTCTTCGTTCTCCTCGGTGGCTCCGGGGCTATCGGGTTTTATTGTAATGGTCAGGGTGTTACGTGGGGCCCGCGCACACGTGTATATAGTCTCAACGGCTGAGCCGCGGTTGGCCGATTCGAAAGTGTGGGAGAAACACACCGGTTTAGGAAAAAGCCTCGTTGCATCTCGGTTATACATGCGGTACCTTAAGCTCAGGTACGTCTCATATACCGAAGAGAATATCCGAGGTATCGTAAATTCAACTTGCACTACTTTTTCGCCTCGCAAAATACTTGAAAATTTCGCGTTTCGCGTTATAATACACGGTATTACGCATCGCCGCTTCGCGGAATAACGAATTTTCTCTATAAACAAGAATTCCTTATCTATACGTGTCTCGCTACCGGGGAAAGTACAATAACGCGGTATGCGCAACGTTGATGCACGAATCGACGAGTACGCCCCAACGCCGCGCTCTCTCACTCTCGACGCGGGCATCAGGAGAAAAACCTCGAGCGAAGTACACGAGGAAAATCTCACGTGGAATAATATATGGAATGTAAGCTTCTCACACGAGTGGTAGGAAAAATTAAACAAATGAAAGAAACGAAGAGAGAGAGAGAGAGAGAAGAAATGTGCACAAACATTTCGGAACATAGAAAAGTCGGTAACGCGTGCGTAATCAGACCGCGGAAAAATGTCGACCGTGAAAAACCATCTCGGATTTTCGTCTGCCCGGCAAAACTCTTATTCATTCTTCCTACCCCTTTCCCATCGAGTCCCTTCCACTAGATTTTCATTTTTACCGTGAAAAGCCGCTATTCTCGGCACACACGTTGTTATACGTCCGGGAAAATTTGTTGAGCGTAACAACCGTCGTTGGCAAAAGAGAAAAGAATCGTTGCGTCGTGCTTGAGGAAATGTCGACGGCTCCAAGAGCCATTTTCTCCGGCATACAAAAATCCTACGTACATATATATGTATGTATGGAGATCTATACAGACGTAACACACTGTATGGAAATTCGTTGCGAGCGCAAAAAAACGCTTCGTTGAACATCGTTATAAACCAAAAGCGTGTGACGGTCGCGAGAGAGAGAGAAAAAGAGATTTTTCTCTTTTTTTTTTATTTTATCGCCGTTGCGTAGGAAGTCAAAAATTAGATCCACGCTCCGATTAATTCTCTCTCCGTTCACTCCATATTTTGGACTTTATATATTTTCCACTGTTTTCCTGTTTCGTTTCTCTCTCTCTCTCTCTCTCTCTCTCTCTCTCTCCCTTTCCCTCTCTCGCTATTGTCCAAAGCGTTTATCCCACAAGGATATATGTATCTCGTCTCTTTTCACCCCTTTTCACCCTCTGTGCACTGTGCACGCATCTTATCGCGATCGACACTAAACTCGCCTATTATTATCTCCCTCTCCAGGGAATACGCGCGCTGACGTTGCTGCGGTTTAAAGGGGGTGAACCGAAAAAAGTTACGAGCGATTGGGCAACGGGGAGGAGGCGAATAGTGGAATTTAGAGAAGGGATACAGGCGAAAGATCGTGAATGCTTCTCTCGCAATTTCCCGCGTTGTATTAGACCCTCGAGCGTCGAGGGAGTCTCCTCGCTCCGAAAGTAATTTCCATAATCTTTCAAAAGGGAACGAAAACGGTCAAGTTCCTCCTCGCGATATGTCAAAGACCGAAGCATTTTATCATATCATTTCGGTGCAAGAATTTTTATTCTATTTTATCGGACGTTATTCCTCGTTCATACGTATAAATATATTTATATCTTAAAAAAAAAGAAAACTAGCAGAACAAAATTTTTTGTGCTTTATACGTATATTTATGTGTATGGATAAAGCTCGGTAATTTTTGTTCTCTATTTTATTGCCCCGGAAAGACTTTATCGTCTAGCGTGCGACCGAAGAGGCAAAAAATGAAATCGCTCGACCGGTGAGTCAAGGAGAGGGCGAGAGAGAGAGAGAGATAGAGAGAGGTCGAGTAATTTTCCTCGGGATAATAAACTAAAAGCGTCTTCCATCAAGAAGTCGAGCCTCTTTTTCCACCTGGCGCCCTCCTGAGCCTCCTTATACACCGAACTCTCTCTCTCTCTCTCTCTCTCTCTCTCTCTCTCTCCCCGTACTCTCCAGACGCTACTCGACGAACGAGATTACTTCTACCATCCCTGAGAAACTTGCAAAAAAACGAGAGAAAATAGAAAAGAAGGTTAAAAGATATAACAAAAATAAAAATAAGGCAGGAGTCGTGAGATGGCGGAGAGGTAAAGAGAGGGCGCGGTGAGTAAGGTTCGAGTGTACACAAGACTGCAGCTCTTAGACCCAGTATCTGCATTCTGACTCAAAATAATTCGAAAGTCTTTGGGGAAGAAACGAGAAGAGATGGGAAGAAAGTGGGGTGTCTGTGTGTGTAAGAGAGAGATAGGGCGGGGTTGTCGGGGGGGGGGGGGGGGGGGGGCGAAGAGATAGATCGTGGAACGAGGATGGAAAGTTTCGGTAGAAGAGTCCGTTAGACTTGGCTTTGGCCTTAGTTGAAATTGCCTCGAATCACTCTCGGGCGTTATAAGATATATATATATATATAACGGGGGCATCGGGATACTCCCGGATCTTACTTTTACCCTCGGATAGAGGGGGGTTGAAGGGACTCGAAGTAACGTACACCGCAGGCCCTCGGTATAACTCTCGCGTATCTACGAGGACTTACTTCCAGTTCTGCTAGCTCTTCCGCACGTTCCATACTCTTCCTTCTTTCGTATTAATCCCTTTTTTCTCAATTTCATAACGCGAAACACTCTCGATCTTCTTGTCTTGCAACGATAAAATTTTTCATTAATTTCTCAAAATTAAAAAAACTATTAACGTTTATTTATCATTGAAGAAATATATATTAATGCGGTCTTTCTTTTTTTACGCAATATCGTGCAGATAACTGTAATACGAAACGAGAAATAGCGAGAAAAAAAAGAAGGAGAATGAGAAACCGGTTCTTTGAATATGCACAATAGACAAGTGTTGACAAGCGATGCGTGAAAGAGCGTAGGCATGAAAGAGCAGAAAGAGGATCCAGGTGTAGGGGTGGGAGAAAAATAAGACGAGATAAATTCTCTCGCCAGGCACCAAAGCGCACTTTTATCTTTTGAGCGAGCGCGATCCAATGCATCCTTCGTGCACATAGCGCGCTCCTACATCCCCGTGCCAAGCATATCATCCTATTTCTCTTCTCGAAAATCGAAAGAGGATATTCGTATTGGCTTTCGGAGTGAAAGCACGAGGCAGATATTACGTGTCGCGAGTTCTCGAGTTTCTCAACGCCGAAGAAGCGATGGGGGTACGTTCCTGTTTACTTTTTTTTCTCTCTCATCGCTTCTCTTTTTATTCTTCGACATTTTTCTTTTCTTTTTCACTTCATTCTCTTCCGGTTTTGCGCGAAAAAATATCGTCGCGCGCGCGCGCGCCCGTATATACGCGAAGCGAACGGTGATCGCACGGGTCGTTGCATTCGACAAAAGAAAAACGGTCTTGATGCAACGACTGAAAGAATGCGGAAATATCGGGGTATGTCTGTGTCTGTGTGTGTGTGTGCGTGTGACAAGCAGCAGCCTCGACATTGAGATTGAAAGAAGCCACGGTATATATTCGCTACGCGCGTGTATTTTAGACGCGCGGAGGTAGGAAGTGCCATCTGCACTCGATCCATATTTATATTCGCATGTATACGTTCCGGCGATCGAACGCGGAAATGGAAAAATATCGAGTGCGACGTTTTTTCCATACGCGAGTAAAAAAAAAGCAAACAAAAAAAATAGAACTGTGTTATGCGAAAAGCTTTTTTCTGGGGGTGCGAACGCGTGCTCGGCCAAGCGCAACTCTTTTGCTCTCTCTCTCTCTCTCTCTCACTCCCTTCCTACGGCCAAAAGTGTACAGAATTTTTCCTCTCTCGCGTGAACAGATAAAAGAGAGTTTGTTTCTCGTTATATTCTCCTCGCGAAGAGCTTTTAATATTCTCGTCTATCCGCGAGACAATTGCTTCTCACTCCCGAATTGCATCGTTTTTTGTTTTGTTTTTTATTTTTATTTTTTAAATTTGTTTTCTTTGTTCTTTTTCTCTTCGATCCTTCTTCCTTTCGTACATAACGCAAATATCGCTTCGAGACATTCGTTTGCAAAACAAACTGGAATAAATTCTAACATGGATAATTCGGCTCAAAATTCGGGGCGATTGTGCGGATGAAAGAGTGAAACGATCGTGTCGAATTTTTAACATGTGAAAATGAAGAAATAGGATTTTAACGGTTCATCGAACGCTTTGTACAAATACGGTCGATTATATGCTCGCTACCTCTCGTTACTCGCTGGATTCAGCCGATTATTTTTTCTATCTAGAAACATTTTTTTTTCGAGCGCTTTCAGGTAGAAAGTGATCAAAAAGCTCTTTCGTTGGAACGTCGAAAAGTCAATATTATATATTTTTTTAAATATTATCAAAGACCAAATTATAATTCCAAACTCGATCGATCATCGTGTTCCAAGGTCATTCGACTTCAAGATTGATTCCCTCCGCAATACGTGTACAACGTCGAGTTATACGGATTTCAATTTACATTTTCAATTATAAACGCATTGAATTTATCTTCCCATCCGGTCGGGCACGGAAATTATACAACGAGAACTGACGAAAATTAAAAACGATAATTCCATCAAACCCGGTAAAAGGAGAACGAGACATTGTGGACGAATGAGCGCAACGTGAAAAAAAAATACAATTGGCCGGGCTATGAAGGTTTTGGAAGGAGACTGGGAAAATATACATTGTTCATAGTCACTTTAAATTTACCACGCATATATATAGTATATATACATATATATACACGTAAACGAGAAATAACATAAATCTACGTTTACATTATATGCATTATATTTCCAGTGGCAGATAAACCACGAAACTGTCTACTTTCTCAAATCCTACTTTTTACGAGATAGTACTACTCTACTTTTGCCAAATGTTCTTTTTCTCTGCTCTCTCTTTATATAATATATACATGTATATATATATGTATAAATGTATACGTATTATATACCGTACACGCCTGCCAACGTAATATCCTCGACGACGTACTATCTTGACCGTATCCCAGCAAAAATATTACGAACCTCATCAGTCACGACGGCTTTAAGGGAAGCAAAAAGGGGGAGAGTAGGAGGCGGGACAGGGTATAGGGGTTTTGAAGCGAGGGTCGAGCGAGAAACGGGTCCTGGAGGAGCCATTGCAAAAACGCACCTCGCAGAGGTAAGAGGAAAAAGTAACAGTGAGTCCACGAGTAATACGAGAAAACGGGAGGTACGAGAGTGGTAAGGGAGAAGGGGTGAAAAGAAAAGTACACGGTTAGTGAGAAAGGGAAAGAGAGGAGAGAGGATGGTAGTCGTGGGAGCGAGAGAGCGTAAAGAAGCGAGAGAGGGTAGAAAAGAGCCAGAGAGTATGAACTGCACTCGATCATCCGTGTGTATATCTGCCCTCTCGGCGTTTTCTCACTCTTAACTTTCATAGACTCCTGGACAATGTGTCCTGTATAACATCTCATAAGAACAGCATTCCCCAGACTCGTAGAGGTACTCGTAGCCACGAGAAGAACATTGCCATTTTTGCTAAAACTTTCGTCGGGATGAAAAAAAAAAGAAAGAAAGACAAGCATGACCGCAAGCACATTTTTTTCGAAGCACTCACGTGTCTCGTAACTCGAATAATTTACAGTCTTCCGGGTTAGAAAAATAACGGTGCACGTCTCGTTGAATATCATGTAGATGAGAAAATGGTGTCGATGACTCGTGGATGAATAGCTCGAAGTGCGTTTGTAACAGATACTCGTACATTAAATCTCGGTGTAAAACACTCGTCGACCGAAGCAATTTATATTTTACGATCGTGTAGTAGGTACCTATATCCGGTGACAAACGTCATGGTGGTTAATGCGGCGTGCGAAGAGGTGCGCGCAACGTGATTCTAAACGTTAATACCGAACCAATAGATTCCAATCTAGCACCGCGCGATACAGGAGCTCAATGAACTATCCCGGCAGACATCTTCGACCTAAAGGGATAGCCGTGCGCCCAAAGAGGCCCAATTAATTGGATCGGCCCGTGGACAATCCGTATACGGTCGTTGGATTCATCGTGTAACTGGTTTAACCAACGCCACCGAGGAGCCTTGGCCTCTTTGGTCCATATATCGAACTATTTCTATATATACGCTCACATCGATGCTCCGGTATATAGTACTAAATTCCGAACTAACCAATACTATACGAAGCGTTTTGCTAATTGGAGAGCGGACGGCGCGAGACCCCACCATTCCTTGAAGCTATATAGTTGCGCCGTCTCTGAGGTTAACCGGTAGTGGGTTACATGTCGAAGCGAGAGACACAGAGAGAGAGAGAGAGAGGAAGAGGGAGATGAAGAGAAGCATAGACGTAGTGGTTTAACGTTGTCCGGCAATCTAGCCGAGCTATCGGTGAATTATCGATAAGCTCTCGAGTGGCCAAACACCGAGAGTCTCGGTGAGATCGGTCCGTGCCTCTCGTTCCCGTCTCGTCTCCTTCGTCGCGTGACGCGCCGGGCGATGCACAAACATTCGAGAATCTACATTGACTTCGCCACTGATAACATCTGGGTCGACCATTTCGTCGGTCACACGAAGTCGAACATAATATTCTACCCCTCCGAGTCAGTTTAATCATTTCCCTCACTACCGTTCTCGACCTTGACGAACATTAACAGGAATGAAGATTGAGACGTTACGTCATGGAGATTTTCAACGCGAGGAGAGTGAGAGAGAGATTTGAAATTTAATTGAACCTCCGGAGATATTTCGGAGATTAATAGTTGGAATCTCGTAGTTTCACTGATGTTTATGTACGTTGAGCCCGAGCGAATTGAAATATTATTCCAGTCGGAAACTTTGCATCATTTATCTAAATCTTGAGGGGAGGTGGGTGATACGCTTCCATTTTCGCTGGATGGCGTTGATGGAGATGAATATATCGAGGAAATAGGATGGTACACGAGGTTATGCCTCGAAGCTACGTACCGTGTTGCTACGTACAGGATGTTAGTTGCCACAGGGCTTTGCGACGCGAGATTTATATCGTCGCTTTTATTATTTCCTTATTACCGCCTCCCCCAAGAGATTTCCTCGAATTAGAAAATATTTTCCTCCTTCGACTTGTCCTTAGACCACAGAGTCACCATATTTTCATCACATTTCGCAAAAGGTAGTGCGAGAGTGAAATTTTTGCTTCGTGTCTCGAACGCTGAGAGTAATCGAGCAAATTGTACCCTCGAAGACGATCGACGTACTTCACTCTCTACACTCACGGTCCTGTCTATAGAACATCTTTTTATGTCATTCGAGTCACGAAGGGAAGTATCTGTAGCGTGGACCGACCACGAAAGCCAGAGGATCTCTCTCTCTCTCTCTCTCTCTACCCCCCCCCCCCCCCTCTTTCTTTTTCGGTCTCTCCGAAGTCCGGAAAGTGGAAAATGGGATCTCTCCGTGAGAGAGGGACAAACGATGTGGGATCGTTCACGACACGTTTGCCCGTCGCGTCCTCGAGACACTCATGCCTGGAATAAGAGCCACGTTGGAAATTCTACTCGCGGTTTTTGTCGCTCCTCTTGGTGTCCTGCGAACCCCTTACGAGAGCCTCGCACAGGGGCACTTCGCTAAAGCATCCTTTCTCCGTGATGGAGACGAAGGGCTTGAAAGGGTTACGCCCACGCAAGTGGCGAAAGAAAAGTGACGATACAAGACCATTTTTTTCTTCGCACCATCCCTTAACTTTTAGCACGAATATCTAAACGAATACAAATTTTAATCCACTCTGCGTGAATAACTATTCCTCTATGGCACGGATGAAATACGACGGAATTTCGTGAAATTGAGTCAAAGGACGGACAGCACTCGATCAAATTAACTTTCCAATTCAATTATACGTTTTTTTTATCAAGAGGAATTCCCAGAGCGTGGCGAAAATGAAATTTATCGCACCATTTTCGTAGATTTCTTTCAGTTTTTTTTATTTTTTCCTTTTATTTTCTAAAATCCATTCAGCCACGAGAGATCCTTCTTTTACACTGCTATACACACATTGGCTTTGCGACGGTTGAAGGAAAATCCCATTGTATATCCCTCCACGTCTATTAAGCAAGGATTACCTTAGTAGTCTCGACTCTCCCGCACCCTCTGATACGTTGCTCCTACTGGATCACCGCACGCGTTCACGTGTGTGTCTTCATCTGTGTGGCGGGTGGAGTGTACGTGTGTCTATCTATTTCACTCTCGCTGCGCTAACCGTCATTCTCTATAGTTGTAACACATATAGGTGACTGTATGCGAAAGCTGTGCACTATGGGAAGGAATTACCTTGATCCACTCTCGTCTTCCTGCCTCGCTTCATTATGTGTGTGACCGTGTGTACGAATGGAAGCTGTCATGATGAAATTGGATAGCGTGAAAAGCGTATACACGCGAGAATAAAATTAGGGTCGTACGTAAGGTGGGGAACATTCAGCGAAAGCTTTCAACATTTCCGGTTGTTTTGACGAATGTTGGTACTGAGAAAATAATATTCTACGCGGGCTAGGCAAAGTTTTATCTTTTAATAATATCGAGTTCTCTTGTATTTTTTTTAGATCAGGAAGTAAAGAGCAAGGTTAACGACGCCCTTGCCGTCACTACTTCGATAACCAATTCTGATTATTTCTTCGTGAGTTTTTAAGGGTGACGACTCCGCACTCACGATCTTGAGTAAACGGAAGGACGATGTGAATTTGCGTTAGAGAAGGGGGTGAGTGGGAGGTTCTCTCTGCCTCGTCTTCTCATCTTTCGTCGTTCGTGCTGATATCACCGATACTCCCTCGTTGCTCCATTACCAGTGTAAATATTTACACGATATCGAGGTTTCGCCATATTTTTTTATTCTTATTTTTCTGTTTGCAGAAAAAAGCGAACAGCGAGAACTCGATACGACTCACGGGTCTCACGCTCAACAGTACCGGCCAGTATAAGTGCGAGGTCTCGACCGAAGGTCCATCTTTCGCGACGGAATACAAAACTGGCAATCTCACCGTTATCGGTGAGTCGAATAAAATATAAGATCATTCTGTAACCATCGATCTCGACGGATATGCGACACCGCGTTCACACCTCGATCGATGTGATCGATCAAACTTCGAAACGACAGGTCCTCCATCCGGCTGCGACCTTTTTTTTCAATGTTTTACAGGTATTCGAGATTTATTGGTCGATGCTTGTAAATTTTTGGTAAATGTCACACCCCTTGCTACACAAATTTCGCAATCTTCAGCTTATGGCCAGAGTGACAAAGAAAAAACGAGATCACTCGTTGGATCCAATAAGTTGTTTCTCCTCGTAAAATTTCCGAGTACAAAATTATTTTTGCGATCTTTGTTCGAAATAAAATATGACCCGTGGTAATTAATGAAAACGTCAATATCGCAAAGAAGTATCGTTCTTTAGCAATATTCATTTTATCTTACGATATATGGCGGCCTCGTACAATCTCCAATTTATTCAACGATATGATAATCGATAGTTTGCCAACTCGTTGTATAGTCACACTGGCTGAGACGGTGTTATACTTATAGCGTTTGCTGCGTTGTATTGGCATCGTCGTCTCCGCAAGCCAAGAGACGTCCTTTATATGTAGATTCAATCTGGTGCGTCGAGCTTCCCAGGAAATCCCCTCGAGGTTCGTGTATAATACGCATCGATACAGAGAGAGAATAGAACAGAATAGAATAGAATAGAAGCAAGATAGAGAGAGAGAGAGAGTAAGAGCAACGAGTGTTCTATCTATATCATCGAAGTTAACCCTTTCTATATGTATTCGTCGTCATCGTACAAATTGAGCTGTCGCGAACGTTGTATATGCAATGTCCCAGCTGCGATCTCAGATATAACCGAAGGGCATGAATACATACGGTTGAAAATCTTTTACAGGCTAAAACACCATATACGACGACACATAATTATTTCAAACTCGTCGATTTATTTCGATACGAGTATATCAAACGTATGAAAATTAATTATCAATTATCATTCGTCATTAAAATACAGTGCAAAGGTACTAAGAAAACTTACAACGTCCCTTTTTCGCATATTTCATTCCATCGTACCTCGTCCATTACGAATATCGTAATGGAATGAGAATGACGAAGAAAATATGCAAAAAGTGTCGCTGATGAAATGTGGTTGACGGAAAATAAAAAATAGAATGAAAAAGGATAAAACGAGAGAAAGAGAAGGGGAAGGGGGCGCGAGGTAAAAAGCATTTGCAAATGGAAGCGCGCGAATCTTGGAGGAGTGTCCGCTTTTTATGAATACAAATAGATAGAGATATACGTGTAGAAGTCGTATAACTCCTCTTGTACCTACCCAAGGCCATAGCCGCATTTATCAAGCGGGACTCGTTCCTGAATCCCGGAAGCTCGAGCGAAATGGCATTTTCAAATTATTTTCTCGGGCGGGTTTTGATTTCCGAGATAACGCGGATAAAAAAAAGAAGCGTTAACGCCGTGTCTCCGTCACGAGTGTATGTGTTCCTTTTTCTCCCCTTTTTCACTTCAATCGCTCATTCTCTATCCCTTTCTCTTTTTTACCGAGTGTTCAACTTGGCGAATAAAAATCGAGAGCATTCTGTCGAATCAATGTTATCGCCTGTGTAGCTAACAATTATCGATCCTTACGAACGTAAAACAAACGATTCTTTCTATCTCTTTCTCCCTTCGCCTCTGCTCTTCCGGTTGTGCACTCGTGACTACGTGTGATGCAAGCTCGACGATGCACGAGAGAAAAACTTCACCCGAAAATTCGCTCGAGAACGGAAAAGCGTGTACGAGAGTGAAAACAAAATCATAGGGGTTAAGAGCGTCTCGTTGCGTCCGACAAGCGATCATTTCCAGGAAGGTTAACGATCATCCGCTTCGAGCTTGTCCTAATTCTTTTTTTTTATACCCCACTCCCGTTGTATTCCAATGGTATTTTTCTCGCTCATTTCCCAGGGTCGAAAGTCCATCCTCGCTGTGTCCCTTTTATCTCTAACTCTCTCTCTCTTCTTCGCCAGAAGTTAAATCGGTCTAGAACACACACACGTTCGTTCATAGATTATTCACTTCTATATCTGTTTTCATGTTTCTATCTATTTTCCCACATTTTTTCTCTCTCCCGACTCCGCGTTCCCTTGGATTATGTATGAGCTCCACCGACAGAGAGAGAGAGGGAGAGGGTGAGAAAGGGGGGGGGGGGGCGGAGAATATAGGATAGGATTTACTTTTTGTCCAACGGGCCACTCGAAAGCACGAGAAGTTTCAAAAAAAAAATCCAAAAATATATTCCCAATGTAGCCGTTTCCATGGCCGTACGAGAAAAAGAAAAACAGAAATCTCTCCGACGATGAATAGTCGAAAACGACTCTCATGATACCAACAAAGTTTCACCCGCGCGGGTATATAACGAAACCATTTATTCACCCGTACACGTTCTCACCCTATCACTTCCATAATCCATACGTAATTATATATTCCACCGTTATTAATTATTCAACATCGATTATTACAAACGAGAATGAGCAATCTTTCGTGTCGAAAAGAAGATGAATGTAGGAGATATAATTTTCCGGTCCTGTGTGTAATATCGTATACCTACATTTACGTACCACAGGGTAATGTCGTTGGAAACTCGCGCCTGCATACGGTTCTCGCGTATATTCAATCTATCCCGCGTATTCCCCCCTCGCGCCCCTATCCCGCACCCCTGCTATATAGACGCACGGTATAGGGTGAAACTGCAGGTAGAGTGTGATGTATGCGCGGCGCCGAATTGAAATGCCAGGCAGTGACGTTACCTCTCGCTGCCTTCGGCATTCGGTCCTGTGCGCCGAACAACGTCGAGTTGACATTAATTAGCGGAAGGCTAGTTGGTATTATGGTGTAACGCACCATACACATACACGTATCTTTATATACATATATTTGTAAGTGTATATAAATATATATATATATATGTGTGTTTGTAGGGCGAGAGAGAGAGAGAGAGGGAGAGAAAGAGAGGGAGGGAGGGATATATACAGAATGCATGCGTAGTAAAATCCAGAATTGCATCGGATGAATACGGAATCGTGAACCGAATCGTCGATCTCTCGAAGCGCATCGATGGAATAGGGAATATACACGTACGTATATTCGCAAGCAGCATGCGTGTGCCGAGCAAAGCTCCGGAAAATCCACAGCACGCGTTCGCAGTTGCCTCTCGTTCTCACTGTAGCTCGAGTCGAAGCGCGTGATTCTCCTCCCTCCACGTTTCTCTCTATTTTCAATCCTTGTCCTCCAATTTCTCTCATCCCGTTGTCGAGGACATTCTTACATACATATATATATATATACATACATACATATACATATATATATATATATATATATATATATGTATATATAGATGTCGATCGAGGGATTCATCGAGTCGTGATTCTCGTGTACGATGCCCGATTGTTGAATATATATCGCGACTGAAATATACGACAAATGGGCATTATGAGGCAAACGCTCTAGTTTCGCGGTCTCGCGATTTGAACGCCCGCGAGATACGAGTACGTGTGTACGATAAAGAGAGATAGAGGGAGGGATACGTGTGTATGTACTGACGGGAATCCCCAGATTTACCAGGATCATCGAGGCGCGAGTATTACGTTTATACAAAATTGATCGTTTTTGAGGTGTGTGTGTGTGTGTGTATGTCCATTCAATTCAACGGAGGGGGAGAAACGACGAGATGGCCTATCGCGATATTTGTGCGTGTGCGAATGACAATGGGGTAACGGGGAGTAACATTGCAAAATCCCCGAACGATTGTCCGCTCGAGAGAGAATATATATTCGTGGCGAGATCGCTTTCGCGTGCCCGTGCGAGTGATCGATCATTCTCGTGGTCGCCGTAACTCTCGCGATTCTACGATACGATAAAATTCAGAGATTTACTTTCGCGCTCGAGGTAGGATGAAAAAGTAATGATCGTACGGGGAATTAATTACGAGAAATGGTGTTAAGTTTTTGGTCGACGATTTCTTTGATCCAATCGCGATACCTTTGTTCTCTTTTCTTTTTTCCTACCATTGACGTTTGTAATACGTTTTCATAAAGGTTATAAACGAAATGGAAATTTTACGTTCGAATCACGTTGTTCCACTTTCAATCTCGATCAATTATCACCGTTATATTCATTCACCGTGCAAATATATCGAACTCGTTCGAAGGACACGAATAATTCTCGTCGTTTATACGTTCATTTCGATAATTGCAGTGCTCAATCATTGCACGTAGATACCGATATGTGATATATATAGATTCATATATTCGTATACTATCGCGTCATTATCGCTCCGCAGGTACAATTTTTCCCACAAGCCCACATAACGTTAATTGACCAATTAAAATGTACCGCGATAATTATGCATAGACGAAAATACACGATGAAGAACGAGAGGAGGGAGGATGGAAAAGTATGGAAAAACCCGTGAAATTGATTGCCTTTCTTTTTTAAAGTCGCGCAATACAACGAGAGAAATTTCATTTCTTTTCTATACAAATCTATACGACTATTAACCAGTTTGAACCATTTCCGTGACTCGTTGGCGTGGATTTTTGCGGGAATCGTTTCGAACGCGATTTAATTCGCGACCACGACCGACCGAGAGAGAGAGAGAGAGAGAGAAAAGGAGCCGATAGCCTCCCCGACTTCTTCCTAATTGTTAATTAGAAAGTAAGACGGTACTGCTTTTATTAAACGTAACGATGAGACTTTGACATACATATATAGATATATATCTCTTCCTAAGTACAGAAACGTAATCGGTGCTCCACTATGCTTAACGAAATTCCAATTTTCATCGGTGAGTAAGATTGGACTAACCCAATTCTCTATAGACAGTGTTAGAGGTCCATACTCCGTTCTCTCTCCCGGAAAGTGAGAAAATGAAGGACACTATGTGTGTGGGGGGGGGGGGGGGGGGGGTGCAGTCGAGCGCACACACGTGCACAGGCAGCAAACTGTGTTTCGCGTGATCCTCTCTCTCACCTCGTTTCTTGAGATTTTCCTCGTTCGGTCGAAATCCCGGAGAGAACACAGGTGGCATCGTCCTGGCACCAGCTTGGCACCGAGCAAACTCTAATGCATTCTATACACTTATTAATATTATTATGGTATATCGGCGAGAATATGATAGTACTGGCTCGAGAAATGGAAGCTGCAGGCCAGAGACTGTACTGCTTGCAATTTACAATATTCGTGTCAATGTATATACATAAATGTGTGTGTGTGTGTACACATACTCGTGTACAATATATTTTGCGCTCTATCTGGCACCATCTTGCCGAACAAAAGCAAGAAATTCTCCATAACCTAAAATCTTCCGAATTTCTCACACAAAATAATCAAACGAAATTAAGTTCATAAAAACAAAGATTTTATTTTCCCGGTATTAAATGAAAAATTAAATTTTTGAAATTTGTTTACACTTCGGAAAATCCATCGATAAAAAGTGAAGTAAGAATGAAACGATTCGAGAGCGATCTTTCGAGAAATACTTTCATCGTTGCTCGAAATTCGCATCTTTGTGAAATTCGATAAAAATTCGATCGACGTAAATTCGCGTTACCGTGCGCGATATTTAACTGAGCGCGAAATAGAGGAGCGAAACGATGCAACGGATTTGAATCCGTCGGAGCTGTATCATTCCATTGGTTCTTTGGCCGTTGAAACGGGGCCAAAACCCTCGAAGACTTCTTACTTTTTTCGAACGAACGTATCGACGTACAAGCGATTCCTTCCTTTTTGTAACTTCAAAGCGCGCTTCCTTCCTCACGTATATATATAAATCAAGATCTTTCAGAAAAAAAAAGAAAATTTCGTCTCCTCCGCGCTCATCTCTTTCGCGCAACAGACTTCCGTTTCAAAAGGCTCCATTGCCTCGAATGTTTCTTTTCTCTCTCTCTCTCTCTCGTTCTCTCTTTTAGAAGAAACATACATTCTTCGAGCTCGTCCACGTCGCGATTTTTCGCTGATGACATTGCATTGCAAGATTTTATTTTCATCTATTTTTTTGTTGTTCCTTGCAACCTTCTATTCATCGTCGTATACACGTACGACGCAAAAAATAAGAATAAAAAAATTCGCGTATCCCGGTGGAAGCTGGTACGACAAGAAATAGAACGCGTAGATAGGCAACTGATACCGAACACGGAGGAGGTGGCGGGGCGGCAAGGGGGGATGAAGCATCTCGTGAAGATAACGGTAGAGACGAACATATCACTCTATTTCTTTCCCATTCTTCCCTACAACCGTATTACCTTTTTTCTCCCGAGCATGCATCGACACACACACACACACATATCTATATACGTAAGCATACGCGAGAAGGAGAGGAAAAGTCGAACCGGCCGTGTCAGCGTATTCCCGTTCTTTGAACGATGTGCTAGGGGTGGAAGAAGGAAGAGAAAGAAAAAAAGAGGAAGAAACGCGAGAGAGCGAAGAGAGTGGTGGGGCTGAGAGGAGAAAGAGAATTGTGGTCTGCGAGCTCACGTCTCCGTTTTCCCCGCGGGCTTCGTCCATATACAGTCTGGAAAGAAAGTCGAGAAACCGACAAGGATTTTGCGGACTGCTAGCTCCGTGGTTTCTGGCCACGGTTAGAATCGCGTACACGGAATATTCGACCGTAAGTGTGTCCCGTCCGTAAGTGTGCAATCGATACGTACGTCGTGTGTCTGTGTGCGTCCAGTCACGGTGCAATTCCATACGTGAGGATCTCGAAGTCAGGATGAAATGTATTGGGGTGGGCGAAGTGGGGTTGGGGGGGGGGGGGGGGGAGGGGAGGAGGAGGAGGATGCTACCACAGTGCGAGAATGCAAGTGTGAGAAAGAGACCGAAGGATAGTGAACTGATCGATTTAGACGTGGTCTGGAAAATCCATAGACATATATATTGTGTCTCCACTCCGTTGGACGATCCCAGTGAAAAGTGGAAGAAACCGAACATTGGATGCAGTACCAAGAAAATCCCGTCGCGATGCTCTCGCTTCGATCCCGGTGCCTTTCTGTAGGAACCGTTTTGTATCACCAGCCCAAAGTATTTGGTTTCGGGAAGAGCTTTTCTCGCGTTCTTCCGCCAAAAATACCGTGGTTCCTTCGTGAATTGCTTGTAGAAATCTTGGGTAGTCTAGAAGGCGAGGAATCATCCAAGAAAAAGGATCACTAGAGCGGATGGTGGGAGAAGCGAGAGTGCACCGGGCAAAAGACGATATATACGAGGAGTAAAGCGATCGAGGGTTTGGTGGAAGAGGAAGAGGGGAGGAAATGGCATATAACCGAGAAAGCAAAGCAAAGGAAAGGATATTGAGTAAGGAGCAACGAGGAGGAATAGCAAGAGAGAATTTTGATGCGGCGAGGGAGGTGGAGGGGATGAAAGCGAGGGGATGAAAAAGGACGTGGGGAAGTGGGATCGCGTGGCCTAGTCCTGGTTTTCGTCCATGTTCTCTATAGGCCCCCGAGCACACCGATACCTATATATACCATCGTATATTAGATATATCGTCTATTTGGCAAGGATCCAAGTCCGGTCAATCGGCAGTAGATAACCCCCGGCAAAGGATTCGTCGTCGTTCCCGGAGTGAAAAGCTCACTCTTTCGTGTTACCCACACGCGATGGCCCATACCCCTGTCTCCCTCTCTCTCTCTCTCTCTCTCTCTCACACACACACACACACACACACACACCATTACCTATGAGTGCCGGAGAAAGAAAAAAAGCAATGGACGAAATCAAAAGAGGAAAAATATTCTTTCGAGAATGTGAAAGAAAAGAAAACATGTGACGGACTGAGGTTGATAGTTTAGTGGCAAAAATTCGATTTTATACCGACAATTCTATTAACTCCGAATGCCTCGATTTGTCCAACGTTATCTTACCTGAGCTTTACGACGTTTCCGGGGATTTATTCGTACTTTCTTTATTTCGATATAAATAGACGAATGGAATAATAAGAGAGATATCTCTCGGGAGAATTTACATTTATTTCTTTATTACGACTACCTGCTGCTTGGGACTAGTATTTAACATAGTCCCGTGATATTACTACGAATACCCTGTACATAATACTTGCGCAAAGAGAAGTATAGTAGAAACGACGAAAAGTTCGTCAGGAGAATTGAGCATCGGTACGCTCGACATCTTTCTTCGCGATATCTCTCTCTTTCTCTCTTTCTCTTTTTAGAATGTAATGTCTTAAGGTTCCAAGTGCCCGTAAAGCTTACACTTTCTGGATTTCTATCCACGAAAGTTGCAGAGGGCTAGTTTTGACTCGATGCCGAAGAGCGTAGCGCTCCAGGGAAAATTCTTGCTCCAAAGGCAGAGTGAGAGAAAGATCGCGAGTGAAGGGGGGTTGAGGGGGATAGCGAGAAAAACGAGAGACTAGGATCTTCGTCTCTGCAACTGCCGTTGGCAACACCGCGGAATCGTAAAGAGATGGATTGCTCACGCTGGTTGAAGTCCTTCGTGCTCGTCCGGACGAGTAATTACTTATCAGCCGGATGGTACGTCGCCCCTGGGAGAGAGAAAGAGAGGAAGCTTCTCTCAGGCTGTTACACTCCCTCATGCGAAACTTTCCAGTACAATTCTTCATCTCGTTTTTCTCTACCGTCTCACTTTCTCTTCCGACCTCTCTTCATCACCCTTCTTCATCCCCCTCTCTCTCTCTCTCTCTCTCTCTCTCTCTCTGTCTCCATCTCCATCTCTCGCTTTCCCTGATGCAACGGAAGTCGTCCGCGAAAGAGAGACGTAAATAACGCCAAGAAGTCGCAACAGTTTCCGTTCGTGTCGCAATCGCATTGCCCGTGGCTGAAAAAAAAAGTTTCAGGCGAAGGACGAATTCGTGGAGTATTAGCGCATCTCACTATTAGCCAGGTATTTATTAGTCGAGCAAACTCGATCCCAGTTCTTTCGATGTTCCAAAAGTCAGCTTCTTGGAAAAGTAAACTTTCGGCAAATCCAATTCTGTATCGTCGATAATAATTATTATTGAACTAATTCCTCCAAATGAACTTAAAAATTCCTCATTAATTGTTGTTTTTTTTTCTTTCTTTGGCGCGACATATATAATTATGAATCTTTCCATTTTCCCTATCATCGATAACGATAAATCCGACATTTTCACATTTCGTCGTTTCGCACGAAATGTGTATTATTTAATGAAGTACCATTCGTAATTCGCAATTATTAGTGGATTATTAACTACTAGGTATAAATGGATCGCGATACGTGGCCAGAGGGAACGAGGGACATAAAATATATTATCGATGCCGATTTTTCGAAAATAATTTTCTCATCTCGTTCATTATTTTCCGTGCCTGCGCGCGATGTGTGTCGCGTGGGACGCTGGAGGGAGAAGGGCAGAAATACCCTCGGCGTCCGACGCTTTATAACATTTCGCATTTATTACAAAATTTAAACAGAGACCCGGTCTACGGATCCTCCGAGCTATACAATTGATACTTCCATTTTATAATTGTTTATTGACATTTGCAATCGTTCGTACCCTGTTGAAAACATTTACATGCACTATAGCGTATTAAATACGCGGGCGTGATACCTCGTATAATATATTCGTCTGCATCGGAACAACAAAATTATATCTAATTATTATACGCGACGTCGCCTACGGCGTTTCGACATTTTCCATCGAGCGTTGGACATCGAAAATTTCATATCCAAACATTTTCCAAAGGATAGGAAATAACGATAAACGAGTTATCCCGCGATAATGGAACGTTTCGTCGATTAATCATTTTTTTTACAATTTAATTCCATAAATTTTTCAAACGTTAAATTGTTTTTGTTTGCAAGGATCACGTGATTATCGATGAGGTAAAATGCGCTTCGAATTATTCGCCAAGAGGATTGGCGAGAACGAAACACGAATCCTTGTTCATTTTTCATCCTCTCGTCCCTTTTGTACGAGGGAAGAACGGTGGCTAACTCGTAGATTCGCGTTTACCAATGGTAAATATATCGGAATTTGGAATCGGTTTTGGATCGCGAGACGAGAACGCAAGCAAATAGCTTCGGGATTGAGAAAACGAGATGGTATATAATGGAAGACGAACGAAAGAAGATTTGGTCCGTATGTGCCCAGACATTCATACGTCGGTTTATATACGGTTGGCATATATCGTGATTACATGGTAGCTATACGTCTAGTCACGTTACATATATATATATATGTACAGTAGTACCATATATTAGTACACGGGAACCCGATGGTAGAGACAGAATCAGAGTAAAGATAGGAAAGATATATGCGGCAAAAGAAGTGCGAAAAAACGATGGAAGATTCATTGAAAAAAGAAAAAATAAGAGCAAAAGAAGAATGATTCAACGAGCGCGATAGTGTGAGAGAGAAAGAGCCAAGTGTCCGGGGCCGCGAAGCGATAAAAATGTCCAGAAGCTCGAGAATTGAATTTTTCGAACGGTTCGCGACGAGTAAAGGTATATAGATAGGCAGTGGGGAATAAAGGAAAGAGTTGAATAACGAGAGGAAACCAAAGGGGAGCGAAAGACAGGGCAAGGAAAATAAGTGAGGAAACCCAGAGGGTAATAGCCCGGCCAGCCGGCGGAAGGACTCTCTCTCTCTTGCTCTCCTCTCTCTCCCTTTCTCCTACTTCTGCGGCAGAGCCGAGTGGATAAATTTGAGCGAGGATAACGGAAAAGAGATCGCCGCGTCGTGGGGGTGCAAGCGGAAATTTCCGGTGCAGCTAGAAGTGGTTGGTGTTCCAGGGTAGCCGCTCGGCTGGACACGAAAGAGAGCTCGTGGAAAAGAACGAGAAATCCGGTTAAGCGAGACGGAGAGAGAACTAGAAATGGAGACGGAGAAAGTCCGCCTAATAATCCGACCGGTGGCCATATGCCTCGTGTAATGTCGCGATTTCTATGATAACGTCGAGCTCCCTTATATATACAACTTTTTCTTCAACCCCCCCGAGGGAGCATTCGCCCTCGTGTGCCTTAGCCTCCGATGCTTTTCGTTTCTTCTGCCAGGGTACCTAGTCGTCCTCATTCAACGCACATGTATATTTTTCTCGTATCCATTGCATGGAACACCGAATTTCCGTTATACTCGTATATGAACATATACATACATATATAGTCACGTGTAACCGGTGGATTATACTCTCGCGGAAAAACAGACCGGGGGAAGCGACTTATCTCGGGACAAGGGGGTGTGTGCATATGCTATAGCGATGCACCGTGCACGAGAAAAGCATTCGCGAGAGAGTTTAGCTTTAACATTAAATCACGAGTGGCCTCGACACGAGTACCTCCGGAATTATTATTATTATTATCATTATTCTGATTTTATATCGCGAGCAAAAAAAAAATTACAAAGTTTTTTCGCGAAAGGTATAAGAGTAAAATTTAAAAGGCAATTATGGCTTACGGATTAGTTCGTACAATGTGAGAAATTATAAGAATTACGTATTCGCAAGTGAGACTATAGCAAAACGCACATACGTGCCCAATTTGAGATTTAAACGTGGTACAAATATTGCCTCAAATCGTGTATAGTATGGACTGTGTGTGCATAGCAAGCAAGGCCCGGAAGAGGATGAAAATAACGAAGAGAAGAGGCGATATATAGGTTCTCCGACGTGGCGGATGGAGGTGGTCCCTCTACCGCGTGCGCTGCAGCTGTGGCGTTATATGGATCTGGCTATGGAGAATAATCGAATCAGGCCAGTCGAGCCCAATGCCTCGTAGCTTAACTCGATTTCTAAGCCCGATGAAAATTCCACAAATTTTCGAGGGTTACCCGTGTGAGAGAATGCTGGAAAATATAGGAATTGGGGGTGGAGGAAAGAGAAGCCCGGGGGGGTCGCGAAACAGTGGAGTGAATGAGTTAGTGCAAATGAAGTGAACGTTTCTATTTTTTTTTCTTTTTTCGTCCGAGTAAATCGAAATAGGGTGGGAATTATTAGCCAGCCCTGTAGAAACCTATCGAATTCTCATTTGAGAAACAATGAAATCGACTATTCAACTAGGTTGAATTTATCAATTAAATGAAAATGTAGAATTTAAACACAGTACAGGCGCGAATATTGCAAGGATATATATATTTATGTATATATATATACGTTTATTTTATGTACGTTTGTAACCGATAGACACGATATATATAAGTTGCATTGTAGCAAGCCATATATATTTAACGCAGTCACGAACCAATTTCTTCTCGATAACGTCGAGCATTTCTCCTATACATCACTTGACACAATACATATCTATACATCTGGCGAGAAATCTAGTTCTCACGTTCAACGGGTCTCTGTCTTCTTTCACCTTGCTCGGAGAAAATTGAACGAATCGTAGGTTTTTCGTCCTCTCGTCCTGTGCTTCGTCCTCGTGCCCCGTCTCGATAAAAAGATTAACGCAGTGATTAATGTTCCCGGCCTTTTCTTTCTCTCTCACCCTTCCACACTTCACTCTCTCTCTCTTTCTCCCTGTCCCTGTACTACCGGAGAGACCTCTTCGCCAGATCCGGGCTCGCATTTGTCTTGCAAATTTCCGCAACGTTAAAGTATTTCCATTTTCCGGGGTTGAAGAGAGGGGTTGAGGAGTATGGTGAGGTAGAAAGGGTTGGCCGGAGAGGAGGGAGGCAGTTTGGAAGATTGAGAATATATGAACTTGCCACGAGAGAGCCAAAGGCCAAGCAGCTAAGAATAAGAAGGAGAGTAAGAGAGGGATTGAAAAAGTGAAACAGATAGAGAACGAAAAAGTGGCGAGGGATAGGAAAAGTTGCGAGAGAGAGAGAGAGAGAGAGCGAGAGTACACGTACTTTCGAGTATCGTAAATATTCATGAACCTATAAATATTCATGCTAGACGTTCAAAGAGAATGGTTTAAAGAAGGAAAAACCAAGAGAAACGACGTCAGGCTTCTCTTCCGGGGAAGTAACCCGTTGCCATTCCGCGGTGGATCGCGAGAACGAAGCAGGAGAAGGAAGAGTGGCTAAGGCACGCAAAGAGGCTTTCTCCCGTGTGTCGCGGCTGAGATGGCGGAGCTGGTCCTTTCCGTTTTCCTTCCTGCGGGAGTCTCGGTGGCTGCTGCCGAGATCTTCTTCGGATCATCCCCTCGCTCTTCTGCTTTTCTGCGGTCTTCTCTTTTTTACACCGTACACGATGAAATTTTCGTCCAAAAGAAATTCTACCGTATCGGTATAAAAATTTCCTATAATAAGAAATAAAAAAAATCACGCTCTCTCCAACTATAGAAATTTCATACCTTTCGTTCACTTGTCTCTACAAAACATTATTCATTAATTTTCACTTCATCCATACCGAGTCGAACAGACGTCCGGGAATTCCCCGGTACGGTATTAAACTCGATAATTCTCTCGTTCGGATTTTTCTCCCTAATAAATTACGAATCGGTCATTTCATTGATTTAACCGTCGTAATGGAGCGGGCGAATGAAAGAGAGTGAGAGAGAGAGAGAGAGAGGAAAAACGGAAGACGATCGATAGAGCGGAGCGAGCAAAGTCTCAAATTAAATAAATGACGCGGGAGTACCCGAGATACGTATATAGAAGAGCAATGGAGAACGAGGGAGTATCGGGGGATAATGCCTCGTAGCGATCTCTCGTTGAATACGCGTTTAAACACACCCCATAAATTCGCCCTATGAAATCATTTCAACAACGGGAGTAATAAAAGAAGGCTCTGCGTGTTTAAGCTTATGTGTGTGTATGTGTGTGTGTGTGGGTGTGTGTGTGTGTGTGCGTGAAATAGGAGAAAACGATCGAACAGGAAGGAAGATAGCGGATAGGGGTAAACGCAGCTTCCCCAACGCTTACGCAGCGTGTTATCGACTCCTCTAGTTTCTGTTCTCTCCAAGCCCGTCTCATCCCCTTCGTACCGCCATCATCTCCCCACCCTCCACCCCTACCTTTCATATTATTTCTCTTTATTTCTTCTCTCGCGCTTTATAACACCTCGTAATGTACCGTACCCGCGTTCCCTCGAGTGGCAAGGTTCAGATGAGGGGCCGAGGGGAGAGTGAGGTAGCTCGCTCTAGCTTATCTCTCATAATACTCGGTACTCTATAAACGCCGGAGGAAATTGTTCCATCACTTCCGTTATTAAAATCCGGCTGTACGCCGTTATGAAAAAAACGAAGAAGAAAATAATAATAAAAGGTTCTCCATTACGCGCCAACGGAAAGCCATTAGCTCGATCGAATTTAGACGAATGAAAGAGAGGAACAAAGAAAAAGAAAAACATATTTTTTCCCTCCGGCCGAAAATAATACAATTTGGCTATTATTGGCTACGGACTATACGGTAAGAGTAAATTGTCGTATTGCGAATTCGCTGGAAAAACGTGTAAAATATTTGTAAAAACGTTTTTTTAAAGCATAGTACGCGGTCACCGTTTCATCCTTTTCTCTCGTACGGCAATCTTTTATTTCATTAACTTTAGACGAGGATAGTTCACCCCTACAGTACGCATCGGCCTCGTTCATCCCCTATACGCGCCCCGGGGCAGTTGAGTGTCAGCCCAAAATTTCGCGCCCACGGCTATTTGACGGCGGAAATCGCGATAGGAAATCACGAAACTACAACCCCTATCTGCATACGCGCATAAACACACACACACACACACACATATATATAGTCATATATACACGCACAGTAGACATCGAATAAATCCAGAAAGGGATGAGTATAACACGAGTGATGAACATTCCGAGTTCGCGTGTTTTAATTGTGAGCCGGATATTTCGCTCTCGACACGACGACGGACTATTTTGCGCGGGCCTAACAGTTTTGAGCCTGAATCTGTGCTCCGTAGTTTCTATATACACGTACGTTTATATCTAGATATATATATATAGATATATATCAGTATGAGGGTTTTAGGAGGGGCAACGCGTTTCAATGATGAGTTAAAACGGAACGAGCTAACTCGAACAACACACTGGGCGAATGGTGGACGCTTAATTGAGAGTTCGTCCGCGTGAATTAGCGGGGTATAGGCGAGCCGGGTTGAAGGGAGAACATAGGACTGGGCAAGGGGATGAGGGGTGTAAATCCAGGGTAGTAAAGAGCCCAGCTGCAAAATGAGCTAGATATAGATCACCGTTCGCGCGAAAATGCTCTCTGGTCCTATATCGAGTGTCTCTCATAATCCGACGTACCAATTAGACCCATTAGTGACAACGAGAGCTCGAGCACGACTTTACCCCAGTGCGACACGTATACACATATATACGTTCGGATGCGGCAAATCGCGAGAGAGCTGATAAACCCAATGATCGATCAGTGCACTCCCGCGTTACACGCTTTTGCGTGCGCTCGCCTCACGCCATTGTCACGCAACACGTTCACTCGTTCTCGGTGGGTCCAAATTATAAGTGGGAATTTTTATATCACCCTTCAACTTCTATGATAACTTTTGGCTCGAGAATTTAATTTTATAACCGTGTACTTGTATCCGCCCTGCCTTTAACCCTCGTGTTATTATTAAAAGGTCGAGATTATGCGAGGTCTCAAGGTAGAATCTCAATGAAAAGCTGCATATACGTTTACCGGATACCGCTCTCATTGCCAGACGGGGAAAGAGAGTTTTTCTTGAGATAAAAATTGTCGGCTGGAGCCCTATTCGCGGATGTCGTTCGTCAATTATTTTACGACTTTACCTTGGCACCGAGGGAGATATTCTTGTCTCGGTCCGGAAACCGGGCGGGCTCATTAAAAATTCATTTCTTCCTCTTCGTTCGGGGGTAGTATATACCCGCGTTTATACGTATATACGTAAACCTGATATGCAACTTTTCCATGAAAACTGGCTGACCTAGCTCCGTCTACGGCCCTCGACAGCCCGTGTACCGTAGAGTTTATATAAAATTGTATATGTTTATATGTGTGTGTGTGTGTATCTACGTCGGTTTTCTTATTCCAAGGAAACAACATTTCTACAGCGACGACGATGAAATTATGTTTCCAGCCCTTCCCGAGCGAGCTCCTGAAATTACGGGTCTCTCGTCTCACTACGCTGTCGGGGAAAACGTGACGGCGAACTGTACCGCGTGGCCCTCGGTGCCCAAAGCAACTCTTCATTGGAACATCAACGGAAAACCGGTGAGTACGAGCCACTTTCGTTTTGTTCCATTTATCGCTTATTTGGACGTCGGAAAATATTTATGATTTTCTAAAATGTGTCCAACGATCTGTAACGTTTGAATTATTCAAATAAGAGATTACGACACGAAGGGACGAAGGATAGAAAATTATGAAGGCAAAAAAGTGGGAAAAGGGCTCGACTTTGTCAAACGTTTTATTTCCCTTTCCACCCCTTCTTGAAAACTCTCAATTCGAGCACATGTCGCTGGTCGAAAAAGAGACTTTGATCGCGTTCTCATGGCTCGACGCCGCTTTTCATTTTTCCGACCTCCTTGTCACCTCACTGTTGAAAGCTCTTTCCTCCGCGCATATCTCGCTCGCTCCAGTCGTTTCGATCCAAAACCCGTTTTCTATTTACACAATTTTTAAAAAGTTATTTTCTTTGAACCAAAAACCTCGTTGAAATTACATTTTGCAAAGGCAAAATTGGATCTTTGTTCATTGCAACGGATTCAGGTTGATGAGGCCCTACAGCCACCCCCGCCCCTCAGAACCCTTTTCGAACGAGTTCATAATACGAGACCCTTTTATTAAAGTTGTTTAATCAACAGCATTTAATCAAACGTCAGATTTCACAAAATAATTTTCAATTTACCCAAAATTTTACCTCGCCTTTGGAGGAACGTAGACTTAATTAATAATCAAATTAATAATCGTAATTTTACGACGTTGATATATTGCGTTTAGTCGTGTTCAGGAGAAAATTGCTAAATTTTCAACGCCTTTGTCCATCGTCTTGTTTCAACGTCGTAATACGCTCTCTTTGGTACATTGTACAAACCCTTGCGTTTCGCAAAATTAGTACGCGCGCGTTTTCACATATATTCTATTAATTTTCAAGCAAATATCCGATAACGTACAATGCACTGAGTACTTTTCATCAGAGACTAGCAAATTGAGAGTGAGAGCCAATCAAGCTCCGATTCAATTCTGTTCAATCGAATCACTCAACGAAATTTCTGTTTCGCTGATTTCCGTTGAAATTATAAGCTGAAAAACGTATATTCACATAAACGATGAAACGAACAGTCGCGTTCGCTTTAAATTTAGATTATTAAACATGGGAGAGGGGAGTAGGGAGCTAGTAGAAAATTCACATTTTACGAAAAATACTTCTCGTTCCTATCGTTGATTTTCATTTCCTTGCAACACGATTACAGTCATTCCGAAAATCATAATTTTATTAGATCGTTATGTCAACCGCGGCCATAGATACACTAACTCCACTCATGATATTAGTCAATTTTATTTTATCGGAAAATTAGTCGGATTAAAACGAGGCATATTATTGGACTTTGGGCAGACAAATCGAACACGATATCCGACGTCTCAAAGGTTAATTACTGTCGTGATTAAAATTCACATGATTTGAGCATGATGGCACATAACGCGAGCCTATATCGCTTCTATAGTGACATAGACATATGTGGGGTAGGGGGCAGGTTTCATTAAGCAACTATCGCAGTAATCAAAGGCAAATTACGTTTCACGGCCACAGGGGAGTCGATCAGTGTTCACACGAGACAGCCGCAAGCTCGAGCTCTCTTTGCTCGTAAATCGATTCGGCATATCGATTACGCGGTCGAATGGCTATCACAAATGAGATGCTCGGGCTCGTATATCTCAGTATCGAAATGCCGTAATCAACCCTATATGATAAAAAAAACAAAACGTCTTCAGCCCTTTTCACCTTTCTATAATCTTTCCAATTTATAAACAATTACCAGAAACATATTTTCCTTCATATATAATTCAAAATCATAAATAAGATAAGCCCTCTTTGAGGTATTAAAGGAGTAATCGCTCAAACGGCTTTCTATTGCACTATCGGGATTTAATGCATTCTCTTCAGGAGTACGAGTCAACGTGCGGGCATACAGTGTACTAAATACATTATATTGCATATACACATATAGGTGTGTATATATAGCGTGTGTCTATTACCGACTAATTGAATAAGCAGTGTTAATATAAATCAAGGAGGCTGAAAGGGAAAGGAGACGGTTGGAACCTCGTTAGATTCACTCAATATCGCGACGGCGTTAGACCGTTACTTCCTCCCTCCCTCCGTTCGAGGCGACTGTGTATATATCTAGCCACCACCTCCGAGCTGTTTTAGGGTTATGACTCTGTATGGGATAATGCTACTACCCCTGCAAGCTTCCTTGTGGGGCTGTATATAATCCTAAATTCGTGACGTGCATGCATATATATATATATATAATAACATATCTATGTGCACGTGCTGAAAGCGGCGAGTGGTTATGCCACGTATGTAGTCAGACATCTGGCTACCCTTCGTTTATTCGGCTGTGGCACGAAATTAGACGGTTAATCTGCTCATTCGGCTTGACAAGTATATCATAACGCGCATATACATATAAAGTATGAAGTCTTATCTCGTTAATACAAATATATTCAAAATTGTCACTTAAATAAAAAAAAAACGATAATTAATTTTTGCCTCGTGAATAAATTAATTTAAAAAAGAAATCGACATTCCAGAGTCGAAAATATAAATGGTAATTAACCGTTGCTCGTGATTGCTTCATTTTACAAAATGGTGTTCGCCTCGGACGAAAATGCGATACTCCGTGCCACGATTTTCTTAACCGTTGAAAAAATTCCAAGGAGACAATTCTTTTGTATTTCCCTTTATAGCCTATCGTTTTCCGATTCTCCCGTTGGTTCTCATCTCTATTTCTTTGTTTTCCACTTGCTTCGGAGACAACGACCAGGAGGGGCAGGAGAAAATGCCGTAAACTTTTGCCAAGTATTTTCATGGCCGTTTCTCCCATCGCGCTAGCTCCGTGTATCGGCTCATGAATTTTTGTCGATTTCACCTCCATGATAACCGACGATACACACCGAGCGGGACCCACACACGGGACGCTTTGCTTCGTTCGCGCGATATCTACCGTAAAATCACTAATACGACGATAAAAATGAACAATAAAAAATATTTTATTGCGAACTAAACAATTTTATCAAAAGAATCGGATTTTAAATATATTCTATGAACTTCTGACGAACGTAGAACAAAGCGATAAAAAAATTCATTAAAAATGGCCCCACGAATATATTTTCGGGGAAAAAAAGTTTGTCCGGTTCAAGCGGAAGCGCGTGATTCACCGTGTTTTCGGGGAGCGTAAAACCGAGAGAAAAACGGCGTAGAAGGGTGCGGAGCGGGAGGTGGGGGGGGGGGGGGGGGGAGTGAAGTGACGCGACGAAAAGAAAAAAGACCGGGGTGGTTGGCTGGACACGAGGGAGAAAAAAGCTGTCGGCAGTTCGAAATTGAGGGGTGAAAAAATTCTCACGGCGCTCGTGAGCGGTATATTATTATTGCTATATATACGTACATGTATCTATATATACATATATTTATATATAGTCGACTATATACCAGTCGCTCATGAGAATCTCACGAGCCTTCACGAAATTCCGCCGTTCATCTTTCCCCGTGTCGAGAGAACGCGCGAGCTTTTTCCGCGCACATATTTCATGAAGGGACACCCTTCACGTAAGAGCCCTCGACTTCATTCTTCCGCGATTGTAGGCCCGACCGAGCGAGAAAGGGAACGATAGAAAGAGCGCCGACTTGACTAGCTGATGAAGATATCCCGTGCGAGTGAGTGGGTCGAAGGTCGCGTGACCCGAGAATGCGGTTAAATGACGGGTAAAATCGGCAATGCATGTGCGAGAAGAAAAAAACCACCCTTGGCCAAAAAACTGAAACATCCATAGAGCGCTCGATAAAAAAAACATAAAAAACATATATATTTCGAACGGATAGTATCTTAGAGGGTAGAGAAAAAAAAACAATTTAATCGACCACCGGGAGAACGAACGAAAAGCCGTCTTAAAAAAAACTGCTTGGAAAAAGAAAATTATAATCTCGAACACGCTCGGTATTATAATATTCGATATAGTCACGTACGGGCGGAACGCGACGAAGGAAGGCAGAAAAAAGTGACAGAGGGTTGCTGGTCAATTTATCTCGACGATTTTTCATCCCCGTTCCTCATCTTTCTCGCGACGTGCTGGCGAGAAAGCTCGGTGGCTATCGTATAGAATGACGGCGAGAGAAAGGGAGGGAGGGGGGGGGGCACGGGTAAAAACAAAATTCTCCATCAGTTTTTGCCAAGCTGATGCGCGATCCTCTCTGCCCGGAGTTCGATATAAGAACCGGATGGGAGACAAATCAAGCTGCTTCTCTTCGTCCTCGGTTACTTCATAGAGGCGTGGTGATAGACGCGAAAAAAAATTCCATCGACGTTGTATGTGTGTGTGCAGGTGAATTTAATATACGTATATACAGGAGCTTATTAAGCATGAGGGAAATACCGAGAGTGTATGTTCGTGAAATAACGTGTGGGAAAAGAATGAGGAGAAGGATCGGTTTCGTGGCAATTGCCACAGCTGGTATCGGCACGTATCGCTCGAGAGAAAGGTTGCACGTTCATGCTATATGGGCAACTTATACGTTCTATACATATATATCTGTATATACGTATATATAGAAGCCTAGGGGATGATTCGAGATAACGAGTCTTCTCACTACTCGCCGAATCTACAGCAGAGAAAAGGGATAGCTCAAAAGCTTTCTCTCTCTCTCTCTCTCTCTCTCAACCCTCCATCTCTGCCTCATTCAGCATCCAACACCTATCTCACGAACAAAACCCCGCCAATGTCCGAGAAACATCGTTCGCTACAAACGCTGAGCTCGGTGAGTTCCTGATAACACCGCGTTCGCTCGTTAGTCCCGACCCGATCTCACATACCATCTCGTCTTGTTCCGACTAACGCGATTAGAGGTAGAAACGCTCAAAGACGTAATTTTTTGATTCCTCGATCCATTCCCGAAGCTCTGGTCGAGTATATCGATCGTAAAATAAAACGTACTAAAACAATTCAACGTATACGACGAGCGCTAATAAAATTGATGGAAACTAGAGCAATATATATATTTTTTTATATCGCTGTACAAGCTTTAGTTCGATATAAAAGCTCGAGCAAAAAATCTCGCTTGGATCGAAAACTTTGAGCTCGCGGTATTGTCCGACGACGACGGAGAAGGCATTGTGGTTTTGTCCGGGTTATCGCGCGGATCGAGTTAACCACCGTGGCTTGAGAACGTACGAGAGGAGCGTATATAAATAAAATTGAAATAAAACAAACGTACAAAAGAAATTAAGCTAGGAGAAGAAATAAAAATGTGTGGAAAAGGGGGCAGGAAAACGCGAGAACGTATTGGAAGATCTATACACAGTAGATTTTACGACGCATGAGAGAATAAACTGAGGGTAAGCTTCGAAGTGCGCACACATCGCGATTTACCGTCGGTTTGTAACCAACACGTGCTTTGAAACCCTTCGGTGAAATCAGTATTAGAAACCCGGTGAGAAAAAGGGGGGTAGTAAAGAAAGTGCTTGTCTCCCTGAACGAGATCGCGCACAACCGACACGTAATTTTGTTCTAGCAAAATATATATATTGCTAAAACGAACTTACATGTAACATATATATATATTCGCGCGTGTGTGTGTGGGGGTGTGTGTTGGGCACAAAAGCTTGATCGTCGTTCGCGCTCGTTAGTCGAGCGTATCGCGAATACCATCGTCTCGTGCCAAAACGCGCTTCCACCTCGTATATCCTCTTACCTTTTCCTCGAACGAGAAACGAGCGAGATATCCTTTGTTAACGCGATTAGCAGCCTCGCCACATACGAGATTCGCATCTGAAAATAGGGTGGTGGGAATCAAAGCTGGAGAATCTCGCCGGGAGGTTTTCCGATTCTGATTACAAACATAAGGGGCACATAGGGAGCTCGATAACGGAAACAACAAAATATATTTGCAAACGTTATAGTATAAAATAATTTTTCATTTTTCATTTTATCTTTACCGATAAAAGGTTTCACGAATTTTCGAGGTCCGAAAATGAAAAGAATTTTTTTTTTCGGTCGTTTCGGTCCGACTCGTTTCTAGTTCGGCCTTAGCAAGTCGTATCGACCGTGCTCGTCAGTTAGCGCGAGTTATGTGTTTGAACAGTGAATTTATGGCAGAACAAGCGCCCAGTACGACGAGTTCCCGCACAGGAGGTTGTTCGTAACGCCATAGCTGTTCTGTAAATTCGCATATTCCGCTAGCTCAGGGAATGGAACGAGAGAGACCAAACTCGACAAAACGACACACGGTAAATCTATATTCGCGCAGATACGCACACATACGTCTATATATATATATATACCTATACATATTTGTCGTCAAATACGAGCTGCGTACTTCGCGCCGGCAAATAATCAAGTGAAACACACAGAGACAAATTCAACTGCGGTCATCGCGAATACATTTAGCGAATAATTCGATTGTGGAAATACGTTCTATAATTTCGGCGGGTCATACACACACGTGAAACTCTCTCCATTCTCTCTCTTCCTCATTCTGTCTCTCTGTCTTTCTGTCTGTCACGAGCCTGTGTGTGTAACAAGTTCATCCCGAATATACACGTGTTAAATAATACACCATGTGCGAATCATTACCCAACAATTAGCCAGCTGATTGACCGACGCACAAATCGGTAATACTACGTACCGAGCGGTTTGACGATTCATTATTATGGGAACAAGTAGGAAATTCTGGCTCTTTAATACCGCACAAAAGCTCCGATTAATTCGCCACGATGCGTAATTATGGACGCGAATTCGTTAGCAATCTACACCTTTCCTCGATCTACCGTGAATTAAATTGAGATCTAATCGGCCTAATTCGTAAATCCCCATTCGTAATTAATATCTATAATAATCGAATACTTTTATCGAAGGATTGAAAAACCAGAAAAAATATATAATCGAATATTTTATTTTTGTTTTACTGCTGTTAATACGATATACACTGGATATGTAAAGAAAAAATATTATGCGGAGTATTGAATGGTACCGCGTCAGTTCGACAATGTTTCGAGATTAAAGTGGCGGATACAAAGCCTCATTGTCCAACGCGGATACAATAGGTCCACATAACGTTTAAACCCGAGCAGCAGCAATCCTCTTTTATTTTCCACCAATTTAACACGAAGCACTCTCGTACCAAAAACGTTTCATGATATTCGCGGCAATATCAGGCTCTCTCGTTCTCTCATAATACAGTCGTAATCTAGGGTGTTCGGCCGAAACCTTAAATATGACGTTATCCCAACTATAATACATATATATATATATATTATGTCCCATATACTTCCAAGTACCATGACATATACGATAAACTCAACAAAATGATGGTAAACGTTTTAATTAGTTCACCTATACATATATATAACTAGCACAGTATAATCAAATGGCTCTCGTGAAGACACGCATCATATCACATTTCCTCCCAGTCATTGAGTCGTTCCACGCCACCAACCCTCGCGAATAAAACTTAACGATCTTTCTTCCACGGAACGTGTTCAGCTTATTGTTAGTAGCGGTTATCCTTCGAATAGAAAGGAATATCTTGACGCAGAGTAGGGTCGCAAAATATTATTTCTCCACCTCTTAAAAAACGCGCCATGTTTTTATTTCGAAACGCGTTGGAATAAAATGACGATTGTACCCGATTCAGGAAAAAAGGATTTTTGCGAGATTTCATGGATCGGAAAGAGAAAAGGTATATGTTCGGAGAGTCGTAGGATCTAGGTGGATAGACAATAAGCCTTACTTTAGCGTAGGGCCTTACGCCCGTCAAGAAATATACGATTGGACGTAAAACTTGATCCATTTCGGTGTCACTCGAGCCCAGCTATCGTCCAGCTATGTGAAACGATCCGAACCAACGTATGTATAAACCTCTCAAAGCGCAGAGTATCACGACATTGGCCCGATATATACAGTTATGTCGTACAATACCCACCCGTATGCTACAACTCCACTGGGAGTGTTTGCAATAGCGTGCTTAATCGTGAGACTTCTTTCCGGTCTCTCGAGAGGGATTTTCTCGAGACACTCCGGCCTCTCTCCTGGCACCGAACAGGCACGTGCCTAGGGTCGCGAGAGAAAAAAAGCGTACCGAAAGACACAAAAAATGAACAAACATGGAGAGGGTTAGGGATAAGAAGATTAGGGGTAGAAAGAGAAGGATAAGAAACAAATTATCGTGGGAATCCGACACCCGGTTAAAGATAATTGAGAGTAACGTTTCTAGTCGCGATCTAATGAAAGTTTAGACATTGCGAAATTTTATATTTTACAAAGTTTATATTTTTATAAATGACGTCATAAATTTTATAACTGTAATAGTAAGTAATTTATCTGCATACGCGAGACGTGATTTTTTTGAGATAATTTACTTAGCGATTTGTTATAAACGAGAAGTATTTTTCGTCGTTAAAATACTTCGAAACTCGCAAACGTCGTGATAATCGTGTATATCGCGGACATCGCAGGAAATAGAGCAATCGGTGAAATTTGATAAGCACGCGATACAACCCCTTTCCGTACCTTCGACAGGGTGGAAAAATATTATGACGTTTTCCTTTGCAATATCGAACGTCGAGCGTGACGTGATTAAAGAGTCGGCCGTCAACGCGGAACGAACGATGGGAGGGCGTGTTAAATTTCGCGTGAGTAATGGACGAAAAATTTTCATCGGTGAATAAAATTAATCGATGCGACGATTAATCGATGAGAAGACGTAAAAAAACCTGTTGAACGATGCGAGAAGAGGGCGTAGGATATTCGTGAATTATAAGAGGGCTCACATTTTCGTGACGAGGAAGCTCGACAGAAGAGCGGCTGGGGTAGGTGACACGCTGAAGCTCGAGAGATAGCGGTACTTCATTTTCTTCAGTCTCCTTCACCTTGGCATTTTTTTCGCACTGAAATCTCGTCGTGGAATTTTTCTCGTACTCGAGGAAGCCATAGTTAGACGTAGCGACCCTTGAGGTAAGAGGCTGAGACGCGGAAAGGTGTCGGAGTCAATAACATCCAAGTTACCCTCTCCCCCTCGTCATCGTCGTCACTTCGCGCGACCGAGAAACGCACGTTACGACCACTCGATCTTACCCGAAGGTGGGAATAAAATTCTCGGTAAAAAAATAAGAGTAGACCAAAAGAAAGTGAAAAGAAGGAAGAGAACGTAAGAATGGAAAACGAAAAAATACGAGGAAAGATGAATGAGGTAAGTGAGTGTCGTGATAAAAAAAAAGGAAGAAATGAAAGGAACGAGAAATGAGGTGTAAGTAATTGGCCAAATCAGCGAGAGGAGCAATGCGCGCAAAAAAAGAACAACTATACCGGACGAAAAGATTTTTTTTAATGTTCATTTCCGCTCTCCTCTCCGACCTCACCCTCATTCCCGTATCTTTCATCATTCCATCTGCGGATTCCATAAAATTCTTGAAATTATCAGTCGCGTCCTCCCCGTAGCTTTTAATTCCGGTAGAGTAGGAAGGACAGGAGTTGAAATTCGTTTATCTTACGGATCTGTGAATTTCGAGTGGAGAATGCGGCGGGATGGAAAATTCAGGCTGATGCAAGGGGGAGCGAGAGAGGTCACGGTACGACGAGAGAACCTCGAACTATTAAATCGGGGCGCGGTGTTCGCCCTGAGAAGGAGGACAGAGGGTGAAAATTAAATCTACTGACACACGTACGAGCGTACACGCTCTCGCGACGATATATATGTAGAGCGGAGCATGTGAGCGCTCATAGCGCTTGGAACACGACCGCTAGCTCTTGCCTGACTTTCGGCCTCGACCCTCTCTTTTCTTTCTCTCTCTCTTCTCCTCCCTCTGTCTCTCTTTGCTCTTTCACCGTCTATCGTTTCACACGAAACGCCCTACTTTCCCACGTACATAGTACCAAAACTACCTCTCTTCCCTCTGCTGAACTCTTCGTTCAACACATATACATGCTCCACAGTGTCATCTCACTACCAGACACAGCCGCAAACACACACCCTTTCCTGTGATGAAACGAGCTTGAGGCTGCGGTACAAATGTACTTTCTCTCGTCTCTCCGTGTCCAAGGGTGGTATATCCTATCTCTGGTTACCTTTATACACTCCGCACCCTACCACCCCCTCTCTCTCCATCCCTTCAACGCGCGTTTCTATCCCCGAAGAATTTACCACAACTTGTGTGTTTCTGCGGTTCGGCTGTCAACCCTTTGTTATCTCGATCCCTGGGAAAAAGACGAGAGATGTTCGCTGGTTTTCATACACGTTAAATGTCAGAGATCGTTTATCTTTTCGATATGGTACATGGTCTCCAACGATAATGAATATAGATCGTCGTATGGAAATATGATTTATGACGTGGGAATGATGCTTGATATTTTGAGTTATATCTTAGCAGAGATTCATTAATCAATTAATAAGGTTATTAGATATCGACAATAATATCGTGTGATGGATTCCATGTTCAACTTTAAAGTTACGTCCCCTTTAAATCATTATTTTGTGAACCGGCGAATAACATACAATTCCAACTCCCTCTCCGATGTAGTTGAAACGCTTTTGGCCTCACAACATATTCGTCATTTCGAGATCAAACGCGACTAAAAGCCACGATCGAGATTCCTCGCAGAAAGAAAAAAATACGATTTTTTTCTGTCATTTTCGAATAGAAATTCTAGTAATATACGAGTATCAAAGGGTCGAGTTACGCGTACGAGTTATATTGTAGACGTGTGCGGTGAGCACGTGTGATTTTGGTGCGATTGGACGTATCACGAGGGTTGAATCGAGGGATAGGGTATGGATATGTAGGAAAAACCGAGAGAGGGATTAAACGTAGCGATAGATTCATCGAATAACGATATCGCGACTGCTCGCTCGCGCAATCCAACCTACCCTCACAGAATCGCTAGCTCTCTCTCTCTCTCTCTACTACCCTAGTGTAGCACTGGGTGGATTTAACTTCCGACTCTGACCGCCTGGAATGCTAGGGACGTAGAATCGTGACCGCAAAGCGATAACGGGCATACCGGGCTCGACGCTTTCGACAGCCAATCTCTAACCGCACAAACAAAAATGCTACATATGGACCATTCAAAATCTCTTGAAGGGTTGAAAAGGCTTCAATAAATTCCCTTCGTAAACGTAAGGTATGGAAATATTGATAAATGGATAGGCACACAAAACACGAAAATCATAGTCTTTCTTCTCTCACATAATAATAATTTCCTGGTCAGCATTTTGTTCGTCAATTTGAGGTATGTTTTGTTGGCGGTCATCCAAAATGTGGTAAAATTTCCCGCTGATCACGAATATCACGGTCGTTTTCCTCTCGCATATTAATTCACAGGTACAAAGTCGAAAAAACGTAGTTTTTCACAGTTTTTTTGGTGTTTCGCCTATTAAATTCCAGCTATCAGAAGAATAATCATCATTTTCGCAATGTGCGACAAATTTCCTATCAAATAGGACTATTTTGGAATCATTTTTATGAAAAAAAAATTTCCCCCCTCCGTGGCTCATATCTTGCGGGGTCCCTTTGCTTCCAAAAATTGCGATTTTCGAGATTTCGCCACGGCTACAATAATTTACCGATCCGCATGTTCCTGAGCCTATTCTTCTCGTCTCCATCCCTTTAAAAAGTTATTCGTGTGATTTTGTGTCCGACGAACGAGAACGGAGATACAGCATCGCGAAAAGTCGATCTTTGGATGTCTCCCGCTTCCAATATATCCTACAGTTGTCTATCGTGCAATAGTGACAAACTCGCTGTGATTAAAGAATACGTAGTGGGTGCTAGACTATATATATATATGATCGCACCGTATATCTTACTGTTACACATATATATATACGTCGATATATTATGTGCGCTCGGGTGTTTGTATAGCCGGGTGGAAACGTCGGACTCGCCCGTCTTCTCGACATCCCCGTCGAAAGCACGGCGGGAAGAGTCCGAGCGCACGTGATGCGAAAACCCAAAAAGATGGCGGGGTTAGTGAAAAATAAAAGTTATCGGAACCAGAATTGAGTGTGTACGGGTGTTACGAGAAGGAAAGCCCGGAAGCGCGAGACCATGAATTACACTTTCCCACTGGCGAATATCTCGAATCACGTCGGATGAGCTTCACTTATTTTTATTCGTTTTTCTTTTTTTTTCTTCTTTTCACCCTTCCCAGCAATTTATATATTTGTCTCTATCTCTTTCTCTTCGCTACCATTCCATTGCTCGTGCGCACATCCTCTTTTATGTTTGAGAAATGTCGCGACACACGGGCCGTTTCTCATCCGTGACCTCTCGTCCCTCCGGCAACTTATTTTTTTTTTATTTTCTCCCTTGTCCACTATCCTATCGGGTAGGGAACCATCTGTTCTCGGATTATTCGAATGTCACTACGTTTCCTCGAAAAGATAGTTCACCCATGATTTTCTTGGAAAATCATAACCTAATAATCATACGAAACAAACAAAGCAAACAAAGTTGATGTTCTTCACTGCCACTAAATTCTCGTGAAATAAATTTTTCTTCCGAATCGCATCGATGTATCGACGTTGATACTTTTCATTTCTTTTTCGCGTAGTGTGCAGTATTGAAAAATCTCGGAAATCGTACACGACGCGATTTTTACACCCGGAAGTAATTACTCGTGAGCAAAAAAGAAAAAGAGAAACATAAAAAAAAGTTAACGCGAAGCGAACGCTCTCTCCCTTCTTTTCTCTATCCCCTAATTTTGCATGGGGTGAGAATCTTGGCCACGACGCCGCGAAGGAGTCGCAGAGACCGATTTCGTGCCCACGCGCTAGATTTTTTAGCGCAGCAAAAGAGTGAGGGAGAAAGGGAGAGAAATAGAGAGGAAAAAAACAGTGTACGGAGAGAAGAGCGGACGAAAGAAAATTCGTCGTGCGTCTCTCTCCTCCGCCCTCTCTAACCACTCATCCTTTCTCACTTGCTCTCGCCCTTTCTGTCGCGTGGGGCGTCGCGTGCTACGACGTGTGGCTTTGTGCCAGGTCGGTGACCGTAATTTCGTCGTGTGCTTACCGCGCGGCGTTGCTAAAGAAAAATGCACGCGCGAGAAATATTCCTTACGACAGTCCTTTCCGCAACTCTCCTGCAGTCTCTAACCCCCTTGCATTCGCACCCCTTTATTTTCTCCCGCATTTTCTTACCCCCCCCCCCCCCACTCCCTTCCCCATCACTCTTTCCATTTTTCACCCTTTGTTGTATACAACAAGGGCTGCAAAGAAAATTCTTATTTCTTATAAGAGAGCGAGAGCTATGCGTCGGTCTTTCTAACTTCACAAAAGTGTCAACGTGAAATGCAGACAGAGAGAGAGAGAGAGAGAGAGAGAGAGAGAGAGAAACCGAGGGGTCAATATCCCTTTCAAAGAAATACTAGGTAAATCGTTCGCAACGATTTATTATTATAGTATTTTATTTTATTTATTTATTATTTCATTGAATAAACTAATATTGGTCTTGCTCAATTTATCATCGTCGATATTTTAATTAACATTGAAATAGATTCCTAGGTAATAAGGACTGATCAAGTTCGGTACGTATCGGATTAATACGCGTATGAAAATTATTAACGATAATGGCGCATCGAGCATTTTAATCGTATTATCCTCGCATGTGGAAATTAATAATCCGCGAGGAAATAATGAAAATGATAATAGTAATAGAGAATACATTGAATTTATGGAAAACCCGTGTCCATTATAACTATAATAATTGTATCAAAGGAACGATAAATGGCGTTAGGTTAAAATGAACCCACGAAACAATCGAATTATCAATAATTGATTTATTCACAAATAGAAAATACACTCTATTCACGATGGAACGTTATTTACAGTCAATATTTTATTGTTTGTTTCAGGTCCCGAAAGAGTACACGATCGTTCATCCTCCGTTGCCACCGGTCGCGACTTCCGGTGTGCCGAACAGTCTCGGTTTACGAATGGAAGCCGAGCCGAGACACTTCGAGGGTGGCGATGGTTCGGTGACGATTCGTTGCATCGCTTACGTCGGTACGAGACGCTTCGTCAAAGACAAAACCGTACACATGGCCCACGTGAACAATCAAAGGCTCAGTGCCGGGGATCTACGAGGGTCTGGAACGTCCAACAGGATCGTCGGTAGGGAGGGACATTTTTTCGTCGTTATTCTCGTTGCTCTTGGCTCTTACCTTTGTACGTGACTGCCAGTCGCATTATTAACCTGAGACGACGAGTGTTGTGCGCGATTAGCGACAACCGCGTATTCGACTCGGCCGATCGACTCGTCGAAGTTGGCGGAACGATCGATCGAGTCGAAACGCACGTACGTCGTTTCGCATCGTCCTCGCTTCCGGGTCAGCCGACGCGAGCTCGTATAACCCGTGGCGTGATATTAATCCGCAATGTTCGCGGTCCGCGGTTGAATGTCAGTCGTCCGTTCGCCCCTGTGTGCAGCTCGCTGCTGCTCTGCTGATGGCGGTTTGGCTCAAAACGTTCACGTTATTCGAGGACGCCCTCGAGGCACAAACCACCGCCACAACAGCAACAGCAGCTCCCGGTCCTCCCCGAACACTCCCAACCCTCTACCACCCTCAAATCGTTTCAACAGCCGAGTCGAAGCTCCGTGACGGCGGATATCCTTGATTCACGAACCCCTCGTACACATCTCGAGAACTTTCGAAGATTTCTGGTGTATCGACACATCGATCGATCCTACACGATCACACCGGGTTAAATGATGATTTGTTGGGACGAACGCGTATTCAACGGGCTACGTCATAATTCTTTTTTTTCTCACTACTTCTATTCCACTATTTTTCGAGCTATTTCATCCAGTATTTTATTCCCATTAACTCCTGCCAACAATTTTTTCGATATGTTCACTGAAGTGTACAAGATTATAATGCAATATTAACCCTGCTTGAATTTTTGGTCGAAGATGCAGCAAACTCGTATCGATTGCAGAATTGTTTAAAATTGTTTTGTTCGCTCGTTTGAGTTCTTCATTATTTTCACGATAATTAGCAGGATATATTTTCATCCAATTATCGTGGTGAGTCAATGCTTTGATTACGTTGTTTGATCGACACGTTCGTATCATGGATATTTGAATTAATTGTTCGTAAAATGCCAATTAATGAAGAATATATAGATTGCACCGTCTATGATCCGTAAAAACAATTTGAAACTCCGTCATCATAGCATCACCAAAGCCACGTGAAATCCTCAAACTACTGTCAAATATCATTTTCACTCCCTTTGAAAGAGATAGAGATAGAGATAGAGGTAGCCACAGCAACGGCACGAACATTCGGTGTCCCAGACTGATTGGGAATCCCAATTTTCCCCCCGTCGATATTCGATTATAGCATCGGATGACCCGTTTTCCGATTGGGGATTCGGCATAATTAACGCGCTTCCGGTTACGGGAGAGTGGTCAACGTTACTCGTACCGAATTTACTCTGTAACATTCGATTCTACGTATTGAGATTAGAGGGTACCAGTGATTGGCCAATCTGAATAGTAATTAGCCCCCCCCCCCTCGCCCATCCCCCCAAAATCTTCCTAACAATATTGAGAACGCGACACCTAATATTCGCGAGGATTATCGAACAAAATAATCGTTCGTTCCTTCGAATTCGAAACATTTATTGAAAAACTCATAAACAAAGTAGAAACTTTTATAATATCTTCAAGATATTTAATTTTTTCCTTGCATTTTCTTAAGAATATTTCGCCCTACGACGCTCGTTCAGTCTATCTTGTCATGATCAATTTTCCATCAGAAACGGCTATCCCTTATTCGTTCCAAGTCCGGAAAGAAGGGTCAGAAAAGGGATAGAATTGTGCCAATCACTGTGCCGGTCCCTGTTTATCGGAGAGTTCATATATATCCAATGGTATCTCCATTTGATACGTGCTTCTCGAGTCTCGGAGAGCGAGAATCTCTGAAAGCTCTTTGGCGAACGCACGATCGACCGAGCGAGGCTACACATATCCCAGCAACGTGCTTCGACCGCACCGAGAGCCAAGTCCGGTAATTGGCGAACCCCTATAAGTTTTGGACGTGATATAGCGCTTACTACATCAACGCCATCTTTATCTAACTCGCTAGAGCCAACTGATATCTCTTTCGCTATCTCTCTCTCCCTCTCTCTCTCTCTCTTTCCCTCATTCTATCAGGCACAGTCAATGAATTTCGGTTTCGTGACTCTACATCCGGAGATTGATTGCCTATACGCTAAAACTTTGACGTATATCTATATATATCTATATATATCCCCATTTCGGCCCTGCGATTTCGCGGACCGGCCATTAGATCACGGGTAGTATGCGGTGGTTAACTGTGAATGGCGAACGTTGCTATCTTCGGGGGAAAATAGAAGCATAGAGAGACGAGAATGATCAAATTTCAGGAGGGTCTGAAATGGCGTAATTGAGGCATTGACTACCCAGTGACCGTTGTGTATATGCATAAACAGAACATCTACCGTGAGTCCGTGGATCCCTTGGCTGTTGGCTCGGTAATAGCGAGAAAGTATAGATACGTGAATGACAGAGAAACAAAAATTAATATATAACTAAATACATATTAATTTACGTACGAAGGCAGCTAAGGGTGTGAGTTGACGAGGAATGTAAAGAGTGATGGTACGAATGATACAATTATTAATTAAAGTATAAAGCGATCGTGTGAATAAAAGTGTATTATTTGTATAGGCTTAATTAATTAATTATTACAATATTAATTTCTGACGTTTGATAAAACGTCGATGATGGTGTGGGAGTGTGTGAGAATATTGTGAAACTGTCCAAGGGAATGTTCTTTTTGTTAATGCGCAAGTGAATGATTGAAGATTCGTGAAATAAAGTGGTTAATTGTAGATAATTAAGGGACTCTACGCTGCGACTGGCCTCGCTGCACATATCATCCAGGCGACAAGCTCACACGTACACACGCACACCGACGAATAAAATACTTTTGTCATTCATAGCACAATTTTCATCGTTACATTACATAGAAATTCCACAAGAGTTTCATCGCAAAGATACATGTGTTTTTATTTTTCTATTTTCTTTCGACCGCGATCATCGTAAGAATTCATTGCTTCGTGAATCTTTCGCGTTAAGTTTTCAAACGATGGAGGGTATCGACTTCTCCGCGCGAGAGAAATCGATATTTCAATTTTACGCGTCTCGCGAAACTTGGATAAATATATTGCAAAGCCTGAGGGGTTTTTTTTTCCCGAACGCCTGCAAAATTGGAAAAGGTAGGGCGTACCGTGCTATGCTATGCGAGTACCGAGGGACATGAGCGTCGGAACAAAAAAAAACACAGACTTTTACATCTTCGTTCCGCCAAAGGAACGACGAGTTCTCGTGGCTGTTATTCAATTTTCGTCGTAAATTGTTCATACCTCGCGTCGTTGCTATGAAAGAATTTTTATTTTGAAATTATCGGAAATCGAGGAGAAGGAACGCCGTAGGAAAAAGAAAAGCTTATTTCTCATTAATTTATTCATGACTCATTCTCTTCGTTCGTGCATCAGCGAAATTGTTTTCGAGTATAACGCGATACGACGACACGTATAACAGGCTCGTATATCTGGAAGAATAAGAAAACAAAGTAAAGACCTCGCATAAATTTCGAAAGAGGACACGACGAGACGGAACAAAAGGTATCGTCGATCGACTAAAGTATTAATTTAATCGAAGTGTTGAAGATTTATATTACGGCTGTAAGTATACATACATATATATTTAAGTCTGTGAAGAAAGAACACTCAGTGAACGGACATTGAACAGTGTGAAAATTGTGCGAGTGTAAAATTGACAATGATGAAAAGGGACAGAAACGTCGACGACAGCCCAACAACAAAAATATGAGATTCTATATTATATATATATAGCGATATACCCATGTCGAATGGATTATCGGAAACAAGAGAGAAACGAGCCAAAGTAAAATTTATTCAGTACGAATTAAACGCTCGTGTCCCACTGGCGAGGAGTAAAATTACGGGGCGCGCAGCGACGACATTTTTTCCGATTCGAAATATAACTCAATTAACCACTCTAAATAATGAATATAGTTACGTGTTAACTTGGGGAAAAAATCATACACGATGTACAGCACCGCGAAAAATATCCGGGAGAATGAATAAAAAAAAACGTTGAAAATAAAATACAAGTGACAAAAAAAAAGGAAAACAGCAAAGATGAAAATCATATTCATGAAATTTCTCTTGCCTCGATAGAGTGCAGTCGCGCGAGTGCTACGTTCCGCATGTATTGTATTATATTATAATGTGACATGGTCCATGTACGCGACGAAATAACAGTGGGATTGAAAGATAGACAGATTGACACGATTCTAAATTCATTCGAAATATTCGCGCACGTTGTAAAAGTTTATTAAGTGGCGTATTACATTATAAAAAGAAAAGAAAAAACGAAAACTCATAATATTATCGGTGATAATTCAGTGAAGATAAACACGAGACACACAATATAAATATGATATATAATACACACCACGTATATGTATATAGACATAAATGAAAAAGGAAAAAAAGAAATTATAAATATATATATAAATATATGTACGTGTCTTTACTCGCAAGTATGTATATACACATACATATATTTATATTGCAATAATACCGATGGTGAAATTTCATGGTGCTTTCTGTTATTAAAGAGAACCTAATTTTTTTTTGTCGATAGATAATTTTTGTTCGCTATTCGAACTATAACGAGAAAACAAACGAATTTCTCGTTCGAGCAATTGCTCTCATTTTTTCAGACGAGCTAGCGAAGGTAAATGTCCTCGAAAGAGCACTCGTGTACAGTCTAAAAAGAGGCTCGAATAAAAACAAACGCAAATAACATTCAATCATCGACGACTTTATTTCTAACTAACAACTATACTACAAAAAAAAACCATTGTTCAATTTTTACATGTTCGATCGATGTACGTAGCTTGTGTTAAATTATAACAAACTAGCCGCAGATCTAGAAAATTATTACGCGTATTCGAGGAAACATTGCGGGGAACACCATCAAAGTTGTATCACTCCGCACTTGGCTATAAAATTTGCCAATATCGTTTTTTATCGACTCTGTTTTTCGCGAGCAAAAAAAATCGAGACCTCGGTCCGACACACCTGGGTCGCGAACAAACGTAACGGCGACGTATTACGATAGAGAATATAAAAGAGACGTATAAAGACGTAAGACGAGACGCGACGGTGGTCGACTTTTAGTGGGTACTGTGAGAAACGGAGTAAAGAAAAAAATAAATAAAGGAGAGACACACGAAATAGCTCGACCGCGCATACATCGGTGGATCTTCTTGTTGTAACATCGAAGGAACTTTTTCAGGTACGTAACATATATAATACATATTTACATAGTCCCAGAAAGAGGAAAATTCTTCGGACGGCTTGCGAAACTAGCGGGCCTCGTATTCAAAGTCCGTGCGGACGGTTGAACGTGACGACGTTATGTTCCCTCGAACGGACGTGAGGGGGTGGGGATGAAAAATTCTACGGCTGCTGCAAACTGTGTGCTTTTTCCACTGACAATCCTGCAAACGCCACGCGACTGTATCACGTGGAACCTATATAGTTTATATACACACACACACGCAAATATATATGTATATGTATATGTATAAGATATACAGGCGAAAAATCACAGAAGAAAATATAGAGATAGAGAATAAAAGAAGACGGAAGAGGGAAAAGAGAAGAAAAACGAGGAAATTCGCGCTCGTACGTGACGCGCACTTCGCGAAACAAAGAGATGAAGAAGCGCGGGGTGCTGAGGCAGATGGGAGGGAGTGTCTGGAACAACGGGGGTTGGAAAGAAGTCCTTGTCTCTCGTTTCGTTCTCCTGGCTTTCCACGTCCTCGTCCTCGTTCTCGTCGCCGTTGGGGTTGGCCCTGTTCCGGGGGACGTCCCGATAAACCGGATTTCAAATCCGTGCATGAACGTGCACGGATTTTGCGAGAGAGATCAGCCCTCTCGCGTTACTATAAGAGACAACTATACACCAGCCATCCTCCCGCCCCTTCACCATCTCTTCTTCTTCTTCTTGTTTCTCGTACTCGGCTGGACCAATGAGAGAAACCTGCAGCAGACGCTTCGTGTCAAGTTGGGGGTTTTTGGATTTTTGGTTACCTCGTGCGCCGTTTCCGGTGGTTTCCGGTGGTTTTCACCAGTCTCGCGCCTAACTCGCATTTATGCTTTATACATCACACATACCATGTGCTCGTATAATTTTCCTACTTTTGCCATGTACCCCCCCCCCCCTACCCGCCCCAACCGTTCTCGTCCTTTTCACCACCGGTGTTGTACCGGTTTCGTGGTCGAAATAGAAGATGTATTTTCGGCTCTCTCGGACTCTCTCGTCGTTCACTCGGCAAACTTCACCAGCGTCTGTTCCCCATCCATCCCGGTACACTGCATTCTTCATTCCGCCTCGCGAAACGTACGAGGACCTTTTTTACGGGCTGGCTATACGGCGCGAGGCGAGTGAGAGATTTTTATCTCGACACAATCGGGACTGTGTTCTCTCTCTCTCTATCACGCCGTGTATCTATATGGTAGATCTAATTTGAGCACGGTGAAAGATTCATCCGACCAGCGAGCCGAAGATGAGAAAAAAAATTGCGCTAAAGGGGATGCTGAAAAGGGATTTTTCATTCGATCCGTTCGCGAGATTTTTTTTCCTTATTTTCCGTACTCCAAGTATTTTCTTTTCCCTCGGAGGTACTTAATATTTATGCTTCAATCATGAAAAACAAAAACAGATAAATTTTCTTCCTCAAATACAGTTTCCCCAACGCCCGAGAACTCCACGACAATTAACTACGGTAAGTTCGCGCCGACGAAAAACATTTTCATTAGTGGTAACCGGCATTAACCACAATACAGTCTCAAGTTGATAATAGTTTCCTAGACTAGGTATCGCGTATAACCGTAATATTCAGAGTTTAATATACGTACCGGCGTACTTACCCCGTTCAATCTCAGCTCGACCGAGCCCAAAGCGTTAAAACGCGCAAGAACGCCACTGCAGCAAGACCATGTATATATATGTGTGTATATATATATATATTTGCGGTGCAATATTTTCACGACCAACACTCGTTCGCAAGCTTTCGAAAGATTCGGTGATAACATCCCCGCACGTCCGCGTGCACGCACGTGGTGCTTAAGTAATAAAAAGTCTACGAGGGGATAAAATACCCCTTTCTCTTTTCGTCGTCTCGTACAACGCCTTCTTCTTTTTTTCCCCTCAGCTCCCGTACCCTCGGCAACGTTTCGCGATGTTGCGAGCATAACTTTCGACTCTATATTCCGTGTCGGAGCTCAGTACAAAGCCACAGCATTTTCTTCGCACCTCTTCTCACCCCTCCCCCCCCCCCCTCCCCTCCTATGCCATCAGGTAAGACACAATATATGGTATATGATATAACAACGCGCGGGCGCGTATAACGCTCATCCGGGCAAAGTATAAGCCCGGTAAGGGGCTTTCGGGGGATAGGAAGTCGAAAGAGAAACTGTTTCACGAAGGTGCGGACGATATCACGGGAGAGCCCATCATCGTTCCCAGACATTTTGGCTCGCGGAGGTTACATGGGGTGAGAAGAGAAACGTGCATTGGCCTTGCGGGAAGAAAAGAGGAAATTTGGAAAATTGCGAGTGCTAGGGGAGAGAAAAAGATCGTATTTTGCGGAAAACACGTGGGATGATTACGATGAGTGGAAGAAAGATTTGCTGGCCACACGTACAACTATTGGCATAGTCGGGTATCAGCTTGCAAACCCGTAGAGCTGCCAACGACTGTGCCTGAGAAATAAAAACGTCGGCGAAAAGAGGAAGGGGGTGGGCGAATACGACCCTCTCTATACTTTTCTCTAGCGTCTGTGTACATATTCTCGTCTTTCGCAGTTCGACTGCGAGGATGAACAAAAATGATATGAGATAACAGGGTGGGAAAAAAGGGGTGGAAGCAAACACCTTTGGCAACCAGGGTGAAATACGAATTTATACTCATAGAGTTGAGAAGAGAATACATGGCGCTCCAGGATCTTCCATTATCCTCTCTCATACCATTATTATATCGTGTTTCACGTAACGGGATGTTGCGTGTGCGAGTGAATAAGAAAATCCTCGTTTTCTTGAGTGCACGTCCTCCCTTTATCGTACGACGACGAGGAAGAGTTAAAAAAAAAGAAATCGAAGGAACAAGAAAGTAGGAAATGGATACCGGTAAAAAATTGTATCCGCATAATCGTGGCAGCTGATCATCGAAAAGTTCAAAATTATTCGATCAACATTTCGATCGTTTAAATTGCGAACCCGAGTCAAAACAAGAACGTAGCGATAATGCCGTTTCCATAACGCGTTACATTGTCCTGGTTTGTTTGATGGCGCCGTAGATTAAGCTATGTTGGCAAACACCTGGGACCGTTCCTCTCCCGGAAATCTCGGGGGTTGGGAAACCCGGGTAGAGGGAGCTTTTGACAGACGCGACGGAAGATTGGATCCGTGCCAATGGGACGCGGATCGTTGTCTCAATTAACTGTGCAGAACTTTAGCGTGTTATCATCGCGATTAATCTAAATATAAAAAGATACCCCCCAAAAAAATATAGTTGTTCGTCCAATCGAGCTTTTTTTTAAATGATTTAATCGTTTACTTTTTATAAGTTAATTTTTCCAATTTTTATATTTTACTGGTAATAAAATGTACATAATGATTTATTCGATACAATCTTTAATAAGCCACTTGTATAATGTCATCGTGGCTCCATTTCTCTATCCCTTGCCGAACAAGACGTATCTCAATCCAGCGTTAAACGACGATCACTTGTACGTACTTGGACGAAACTTTGGATCTTCTGTAATACATATTATACCTATGTATATATACATATATCAGGTATACTTCCATATCACATAGAGTTATAGCTATGTAAGACAGAAATGATCCGGTGGTCGGAAGTTTCGCCTGCCAGACGAGGTGGAAATCAATTTCGAAGGAAGTTGGAAGTTGGCTACATCATCTCCTCTCATCATCCTTCGCGTTTGTCTCTCCGTCTCGCTCGCCTTCTCCCTACTTCTCCTTCCTTGTTGAGTTTCTCAGTTCATCCGTTAAGTTTGCCAAGCAGCGCTTACTACGTGTCATCGAACCATCCTTTGATAAAACTCTACTAATATAACTCCTTATAATGATCCAATACTCTCGGATATCAGATTAGATCTTTCCTCCGAGTTTAATACGACGCGATCGTCCGTAATGCTTTGAGAATCTCTCAATTAAAATATTAATTCGCGTATATCAACGACTCTTCAACCTCGGAGAAACGGAACGACGATAAGTAGGTCAGACGATTAAACGTTATGCCTTATAATCTCAAAAGTCGTGGAAATCCTCATAAATTCTATTCCAAATTACGATATCAGTTCTCGCTCAAATCCAAATGCCCACGGTTTTATTCGTTCGTGTAAGCTAGGCTGAATAAGCCTTTCTATAAGTTTTCCTTCTCGCGGATCTCTCCCGAGATTTCGGCACATGAGCGAAGTCTGCGGTGTATACGGGTTTCCTGCGGCGGTCTTTAGGCTATGCAGAGGACCAACGGTACCAGGTACGTGGCATATATGTATATATATGTATGTAGGGCGAGTTTATATACTAAAGCACTGTGCCTTTGTTCCAATGGTACGAAAACCGTCGGGCACCGACCGACCGGAAGTATCTATCAGTCTGTACAAAGTGAGCCCATTACCGCGGTAACGTATCCGACCGTTTTGTTGGGGATTTCCCGCTTTAAAGTGGAGCGATCCTCTGGTTGTTTGGGAAAAGGACCAAGAGAGAGGAAGATCTAGTTATATACCTATATGTATACATAGAAACGTATATATAACAGTAGGTCTCCCCCACCCTGTACCTATCCCTCTCCTCGGGTGCTTGTCCATCCATCCGCTCTCGTCTTCAAGATTCCAACGGGAATTCCTGAAGGGATTCCTGGCTGCTCGCGTGAGAAGTTCATATCTCCGGGCGAGAAAGCCCGGCCGCCGGAAGATTCCTCTCGCTGCGCAGGAATAGGGAGAGGAAAGGGATGCTGGGGATGAACGCGATGCGAAAGAGTAGACAAGAAGCTCTCGGCGCACATACGAGCTTGCTCATGTGAGATAGAAATAAGCGGTACAAAAAATAATAGGTAACTAAATGTATGTAAAAAAATGACATTTAGTCTTGAAATGAAAAATGGAATTGACTACCGGAGCAGTCAACGAATAATAACAATAATACTAATATAGTACGAAAAACGTCGCACATATCGAATATTTTCTCGGCTGCCCTTTCGACGCGTGACACTGCACACGTAGATAGTGTCAGACGTATTTTCTTGGGCTTCCCGATATGGCAGAAGATATTTCCCATTTTAACGTAGGTATATGACACACGCGCGACAGTTGGAAAATTCCCAATGGATATCTCTCGCACGTCGAAAATTCTCGTCAGTTCTTCTTCCCAGAGCTTCCTCCCTCTTTCTCTCTCCCTCTATCACCCTCTTTCGCTTAAAGCCTTGCAACCATTGACTATCCAACTGTCGCTCTTGCGCGTATATATGTATTTATATTTAATAAGAAAATTTGTCAACTTCCACCCCATGAGCGGCGTAGGGGAGACATAGATTAAAAACGTCCTATTCGTTTATTACACCCATGAAAATGTACGTATACATATATGTAATTATATATACATTATGTGTCCTCTATAGCCGTCTCTTATATATCTATATAAGTAAAATATATACATATTGTTACAAATACTATAGTATACAAATATATCCTACCATAAAACAAAGATAGAAAGAAGAGACAGAGAAAAAGGGGTCCCGGGTGTGTCGTGGGAAAGGGAGGGAGGAAGTTTCGAGGAGTATATATTTATTTTGCCGGCGGGGCGAATGAATTATTTATTTGTAAATGCCTAACGAGCCGTTCCCAACCTTTCCCCGGTTGGCGCGCGCCACCCTCCGAGTACCGTTGCATGTCTCTTTCTCCGTCTCTCTCATTCTCTCTGTCGTTTCTCGTACACCTCTTTTCCTCCCCTGTCGCAATTCCCTTTCCACTACGTCGAGTTCTCGTCGCGTAATTTACGTGCGCCGAGGGTTTATAGGGGTGCGGGCGAGTGGGAGAAAGACGCGCCGAGTAAAACAGAGAGCGAAAAGGTACGAGAGTGTACGAACTTTCGCCCACTACGGTAGCAAACGACACGCAAAAGTCTCTCCTCGCGTCGAGAGGGAAACGAGCGAGAGCGTTGGAAAGTTGAACTTTTCTTCTTCTCTCTCTCTCTCTCTCTCTCTTTCTCTCTCGCTCGTTCTCTTTCTCCCCCGCACGTATGTTTACCCGTGTTCTTTCCACCGTCTTGTTTTCCATCCCCTTTCACGAAACACGGGAAAAGCTCTCTCGTAATCCAAACCACGCAATCATCTGGAATCGCGCACAATCAGTACTACGCGAAAGCGAGCGGGTTACAATTTCGTTCGCAGTTTCGTACAAATGATAAGAGATACGTATTGTACTGAATACAAATGTTTTATATTATGCATAAAACTACGTGACTAATTACGCATGTATCGATGATGTAATTAGTTCGAAGATTCATTCTTTAAATCTTTTTCCCCCATTCCCTTCTGCTCTCTCTCTATCTCTCTCTCTCTCTCTCGGCAAATCGAATCACGAATATCATCCGGCACAGAAGTGGATGATTGCATTCAGATCGCATGCAATCAGTTCGATGTTTGCCGTTATATGGATATAATGTACGCCGGACGGTGCTCACTGCTGCTCAAACGATATTAGTGACTACGAATAGTATGAGAGCGCGCGGTATGGAGGGAGTACGAGAGAGAGAGAATGTGAGATGGAAGCTCAATACTACGTATATATGTACGCATGTATCCGTGTACATACATTAGCCGTGAGTCTCGTCTCTCGTCGACATCGGAACCACAGACCAGCGTCCACAAGCCTGCAGCGTCAGTTATGCGCTCAGCCCGCGTTGTCAACGTTGGTCCATTCGCATACTATCGCTTCTGTCCCCAGCGCGATGCTGCCGTTCTCTCTCTCTCTCTCTCTCCCTCTCCTATTTCGCTATCTTCTGGCTTCGTTTGCAGCTGCATTTTGCAACTACACCGTGCTGTGCGTATCGATTACAGGGATAATTTACCCCTAAACGAGTTTCGTACGAGATAGGGGAAAAACAGCGAATCCTTTTAATTTCAGTTATACTTTATTATACAAAATATGTACATCGAATAATACATAGTGTATTCATTATCCTATGCACATTCATTTTCGTGAAATATAAATATTCCTCGTGCAAAAATTATTTTTCCGATAACATTTAATTTGGTAAAATGTCATGATACGTTTTGTTCTTTTTCATCCACGATTTTATATGCCTCGATGTTTTTTCTGGTATTCTCGTGTGTCGTTAGCTTTTGATAAATTTGAGCGTCGACATCAGTCCGGAACGTTTCGCCTTGACATGCTAAGAAATTCGTAGATACGGTTTTCCCATATATAATAATAGCGTTATAGAGATAAGTCCTCATGAATATCGCAAGCCCGTGACGTCTGCGTATAGCGAAAGAAAGAGCGAGTAAGGGATGGGAGAAACTAGGGAGAGTTTCAACGGGAGAGCGAACGTTGATGAAATTAACAGAGCGCTCCACTCGCGTCATGAATATGAAACACGACGAAGGGATTCCTACCTGGCCCGTTTGCGGAATTAAAATCTTTCTCCGTCCTGTATATACGTATGGTGAATATGTGTACCTTCACGGATATCCTAGTCAGATATACGAGCTCGCGGTGTACAAAATAATAAAATACAAAATCGCGGTAATACAAAACAAATAATAAAATAATCAAAATAACATATGTTTAATCGTCGCGTGCCCTTATCGAAGCACAATCCCGAGAGGACATATCGAGATCATGGCCTGGAGTATAGTCTCGTCGAAAAAAAAAATCATCGTATCGACAATTAAAAAGAATTTTATCGCGCAGATTTCATTTGAAAATTTGGAAAATATTCGTACCCAGAAAAAAAGTAAATAGATTTGCTGCGGGAGCGAAAATTGCTCTTCCACCGTTATATAAACGCGAACTGTGATTTTCCGGATAACGAGGACGTTACACGAGAGGGAAAGAGAGACAGAGACCCACGAAAAACGAGAGGGCGGTGGATTTATAGATGCGTAAACGCAAAATAATAACGAACCCGTTAAAATGTACAAAAAAATCGTATAACAATGATGGTATAACGAACTATTCGCGCATGAGGCGGTATTTAATTACAGAAAACGTAATTAAACCACACACGGTTTTCGATCAATTTCCACGAAATGCTACAACATAAAAATGTTATAGGGCCTATTAAATTTAAAAAGGCATTGAGAAGGGAAAAATTGCAACGATATATGTGCAAAACATTAATAACAAGAGAAAAAAAAATATATCAATTAGGGTTGCGGTATGTGTAAAAACGAACATGAACAATGAGAAATTCGAGCGTGGAGCAAACGTTCATACACGAAAATTACCGCAGAGTTAGAGAGAGGAGGAGGAGAGAGAGAGAGAGAAAGAAAGATGACGAAAAAGAGGAAAATAAAAAGAGAGTCGATTCTTAATTTTCCACCTCACCACCCTCTCGTCGTGAGTGTCTTGGTGGAATCCCCGTGAAGAGCCTAGGATCTTCAGTCCTTCTTTTGGTCGTCTCAACACCACGCGGCTTACACCTAATTTTCCAGGCCATCAATCACCCTCGGAGTTGAGCGATGTTACACCCTCGATTCTTCGTTTCCCTTTCCCAGAGCGACTTGCACGTTCGGTCCTGTCCCCCAGGTACGCAAAAGTACAGAAATGCCTTAGGGTCACAAAACAGTAAGCCTAAATAGGTTTCTTTACGACACCAATTTTCTCAGTTAAGGTCATTACGTTATAAAATAATTTCGTTTATTCTTATTAACTTTGAGCTAAAGTTAATGAAGATTTTATACAATAAACGATAGGCATTATTTATTAATTAAATGTATAAGTTAGTAAAAACGCATATACATTGTAAGAAGAATTATATCAGGTTTAGAATATACTTAAAGCATTAGACGCAAAATGGTTACCTGCACAAAAGTGTGGCAAGTGTGAAGGGGAAAAAATTATCCCCCTCCACCGCAACGACGTATAAGCACGACAGCATCGTCTTGATTTCCCAGTAGGGTAGTAGAGGCTTTCGTAAGCCCGGTTTCTCCCATTCCTGCCTCAACCCAACCTCGTCTCCTCTTCAGCCTTCCACTTATTGTTCCTGAAGCCGAACAGTGCGGGAACTTTTCTCTTTCACCCCGCGCGGTGAGAGTGAAGCTTCGTCAGACACAAAGAGGAGGCGAAGAAAAGTCGCGTGAAAGCCCCTCAAGAAAATTTAAAGCCGGCGACGAAAAGACACGCGATAAGTTAGAGGAAAAACACCGAGCCTAATCGCCTTTCGAATAAAATTTCTATGCAACGAACTTTATTTAAATACAATATTTATATTTTTTTACCCCACTAATTTGTATTCTATAATTGTATAATTAAATTTTGAGTTAAACTAAAATTACATTCGATCTGAACATATGTATTTGAAAATAGTTATGATCCTTTCGTTATTACTCTCATTTAAATAAAATTTTTATGTTATTGTCAATAGTATTCAACTCGAATAAATTTGTTATTGCGTCAGTTTTTTTTCACCTTCCGTTGAGGTCATTGCGACCTTGTAAATTTTGCTCCGAACAAACTTGTCAGTTCGTTGGTTCGAGCTGGATTTAGACATTGTGGTTATCCTGAATACACCCTCAATAATGTAACCTTGTTGTACGAGTGAGTCCCTAATGAAATTGTGGATAAAACTACTACGCGAAAGGCTAATTAACCATCCACGTTTTATTTAAGGGTTTACAAAAAGACAGTTTCGTTGAAACTCAAAACCAGTGAAAGGGATATTCGATGAAGCATTTTGCACGGATACTGTCAAAAAGTTTCAAGCACTTAGGATGAAAAAACACGTCGTAAAAATGATATCTGGTCGTGACAAACGTTTTTAAAAAGGTGGGTGAAGAAAAATGGTATCTTCCGTCTGTTCCAGTTTTAACAATAGATCGCGATGATGATGATGATGATGATGATAATAATAATAGTAATAATAATAATAATTTCGTAAATCTTTTGCGGTAATGGTTTCTTCGCGTCTTTGAAGCAAGCCACGAAGCTCTGTTTAAAGAGAAACGACAACGGTTAGACTGAGCAGGACACTTTTCAATTGAATTTTCATTCTAACGATGAATGAGAAAACTCAAAAGTCTCGAGAAAGAGCCCACCGTGTAGCCAAGAGCAATAGCCCCCGGCCAGGAAATCTTCTCGAGTGCTGGCGCACATAGGCAAGAAACCAGGGATAAAAAAAGAAAGTAAACTAAGGGTGGGTAAAAGTTTCCTTAACGAGACATCAACGAGAACGATTAGCTCATCGTGCGGCTTGGCCAGGGCGAAGAGAGCCAAAACTTTTATTTCCCCGCGAAGTAATGAGGTAGATGGAACGAGGTGTCGGGCGGGCCCAGATACTGTGCCGAAGGTCCATGGACAATCTCTACACCCCTAGTTGAATCTGTAAAGTCATCATACTCATTTTGCTACTTTGTTTATCTATTTCAGTTCTTAACCAATTTTACAAATAACAACATATATATAAGATTTTTTTAATCAATATAGATAAAATGTATATAACATTTTATCATAATATTTTTATCGCCGTTTAATTTATTTGTTATATTTATACATTTGTTCACTGGATATATATTAAATTACGAAAATCAACCGTTGTGTGAGGGCATTATTTTGTAAGGAAAACCATAAAAAGGGAGAAAAATAAATGTTGCAGAGAAGTTGACTAGTAGCTCATCGCGATACTGCATACCTACTATACCTCCTATATCAGCGTTATACCCCGAGATTATATTTATCCCCGTCGGTGAATCAGATTAGGTTTTGCGGCCCGAGGGTGCGTGTGAGAGGGTGGAAGGCAGAGGTCGCGGAGAGGCTTCCCATCACCTCGTGTCTCAGCCCCGCATTCTCGATTGTTCGCGCATAATTAATGCCCTCGGGCTTTAATTTCGGGAGTGCACGATCGGTATACTAGCATGCAGTAGCGCAAACTAACTTTTTCTCTACACAGTACACATGTGGTTGTGTATATAAGTACCCACAAAAGACATGCAGCACGCGCATAACAACCACATATCACGCGCAGCAGGTGCATAGCAAATAAACTTCACACACACAAAGAACAATTGCAAATGCAAAGTACAATTTTATTGAAAATTGGGTTTCACCTGAAAGATCTATATTTTTTTCCGAACATTAGCGCAGTCCCAGAGAGAAAGACTATAGACTTACTATATTTTTTTGCTCAAGTTCTCCTGGATAGATTTTGCGAAAAGACGCGCTTTCCCAGATAGAGGTCACACACAGCATACACAGTACACCCATCACACATAGCACATATAGCACACGCAACGAACACATCACACACTGTACACACTACGCACACACCACACATACTGCACACACAGAACACACAGCACACGCAGCCCACACGGGGTAAAATCACGAAAGAAAAGTTAAATTTTTTCTCCGTGACTTTAGCCAATCGGCTAAAATCACGGAAAACTTGATTTATCAAGAAAAATCGACTCCAGGACTTTAGACAAATCGCTACAATCACGAAAGAAAAATATGATTTTTTCTCCGTGACTTTAGCTAATCGGCTAAAGTAACGGAAAACTGAAATTTTCGAGAAAGATCGACTCCGCGACTAGACAAATCGCTAAACTCACGGCAAAAAATTTATATTTTCCTCTGTCCCTTTAGTCGAATAGCTATTTTGTTTTATATTTTCCTCCGTCACTTTAGCCGAATAGCTAAAATCACGGCAGAAAATTTTATATTCTCCTCCGTCACTTTAACCGAATAGCTAAAGTCACGGCAGAAAATTTTATATTTTCCTCCGTCACTTTAACCAAATGGCTAAAGTCACGGCAGAAAATTTTATATTTTCCTCCGTCCCTTTAACCGAATAGCTAAAGTCACGGAATTTTTTTAAATATTTTCCTCCTTCACTTTCTCGAAAAATCAAGTTGTGCGTGATTTTAGCGATTTGTCTAAAGTCACGGAGTCGTGTTGATCTGAAAAATCATTTTTTTCGTAACCAAGTCCAATTTTGAAATGTGTGTGCTGAGTGATGATAGAAAGATTATAGCCGAAGATGCACACAACAAAATTATAGCAAGGCTCTGATACATTTGCTGCGTTCTGTATGTACATACTATGGGCAATGTGAGCGCCGTAAGTGTGGTGACTGTTCTAGGAGCGAATGAGGCATTCTTTATTCTTTTTATCAATGAACCACCAACGAGGCATATACTCACACACGCCCACACATACAAAAGGCACTCCATTGATGCAGGGTATACTTCAATTCTGTTTGACTTACTGTTATTTCTCATTCTCCGTATACAATGCAGGTTGACGACCGAAACTGAATCTCTCGACGACCTGCTAGCTCCACGAATCTGTTTTCTTATTTGCATAGAATGCTTGTAGACGAAAAGTTGCTGCTGCTATGCCCAATTCGTGTTGCACGATGAGACGATGCTAGCCAACGACGACGACGTCGCTGAATACCCAGCTTTCCCTATGCTGAATCGTACATCTTTCTGTCTTTCTGTCACTCTGGTCCTATCTAACTAACCGTCTCCGTCACTCGATTTCACCCTCTGCCTCCTCCTCCTTCTCCGATTACCCATTCATGCTGTACGCTGGATTCCCAAGCTTTCCCGATGTTCCTTAGTCCGCACGGGTACACACACTCACACATATATACAGGCTGTGGCGTCGCAAAACGGCAAGGACTTCCCTAGGACACGGAATCAAGCGTGGGTAAAGCGCGATCTTTGTCCAGAGGCTCTGTAAGCCCTGTATGTCGGGGGTGCATTTTCATGCTGTAGGCAAATGTAGTTTGCCTTGTATATCTTTTTCCAATGTGGATATTGCTGTTTTTTATTTTCAATTATTTAAGTATGATCTCTTGAGAATATCTAATCACTTGAGTATGAAACTACAAGGATTAGTTACAGATTTTTATGACTCCTTACTGAAAAGTCGACTTGGTATTAAATATGTCGGTAATCGAGTTAATTCTGGAATGCTCATCTCCATTTCTTGTTCTCGCATGCACCACGTATCGTCGCCATGCTAGTCTTGGTCTCTTCGAAAACCGCCCTGCTCTAAGAGCTCACTCGCTCATATTACTCGTTCGCTGTCTTCCTTTCTCTCCCATACATAGGCGCATATATAGTCGTGGGAAGAGCGTGTAAGACACGAAGCTAATTAGCCCTCACGCGGCACGGGAATAGGGAACGTCGCATATAGCCCAGTAAAATTTGCATATCACTGGGGTGATAAGCGCTCGGTTGAGGGGAAAGCTCGTTATCCGCACCAATATATCCTTCGCTCACGCGGTATGAGCAATGCTAATTTATCGAATGATAATCATCTCGATCAATCGGAAATGAAACCAACATACGTTTTTTCGATTATGAAACGTTAATTAAACCCGAAATAAATTCATTCGTTACGTAATAGACTCGGTTTAAGTAAATGTATCCTACTGCCTGTATTCTCACTCCAATTTTTCCACAGTTTTCACAATCGAACGAAACAGCGAACGATAAAAAGAAGAAGCGAAAAACGTTGTGTTCTTCAATTAAATTCCTTAATGAGAAAGTCCGACGTGATTTCCAAAGCAGCGAAAACCCCACGTCGCGAATTAAGAGAGCTTACGAAAATCGAGCGGCGAAAGTTTTTGGATTTGCAGTTTCGGCTTCTAGGATAAAACTAGTAAATACAGAGATATATGCATTGGAGCGAGAGGGGGAGGTAAAAAGACGCTTACACAGCGGTATACCCTACCTGGGAAGAATTGCGGACGAATAATGGTAGGAACCCGTCGAACCAGGGGGCCATTTCCACACGAGTTTAACGCGCGCTCGCAGTCATTCCAGAAACTGTTTTCCTGACTGTACGTCTGAAGAATCCACCCTTTCCTATACTGTACTACAGTAACGTAACAGTAGTGGCGGTGGAAGTAGTGCGAGTAGTACGTAACTTTATCTATAACAATGCCGTACACCAGGTGAGACGATGTACTGCGGTGCACATGCCTCGCTGTAATGTACAGTTATACACGTACATACTTCACGGCATTACACTATATATATATATATATATATATTCAGACACAATTTTATTTTTATTTTCGTTGTTTTCGTCCAACGAGCTTTATCGTTGTGTTCGCCGAATGTTTCCAACACACTCGCACACTGCCGATACAACTTAGAAAGTACTGGAGACCATACAGACTAATCAAGACTTCGTAACTATCCATAAAAATATATATCTGGGTGTACGCGAATATATATATAGAGAGAGTTGAGCGAGATTCGGTCTAAGTTAATTTACTATGTCCGAGTGTACAATTCCTGGTGCGCGAGGAGGAAGGGTCATCAGACCCTCGACCAGACTGAGCGAGACTCGTTCGTTCGGCGCACCAGCCCCTCCTTTCTTGAGCAAACAACCGTGCGTTCATAGTCGTGCCTTAACGAACCTGAAACATTTCAATATGCCCGCAAAAATTTACATTTCCGATGACGTTGAGAATTACATTCACGACTGATGATTAATTAGATTAATTAATTCATTTAAATTGTATAAATTGTACGAATCGAAAGTTTTATTGTGATGATTGAGTGTACCAAGAACATTCCTCCACACCACGTATGCAATTTTTACACGCGTACTCGAGTACCGGTCCAGAGCCCAACCACGCACTCGTGCGTGCTGCTGCAGCTCGACACAAGAGTAGGTACCTCTCGAACGTTCGAAAGTTTGCTTTTTCATGGACGTTGCACTCTGTCCGCTCGGCGTTGCTGCACTCAACCTTTCCCGCGACGACCTCTTTTTTCCGCGTACGTAGTCTTTTGCTCGCACGTACAAAAGCACCACCGAAGCTTTTCACCCAGAGTTTACCTACGAACAGAGAAAGCCAAGCCCGAGCTTGCTCGTTCTACCGAGAAAAGTGTACGTGACCTCTGAACCTTTTCGCGAGCTGAATTCGAAAAAACATTTCCGGTGCGTAATAAAAAAAAACCACGCGTGGACGTTCAATCGTATCGTTGAAAGCGCAAAGTGCAAATCTCATAGAGAAATCTCGCGAGACCAGCTTACTTCTGATATATTTTCTATTTTATTGCAATACCTGCACAGGGGCTGTCTAGGTACCAGATGGCGAGAGCCAACTGTGGCAAACATATATCTTCGCAGTTTGAGCAAAGCGATCGCATCAGGAAATAATTGCTTTCGATGACACGATCGAATGCTGTAATTTCAAGCTGTCGTGTCGTTCCTTCGTCAAAGAAACGATACGACTATAAAAGCCTCGCGAAGAAGTATCGCGATACTCGCTCGATATTTGTTGATATCTATAAATTCACTGGGAAATAGTACACGTACGTATATCCACGTAGTAATGTTTACCTATTTCTCAGCGAATTTACGATACAATCCGAAATAAAGATTTTCATGAAACTGTATACCTTTTATTGACGACTCTTTCCCCGATCACCGCACCCCCCTGTCTTCCCCCTTCGTTTCACCCGATCGCTCGTATAAGTCGCAACGGGTGCTATACACGTCAACTAAGAAATCCTATAAAGAACGACGAGATAAAGATATCGATATATGACAAAGGACGTAAGAATTACGTGTTATCGTCGGACCAAGTGCGAAACAAATCGTCGATAGTTGCCCTCGGCTACCGAGAAATTTTATTCCCGTATTAAAAAAAATATATATTCATCGAAGACCAAAGCGATATTCGTTATGGGATTTTTTTATCGATGACGCAAAAAAATGGTACTTTACTTCTCGCCCTTTCTCTCTCTTTTTTTTTGCAGCGCGTATAGTTCTGCGGCACACGCCAGCATCCAACATTTCTCGCGCGGTCCATACTGCAGCAAACCCCATCCTACTTTGCCGCGGCTCTTTGGCCCCACAGCCAGCAAATTAATTACGAATAAGAAACCACGGAACACGAAACCCACATTATGTGCCTACTTTCCGGCGCGGTAATTTCGTCCAACTTTTAAATACTGTTTACTACCCCGTGCTGTGTCGAGTAGGAGACCAGCCAGTCTGAGGGGAGTACATAATGTACGGCTCCAACATTATTATACTATACTATATGTATATACACATATACTTGTGTACGTTTATATAAATATATATACGAATGCATTTATATTTACAGGAAACGAGGAGTGAGGGGTGATGCACCGTAGGAGAGTACACCGTGTAGTATACCGCGTGATATAAACCGAAGAAAAGAGATCGCGAAGGATGCGCGTCTTCCGGATCTTGTCGAGAAAGAGGCAACCGTCTCTCTACTTGGAAATTTATAGATATTTTTTTGTTTCTTCATGAAACGAAGGAGAGTCGAGAATATATATAATACTAAAAGGAATAATGCGGGATGAAGAAATAAGAATAACGTTATAAGAAATTATTAAATCCTAAATACATTTATGCAAATCTATGTTAAACGATGTATAAAAATATATCAATAAAATAAACATACAAACATATCTACTGAGTACACGTTTGATTCGAAATCAAACTCGTACACGTTTGATTTCGAATAGGCGAAAAGGGGTGGTTTCGTTTTCTCGTTATCTTCATATCTTAGCGAAAATAGAGTTTAATCGCGAATGAACCAACGAGATTACGAAAGAATGGGAGTGGGTGTGTGAGACGGGAAATTCACGGGGTTGACAAAAGGCGACAGGGGAAACGCCCTTCGTCCCGTGGCGTCATCCTGGCGGGAATTACCCTCTCGTGTTCTATCTCGAATCTTTGACGAACTTGCTATCATCCCTCCGGAAGAGGGGAGAAGATTGTACTCCCTTACAATGTGTGTTAAGGTTAGTACAACGCGTCCGAGTTCTACGAGGAACAACGAGGAAACTTTGGCTCCTTGATAGGATGTACTTGCATCTACGGGGGTTCTCGTACTACCGAATACCGCTCTCTATTTATGCGTTCCACATACACGCGGTATGTACAAACATATGGAGTGTACTACAGGTATTTACAATACAAAGCGTGTATACGTATGTATGGAAAACAATGTACATTTCGAGCAAGTACATTTGGGGATGGGGACGTGAAAGGGGTTTTGCCCTTCCGGATTTCCCGGTTTTCCACGACGAGTCCCTCTTCCATATATATACAACACCACGTAGTAACGTTAACGCCTCGAGCTAAAATGGGAAAGCCCATTCGCGAAAGCGTAACGCGCCAATGTTGTCGGTTAATTGCTACGCGGTTACACCATGCTCGCTGTAGATATTTATATATCTATGTATGTTACGCGTGTATTTGTAATTACAAAAAAAGATCATGCGTGAATAGAGAAAGTATCGTTCGTTTACGTAAATACAAATGAGGATGGAGCCAAGCTGCCCGATCTAATTTTCAGAGTAAACGCGGTAGAGTGATTAATAAGCCGAGGAAAAGCTTACAGCATTCGCGCTATTAATTAGTAAAGAATTCTACTAGAATGGAATTTTAAAGTGGGCTTAATGGACGGTGATTTTAGGCGGGAGATTATGCCAAGATGTATAAGTTGTCGAATATTTTATTTGCCTATTTCATAAACGATACGTTATTTACATATGCCTGTGTAAAGATGGTCTTATCCGTATGGTAACGCTCCAAGTAATTATTATTATTTACTCGCGTTGTACTTGTGTAAAATATGCACTTTGTGCGCGGAAACAAGGGAGCAGCTGTCTAATTATAATTCTAATCCAGAAACTGCGGCAATATCCGGCGTAAGGAGGCAGCACAAGAGAAAGGAGACGCGAGAGTCTCAAACGAGTTTACGGAAGCAAATGCGAGCCGAACCCTCGGTGTTTTGAATAGAAGCAAGAAGAGTTCCGGTGTATTTTGTAATCCGGTTACAGTCGCTCTAAAACAAAAGTGGGTCTAATGAAGATCAGTTCACACCCACTATTATCTTATGTGTATGTTAGAAAGTTATTTTTTCGAATATATTTTACTCTTTTTGGTCAATACATTGACGACCTTGCAGGAGCCTCCGAGTCTCGGTTTTGCCCATTTTTCTCAATGGCGCGGGAACACGAACGAATGTATAGAGCGCAATGCGGAGAATGTAATTTGTCGACGTTTTCGTGAGTAGCGGAGAGGCGAGGAAAGAAAGAAGTCTAGGGGTTGATAGGAATCAAATTTATTGATATTACTATATACCCATCGCCCATTTATCCGATTAAAGCTCTAACTTCTTAAAATCATGCCAAGATCTACAGTTTGGTTGCTTTTTGCGCCGACAGACTTCTAGCGCCATCTATTGGTTTTTACAGTGAACTATTTGAACTAGACTCGCTTGGTACATGACAATAAAACTACCAGCGCCATCTCTCGTTTCAACAGTTAACCCATTTGCTTCTCCTACTACCTAGAATCCTACTTACGTGTCGGTAAGTCAGTTTTCTTCTCCGTCGACGTCGCGGATACTTCCGAGTAACGTCGCGCACGTCTCTTACGCGAGACGAGGCAGCGTTCTGCAGATTACTACAGTTTGCATCTAAAAACGGACAGAGCCCCAACTGTCATCAACGCGAAGGTGCGGGAACAGGGTTAAAAAAACGCGTAACGTGACGAGGTCCCCGTGGACCTCGTAGTGAAAAAGTAAAACATACGAGTCGCGAGTAAGGAGGAATGTCAGCCTGCTACGGACAGATACGATTTTCACGCTCTGCACCTCCTTTTAATTTCCGTTTCGATGACCTCGCAAGCCACGAGTTCGTTTTTCATGCGAGCGAGAAATTATTTCACGGAGCGAATTTTCGGAATATATCGTGATTTCAGAGAGTAGAGAATCTCTACATTCTCGTGGATTTATTTGTCTCTTATTTATTCGCGAGAAAATTCGTCGTTCCAACAAAGAAAGTGAAGACAATCTTCGTCGTCGTTTTCTAGCCTGCATTCGTGTACTATACAATTCCGCAGTACACGCGGTGATGATTCGCAAAGTGAGGTTACGTTCGATACTGTCACACACGCGCGCGCGCGTAACTTATTGCCACGACTGTGTACGTTCCGCGAGAGAAGTGTTATTTTGCCACCACGCGCGCGATTTGTATCGCGCAAAACTCATCCCAACGCCCACGAGTTAGCGCTTATGTAGCTCCGAAAAAAAAACAACGTTTGCTAATGCGACAACAATTTTTTATGTCGATGTGGAAAAACACTCAGTTTTCAGACGCTGTTTTCCAGCCAGCTTATTGAAATCTTAGAATGTTTTGTTTTTTTTTATCCTCGTTTCAACAAGTCGATGTACACACTATTGCTGACCTCGAACATGACTTTTGCATGTTACATGAGCTATGTGTCCATCATTCATTTTGCACAGAGGTTTTTCACTCATAAGTCTACTGTATAGAGTTTGCGCGCTTACCATTTTCCAACTCTCCGTTTAATTCGGAATATTGGTGAAATTTTCATGAACTAATTATTATTTTGTACATAACTTATGGGAATTTAAAAGGTATCCATCATGAACTCGATCCGCACGCTAAAAATTATCCGCGAAAATGCAAGAATCTCAATTACATCGACGACAACGAGAATTTGACTAAATAATCATTGCCTCGTAAGAAAATTAAAAAAAAAAAATGTACGAATATCAGTAATAGTATTCGAAGCGTCTTACACATAGCGTTTCTATTTGTCGAAATAGGATATCCCATTCTGTTTACTTTCAATTGTCTTTATTTATTTTATTTTTTAACTTATTTTTCGCACAAATTCGTCACGAACAATTAATATCACGTTCCGCAGCGTAAATTGAAAAGATCGACTTCGCGCGTTTTGTTTTTTACACGACGACGCAAGACGCTTGTATCTGCCGTGCGTTATAAAGAGAAAACCACGGTGATACGAACTTGTAAAGAGAATCGTGTCTTCGTTATATCGTCGGCATCGACAAACGGAAGCTAACTCATCGATTTCTCCAAGTTCATCCAACGTCCACTAAAGTTCCAAGCTCAACAATGACTGACATCACTATTAAAGATCTGCACAATTTGCTCGTTTACTTCTCTAAGAATACATACAGAGCCAAGGATTCTGATAGCACAGTAATTGTATTTTTCACTCTCGTCTTTATACTTTTTTATTTTTTTTAATTTTTTTTTATTTTTATCGAAGCTTCCGAGCAAACTGCGTTTGCTTTTTTTTACCACCAAGAAAAATGATCGAAAACGGCAAGGAATGGATCATTCGTTATTGTTCTTGCTCTTTTTATTCGAACAGCCACCTCCGAAGCTTCTTTAACACATTGGGATATTCTCATGAGAATAAAAAACGTGCGCATTGTCGCATATTTTGATAATTTGTTTTTTAACTTCCCAGAGTCAAGCTATAATGCAACAGTGTCTGCTGCTGACAGATCTTGATTATACTCACTCGATAATCAATAACAATGCGGGCGATCTAAGCGCTCATTATCCAAGCCATTTAATTATTCTCGAATACGAGAAGCACAAAAACGCTCAGACGTGCGAAACGCCACCGCCACTGCCGCGTACAACCGAGACTATCTACGAGAGCATGTACGATTCGAACAAACTCAAGGAATTGATTAAAAGCGCGAGATTTGCGCGATGTCGTTCGAGATTTCCACTGCCCGTTATACTGTACAAGGGTCGACATATATGTCGAAGCGCAACGCTCTCGGGTGGACCGGAGATTTATGGTAGATCAGGATTCGATTATCTTTTCGCCGGTAACGAGACGGCCGTTAATGTCAGGCAGCAGGTGGACGAAGTAAAAGCCGGCGATTCGGGAGGTCTGAGCGACTGGCAATTGTTCGACAAAGTGCGAAATCAGGATATAAAATTACTCAAGACCCTCAACGTCGGTAACATAATTGATTTCATGGTGGAAAAGAAAAAAGTCAAATTTGGAATGTAGTGAGTCCTTTGTTAAGTATTGTAAAGTTATCGTGCATTAAATTCCATCCACTCGTCCCTTAGGAAAATTCGTCATATTGATATTATAGATAAATCAAAATGAAGATGAAGAAAGTTTATTCCATGAAGTAGCTATTTATCTGATTGCCCCTTTTAACGTCCGATTTTTAGAAAGTCCGATAAAAAAAAATGGGCCCCTTTTTGTTACGGTATGCAGCGTTACATCTTCGGAAAAAGTCGACAAGGAGAAGAGATATTCCGACTTCACCATAATATCACTGCCTTATCCGGGATGTGAGTTTTTCAAAGAATTTCGAGAAAATGATTATCTCGCAAAAGGTCTTGTGTTCGATTGGTCTCAAGGACACGTCGATGCTCAAATTGGCATACCGGAGGATCCTATATCGATGCAATTACGGATTAATTGGGAACAGTATCAATTATGGGACATAGTCAAGCTCACCCAGAATTATATGAAACTCATACTGAGATATCTTATAGACAGCAGTAGCGGAATGTTGATTCATTGTATATCGGGTGGGTAAATTAAGAAAGAAGACAATTTGCATTCGGAACAAGTGCAAATAATGATTACCGAATGATTTTTTAGGTTGGGACAGAACTCCGCTATTTGTTTCCCTATTGAGAATAAGTCTCTGGGCAGATGGTTCGATTCACACGTCTCTCAACGCTCATCAAATGCTCTACTACACGATAGCCTACGATTGGATGCTGTTCGGTCACGATCTTGAGGATCGTCTTAGCAAAGGCGAGGAGATATTTTTCTTTTGCTTTTATTTTATCAAGCACATGCAAGACGAGGAGTACAGTGTGCACTCGCGTCATTATCGTACGAAACACGCTGTTCTTCGTAACGACAGTGATTCGCATCTCGACAACGTCATGTTCGATGAATCCGCTGTTACCCTTAGTTCCGTCAGCTCCAACATGAGTCTTAACAGCTGGTGCAGCTCGATCAGTCAAAACAGTCGTGACAGTCAGGACAATAATCCACCGACCGTATTTCCGTGCTCTTCCACAGACAGTCAGGATGATTGTCATAGTAATGGGTAAGAAAATAATTTTCAGCTTCATTTCCCGTGTTTAGTAATTTCTCGATATTATTCCGTACTCTCGAGTCTAAATTGAAATAATATTCGTCACGTGATATAGGAACGTGGTGCCATGGACTTTTTTTACGTCAGCGAACAAAGATATCCCGGGTAGCGGTGGTCACGGTTCGCGTTCTCCATTACCGGCCAACAGAACATCACCCGTTGCAGTGCCAGTTCCAGGACGTCTACGACAACGTAATGAATCATCGTCTTCCGGTGGTTCTTGGCAAATGATATCGGGAACTGGCAGTCTTCGTGGCTCGACTACCGCAAACGCGGCACTTCCCGAATTGTTATCGTCCTCTGGTTTGGCTTGCAAATCACATTGTGGCTCTTGCACTGGGCAAACGTCACAAGAATCTAGCACAACAATAATCGAGGACGAGCCAGAAACGTCGTTCGCACAGTAAGAAAAAAGAGAGAGAAAAATATCTCCTAATATAATTCATCATTTCGATAAATGATGCATAATTGTTTAAACGAATAATGAAAAATTCTTGTTTTTTGTTTTTTTCGATATCAGAACTCGCAAGGAGAAGTTACAGTCCCTAAGAACATTATTCTACAACGCGTACAGTCATACCGTTGGTTTTCGCATGAAGGAAAATTCGGAATCCGGCGGATTCGGCCAGTTGCTCGGTAACTTTGCTGAAAAAGTCGGTATACTCTCGGTACAACGAACATCCTTGTGACCATAAGAGCATACGCATTATCGATCATGTATATCCGTTCCTGAAATGCCGTTGTTATTGATTCGTCGATTCAACTGAGAGTTTTATCAAACTTGTAACAACGAGATAAAAGAGAAGCCGAAAATGTACATTATTGTTTAACGTAGGATAGATCAAGAAAAGAGGGATGAATAGAGAACGTTGCGACGAAATCGTTTCGTCGTAACAATCCGAACGTCTCGAGCCAGCATTACGTAATAAAACTTGATATTTTTGTATATAATCGTGAGATATAATACCGATTCAAGAAATTGAGTTTTGCCAATGAATGCCTGTGGGAGAATATATATATTCGAGGCTCAAACGAGATTATAAAAACAAAACGTACTAATAATAAAATGAAATACAGTCGTTGCAGAGGGAAATATGACGACAATATAAATTTCTTGTTGTTTTTTTTTTTTCGCTAATATTGATTTAAAGACAAACGATATTTGACCGTTATTAATTTCATTTGCAATAATTATAATAATAATTATTACGTATACAATAATTTAATATCAAAGTGTTAACATGGTCACAAATTCATGAGATAAACGATACGCGACGATGTTACGCGTTCGCGGCAGAGAGGACATTGCTGCCGCGTACGTACCCAGTCGGCTAGACATACCCAGCAGAATAAATGACCGCAGGGTGTCGCAGTTGTCGGTAAAGCATCCAGACACAATTGACACTTGTCGCCTAGATTATTTTCTGGCAATTCCTCCGTACTTACTGTAATCTCGTCGACGCTGTAATTTTGCCAAAATCGAAGAGCGCACTGTGCCAGAGTCGCCGCACCGAGAAGTCTCAAGCCCCAACTTATACCATCCGGCGAATGCCTCGAATTTACCTTAAGAAGAGAATCGTGAAACTGTATGATCGTCGGAAAATACCGATAGTCGTACGACAAAATTCTCTTCTCGATTCGAATACCTTTGCATAATCCACTCCTGCTATTCTCTTCCCTAAACTGTAATAACGTCCAAAAGTATAAAAGAGTCCCTTGTGAACTAGTATAAAAATTGGTAATCCATTTTTCAAATTAGAAATTAATTTGTCCAGGAACGCGATTGCTTCGGGCCTCAAACGACCGCGAGGATTGTTTATCGTTGTTCTTAGTTTCTCCAGTAATTTCACGAGTCCTTGTTCTCCGAAACATTCTAGAAGAGCGCCCAAGACTCTCGCCTGAACACGAGTTTGACGATCGAGTACCCGTAGAATCTTTGAAAATCGCAAATAATTACAAATAACTACGTACGCTCATCGACGGAACATTTCGTGCTTTCAAATCAGCCTGTACGATGCCCGTGTACTCCTCGCCGAGTGTTTGATTTCCTAAACCCGAAGTGACGAGAAAGTAAATCAACTTAACGGGTGAGTCCGATTGTACAAAGTGCAACAACGATCTGTATCCTCCAAATTTGTGCAACAAATCAGTCAGGCTCTCTCTAAGTTGCTTTATAAATTCATCGTCGCGTTGATGAGCTCGTAAAATTTCCGCCTGACTCGCAACTTTTAATCCTCTCGTTTCACTGGAGGACCAAACGATACCCATGTCTCGTTTTATTTGAATATTGTAATTAAAATATTCCCTCTAGCGACGCTCGCGAATTGTTTCATCGACACTTGTATCTCGCGGTTTTTATACTTCTATATAATTCGTTACATTCGGTAGCAGTGTCTTCCCACCATCGTTGAAAACGAACCAGCAATATCATCGCCTGTTTATAACAAGAAAGTATATAAATATTTGAGTTAACATAATTCCGACAATAAATATAATGCTTCGGTTTGCTAATAATGCGCAAAAATTGCATCGACGGCAGAGAAAACTGTGCTACTGGCATGAAATATATAACAGGATCAGAGTAGATCGAGCTGTTCTCCAAAAAAAGACTCAAACTGTTTCTGTCCGAAGATAATAACAGTGCACTGTAATACAATGCTTATATTTCATCCTATTTATACTTTGAATCGTTGTCTTGATTAAATTTTAAACCTTATTCGATTCCCATTTTAACAGCATTTTTTTAAAAATTATTTTTCATAAAACTCGAATATTTACACTTGTGTTGAAATTGAGAAAAGAAAGAGCAACTTTATGCTCGTATCCGAATATTTCTGTGACCGACTGTATACAATTGTAATCAAGAGCGATAATATTTCGAATGGGCGATTCCGCGTCCTCGTTTACGCTCTCATATACTCGTGTTTATTTTGTCGTTTATCAAATATTCACCGATATCCGTGTACACATTTACATCTTTGGCACATAATACTTTTTGGATTACAATATATGTTCGTAACTGTATTTTTGTTCCGCCAAAAAGATGAATTGTACCTTCGCATTATTATTTGGAGCACGACAGAATTTCGTTTTTCCGTCATATATTACACATGACTATATATACATTTATATATAAATATCGTATGTATTTTATACACAAAATTTAATTTATGTACATGAATCAATTAAGTTTAACGGTAAAATTATTCGTGTATAATTAACAGAGGAAACTTGCGATGTATCCGTGTTCTGATAAAAAGTACATCGAGTATAACGATTTACGATACGATTTTCCGTTCTTATAGACCGTATCGTGTACATAAATTCAAGACTAATCGTATCGATTATACACAATAACAAGATAGCAAAGTATTCGTTTCGAAACTGGACTCGATTTGTGTTAAAATCTTTTTTGTGACATTCATCTATTTCTGCGTTTCTAACGTATCTGTTTAATTATTATTTTTTCATTACATATAACACACTACGCGTTATATGTGTTGGTCTATTCAAACATATTTGAAATTACTTTATTCCTTTTCTTTCACGAATAATCAATGCTTTCTTGCTAAGTAAATTATTTTCTTTGGACGATTATGCGTATTTTTTTGGATAAACGTATTTGTCCTCGATATTATCACAGGCACGATTTTTCATTAGCACCTCAGACTTTGGATTATATAGCGTTTGAGGGATTTATATTTGGCCTATCGATAAGGCGCGAGTACGTCTGTCTCACACTTTTCGCCAGTGTGTCTAAAACATCGCGATGATATTTTCGATTACATACATACATACAGGTATATATGTATATATATAAATGTGTGAGTGTGTGTGTGTATATATTTCATCCTAGACACCTAGGAAATCATACAGTTCTCTCAAACCACTATATACCGCTATCTTTTGAAAACTCAACGCCACATGATACGAATAAAAACCTAGCGATAAGCAAAGTTACGATTATTCGCGCAATTATCTATTCTCATCCTGCAGTGACGTAACGTTTTTTAAAAATCTTTATATATAATCTTCACGGTTCCAATCGTTCATCGTTGATAATACCGAAGAAATTAAAAAAAAACGGATAGTGCGAGCCTGCGTAAAAATGTCTTAATATTGGATTTTCTCGAATTAATGTATAATACGTCGATATTATTGTCATAACGAACGAGCCAAAAATTTTGGGAATTTTCTTTCCATCAACGATGCATACAATGTAAAAAAGATTATGTTCTACCGGCAGTTAATATGTTCGATGCTGCAGGCTCATGAAACACCCGCGTTCAATGCCTGTCGAAGAATCTCAATGACGAAAAAAAAAATCGCTTACAAATTGTCGAACGAGTACGAAATATTAAAAAAGAAAAAAAAAGACTCACATGACTTGGGCAATCGAACCGTAATTTTTGTACGTAAAATGCCTCGAAACGAGCCGACTATATGCAAATTGCGTCCGTGCAAGTTTGATTGGTTTTCGTTGTGACCCCGCTGCAGGTAGATTCCGTGATAGAACTATAGGGTCTTTTTCGACAGCAACAGAGCCTGTCGAAAAGCTCTGTAAGATCGCTACTTGATTCCTGACGATAAATATCACTCGATGCCTCGTCCGTACAACCGGCAATGAAAGCTTGCAGATCGTTTTTGGGAAAGCCATCGCGGTAATAGACTTTAATCGTGTCGTAAGCATCCATGATTACCGATATGAAGAGACTCAGAACGACGTATATATAGAGCGATATAAAAGTGTAGAGATAAATTCTCGAGTACCACCATAGCATCGGAGATTTGAAGGAAGTTATTGAGAAAGTTGCGTACAACTCGTCTCCATTGATGAGAGCGAAGAGACACTCGGATGTCGTGGCGAGTGATCGAAATTTAATGTGATAAGGTCCAAGTACGAGCCAACCACAGAATGTAAAGCCGGCATATATGAGAATGGCGCATATGAGAAATCTGGCAACTTTTGGCGCGGCTTTCTTCAGTGTCAGTATCACGACGTTGTAAGTCTTGAAAAAACCAAGATAGCGCAACACGCCGAACCAAACGAGTAAATTTCCCGTACCGAGACATATACTGCATACGTTCCAATGATCGCTGCCGAAATATTTTCTCTCTATCTGTTCCTTTATCGCCGAGCCCATTATTATCAGTAAATCGTTGATTATTATCATTATGTACCACATATTTAGAAACTCGAGTTTACCCTCGAGACTGAGATCAGTGCCGTACGTTCGCTTGAAGAAAGTTATCGTCTCGAATTTCAATTGCTGAGCGCGATAGATGGCACGTAAACATAGAACAAAGGAGAGAGCGCAGATTAGTATTACGAAGAGATTTAGAAGCGTTCTCAGTGCTGAATCTAATTTATAATCCGTTATGTATTGCGTATCGCCCTGACATTCCAGTCTTTTCGCATCTGCCTCCAATGAAAGTAGCATCTGTCCGTCGAAATCGCTGTTATCGAATATTATTCGTATGTCGAATTTGTAACAGTCCGGCGGTGTTATCGGTCCGGCGGCTTTGATATTCACAGTTTTTACGGCGAAACCTAAATAAGCCTTTATCATCGACGAGAAATTGTATATTTCGCTATTGTTCCCGAAAAAATGACGCCATTCAAATGTTTTGTTGATCTCGTGGCTTATGTTGAAGCATATCTCCTCGATCTCGTTATTAAAGACGTAGCTTTCGTTGAAACCATATATGCGAACTTTTTTGTACTGGGTACGACAGAGTATTACCGGACTTATGGAATTGTCTTCAGCCGTGTAAGAGTAGGATCCTATGGCATTTTGGAGATTGTAGTAACCATCCAGGGCATAGTCCAATGTATCGTTAAAGTCCTTCTGCTTGTACAGTGCTAGAGGACCCGCGGCAGGTGGATACGCCGGCACCTGAAGCGTCATATTAATGGAGCGTTGTCGAAATTATCAAACGAATTTGGAATAAAAATATGCGACGCGATCCTAACATTACGATAATTGAAGTAGACATCGATTTTAAAAAAATAATTTTAAATTCAATTGAATTACGCTATTGATTTTCATATATACGCTGCTTACGAAAACTAGCATGTTTCAGATTTCTTACGAAGAGAAGCACGTTTGATATCAGCGCGAAAACTAGCATGTTTCGACTTTTGACACGAAAACTAGCACGTTTCGATATTTGCCGCGAAAACTAGCATGTTTCGGCTTTTGCCACGAAAACTAGCATATTTCGGACATGCCAGTTATCGCGGCAGAAGCCGAATCATGCTACTTTTCGCGGTGAGAGCTGAAACATGCTAGTTTTCGCGTCGAATATCGAAACGGGTTGGTTTTCGCGGTGAAATTAGAAACGTGTTAGTTTTCGTAAGAAATTTGAATCGTGCTACTTTTCGTAAGCAGCGTCGATATATACGTAAGCAGCATTTACAAAGAAGGCGTAAATAGTTATAATCACGCGATAGTATGAATCATAAGCACGGAAATGAGAGAATAGAATACGATCGACGTTTAATACGATTCTAACAAACTGGATCATCCGTCTACTCCAATTACCGTGCAAATACTTCTGCCAATGTTCGTATGGGAATTAAAAAAATGCTTACCTCTTGCGCAGCGTCCCATCCTCTTAAAAACAGATGCGAGAAGGCGATTCTATTGTCCCATGTGTAATTCACATGGATATAATTATTGTGCGCAAAGAGACAAAGTTGTACCGTTACAAGTATAATCTTGACGACTTGAACGATAAATTTGTACGGAAAACGACGTTTCGCCTGCCACTTTTCAATCGGATTCATGAAAAAGAATCGCAATCTTCTGCGCATCTTGTCTTTATTGTACGACGACGAGGTGAATGTGTATCTGTCGCACGAAGCGGTGGCATTTGACCTGCTGAAAGAGCAACAAACTCAAAAATTATACAACGATGAAGAACTAGTTTTATAAAGCGCCACAGTGAATAATGGAAATCAACGAAATAAACGAACACGTTCTATACCTTAATATGCATATTTGTTTAATCTTATTTACTTTTTCGTGACCTTGTTCTTTTTACGTACTACTTTATCTATGATATTACATTGTCTCGTTACTGCGAATAGCCAATTCGTGACGATACGACAAAAAATCAAATGATGATAAAACATATATATATATGTTTATAAGTACGTTGGTATATGTGAAGATGCTTGTCATGTGTAAGTGTGCGTGTGTATGGAAGAATAATTTTCGGAATTGTGAGTAAATAGAGGAAGAAAAAAAGAACCGATGAAAACCTAACCTCGTTTCACCGCCGTCAGGTGCAAGCAGGGTGCTCGCGTAATCCTCGGCATCTTCGAGACCCTGGCTCCACGAATGACCTCGCAAAACATTTCCGGACCTAACTACGACAGGTTCATCACCAACGACAAAACTACTTTTATTATCGTCGACACTCGCGTTGTCCGCCATTTTACTATCGATCAGGGAATTCGCATCGGTAGAAGAGGATGAAGAATCCAGGGATTTCAAGAAAATCACGGTTTTATCCGTGGTCGTGGGCGTAAGATTCTTGGCTCGTTGGAAAAAGAACGTCTTTACGACTTGACGATATACGCGTAATGACGAAACGATTTAAACGACTGCGTCTACGACGAGCGTCAACATCGTCGTCCGTATTAATCGATGATGTTTTAACGAAGTCACCCAACAATAGATTAAAAAATACTGATGCGGTTTTATATTTGGCTATTGATGTTATTATTTTTTCTGATTTTTTCGTCTAACGTCGTGGATCAAAACGCGTGCGATTGACAACGGCGCGAATCACACATGCACGAGTCACATGCGCGACTAACAGCTGCTTTTTGTTGCCTAACCTTGTCTCACTGTTCGCCATCTGAACATCAACTGATCTCACAATGCAGAGACACTCGTGATTGAGCCTGTAGCTTTTGTTACTCGCTGTTATCAATGACGATTTCGTTAACCATTCGCGATTCACGATGAATATCTCTCCCACCCTACATCATAACATGTGTGTGTGCATGTATTCTTCATACGCTGAAATACGGAGATATTCACTTTGAAATGATACCCCCGCGATAAAATTGCCAGACACGTAACGTAAAGCAAAGACACACGAGTATACACAAACTCACGCACACACATGCACTCGATGCATCACATCGATCATTGAGGTTAGGTTATACCATGTACAGTCGAATTTCCCGCACCAATATTGCAAAATCCTACTCGAATTTAACGCGCGGACAGTTCGACGGGGCTGACTGCGAGCTGCGAGTCCCTCGCGTAGCCTCACTCGTCGTGCTGTACAAGAGAGGGGGGAGCTTTTCAAACTAGCGATTTATAGAGGAAAACTATAAGGTGTTTTTAGAGAGAATGTACTGTACATGTATATATGTGAATACACACGTATGTGTATCCGCAGCGCGCATGCGCAGAGCTTATTCGCGCATGGCGGGCGATTTTAATTGAAGTTTAGCGTTAAAATCGATAAAAAGGTAATAAATACATGAAGTAATATAAAGTATTATATAAATGAACTATTATTAATTAAATTATCAATCTTTTATCTAAAAAACCTGTGTTTTAATCCCGTATTGAGTCAGCCAGAACCACTTTGGTAGCTATTGTAATGAGAATGCGAATAATAATAATAATAATTGGATATCTGCAATAAGATAAAAATGTACTGTAATTATTGAATGATTGAGTGATTACTTCGAGATTTAATAAATTGATATTGGCCAAATAAATAACGCGGTCGTGATTCATTACCTCGTCGATTATTTCATTACTCCGAGATCTCGACTACGATATAAATAAGATTATATGCGTTTCTCGATTTTTTTCTTCTCATTTATCACTTATTTGTTTACTCCATCAACGTAAGACTGCAGTACAAAGGTATGCGCGGTTTCTCGATACCACAGTGTCTGGGACTGGTCGGGTACGAGAGATCGTTCATCGACGATAATAGAATGGTCAGATAATGAGCAACGTTAAAATATTTACTTTACAGTTCACGGATATGGAATAAATAAATAAAGTTCAATAAATGAAAATTTCTGTTCCTTTCACCCACAGCTGCGAATACATTGATCTTTGAGACGTTCCTAACGTATCGACACGACTATGGCACGAGACAAGCATGCGATATTTTCTTTTTCCTTACTCGTTGGGGGAGGGTCGGATATCACTTCTCGGTGATAACGCTCGTCAAACTCTCACGTGTGTCCACTCGTGTGCGGTCATATATGACTGTAGCATTGTTCTTGATAAATGAGCAAGATTGCGTTCCTCGAGACGTATCAAAACGTTTTTATCACGATATAACGAGTTCTCTAATCAGCTTCATTCAATTTGCGTATTGAGACAAATTTTGATAATTATTTAATCATTTTTTTCAAATTCGTAACAATTTCTTTATTTTATTTAATCATTGCCGATATATGTGGAAAGTAATTATTGAAAAAAATATGCACCAACAGGGAATCGAACTCGTAACGATTGAATTACGAATCTGGAGAAATCTAAAACTAACGATAACTTTAGTTTATGCGATTTGTCAGATGCAAATGTAGTCATTCCAAGAAATGGATGCAATGTCAGGGAAAATCACTTCTAATTGTTGTAACCCATGACATGAAGAACCCGTCTATATTTAAAGTATAGTAATATTCTATATAGAAAGCTTGAGCTGATGATCTTTCGTGTGTTGTGTGTTTGGGGGTTGGTAAATGCATACCGTTATAAGGTACGTTGTAGTAACGGCTTTTGTATATTGAGTAGACGACCTGACGTTTAATTAGATTAGCAAGCTTCACCGGGCTTCTATAAACGAATCGCGAAGACCACCAAGAGTCACGTCTCCTCAGAATTCCTCGAACGTGCAATAAGGTGAGCTAGGTGCTCGGGGGTTGTAATATCGGTCTTTCGGCGTTCTACGATTTTTTGTTTGATATTCTTTTATATAAAGAAAAATTAACCACGAGTTTTACGTAAAAATAGAAGTGTATCGTTACTTTCGGATCTGCAAACCGGTTGCCGATTTCTCGTCCCACAGAACGAAGCCACGTGCAACGGGACGAAAAAAAAGACAGCGATTTAATCGCTTTCGACGATAGAAATCAGTGAGTATTTACCTTAGTTCGTGTTTTGTACGTTTTAATAAATTTAAAAAAAAACTAAATTCGAGCCAGTCGTCGTTTAATCCGAGTAAACTTAAAGTCACTCGAAACTCAAAATTTTATATTTCTAACAGTTTTAAAAAGAACATTTTAGCAGTCATATTTACCCTCGACATTCAAAAATATTTTCCCGGTAATTAATCAAACGGACTTTCAATTTTTAAAGAATAAAACTTCTAGGAAAAATCTCGAAATAATATTTTCCATTTTCTCGTTGCGTCTCTGTGATAAAAAAAACATATTTTTTACATAATGCCTTACAAGTGCATTGGGCTAGTTGAAAAACGAATGTCGTATGAGTAAAGTAACGAGAGATGATCATCTCTCTGTCTAACTCGCGTTCATTCGAGCGACGCTAGCCACCCTCGCGAGCTATACGACACCGAGTTCTCGTCGACCATGCGATCCTGTAATAAAAATATAATTCCGCGCATGCATGCATTTTTTCCCCATTTTTTTGCATGATGGATTACCCAGCTGTGTTGCGGTCGAATCTCGTATAATAAAAGCTATGTAACACGTAACGATATATGTATATATTTCATCAACGATACAAATATATTTCTATATCGTCGACAAACCTGGTGATATTGATTTTCCCGGTGTAGGCGCAAGCGCTACGTCGTTTTCACTTGCGTCAGGGGGGTGCGGTTGTTACCATGGATCCCAGTATAGTCGCCACCATGGATAAGGACGCACTGAAAAAGCAGATCGAGAATATGAAGTATCAAGCTTCGATGGAACGGTGGCCACTTTCCAAAAGTATCGCCGCGTAAGTTTAATCAAATTATTTCTATTTTATTTTTCTTAACGTTTTAAGTGAAAACAGAAAATTGTTTTAATCGAGTGACGGTCCACGCTCGAGAGACGATAAAAAAAAAATTATTCGAAAAATCCCATAGGTCGAAAAAAAAAGAAAATCGAAAAAAAAATCTATCGATTTCAATTTTTTTCTATTATTTATTGTTTTTTGTGCACGAGGAAATATTCGCGAGGCTGTGCTCGGGCTGGTAACTCATGTTCGTTGATTGAGATAAAATATGTTTTTTTTTCTTTTTTTTGTGGGCACAGGTGCGCGTGAATGGAAAATGTTTCGAAAGATTCTCAAAGTAATTTTCCGTATATTTTTTTTCCTTTTCTTTTCGTTGGCTCTTACGAACGGTCCTCTCCCGGCTCGAAGGTTCAACGTCCTCTTGCCGAGATCTCGTAATCCGTCGCTTCCGGTTAACTCGTAATCTCATTGTTACGCGCATAATTTGATTCCTTTAAGTTTCATCCACGCGCTCGTAATATTTTACGTTTTATTCCGAACGGTATCGAATCGGAAAATTATTTCGTTGTAATTTGCAACGAAAGTCGACCTATATTTTTTTTTATCACCATTTCCTTTTCCACGCGTTTCGTCACCCTATCATTTTTTCCAATTACCTTCACCCCTCCCTTCTCGCCATATTCGATTTTAGATACGCGTAATAAATATCATTACTCGAAGGAATGTGCGATAATTTCTATTCGAATTTGCATCGACGATGAAACTCCGTGCAACTGCAAATCGATACCAACCGCGTTCTCCGTTGCTCGCGTCATCGGCATGTACGTTTTCTATTCTCGAGATTTAAAAGAAAAAGATTTCAATGAAAAGAATGATTACAAAAAAAGAAAAAATTATAATGCTCTGAAAAAAGATTGCGCCGAAATAAAATGAAATTGACGACTCGATATTTTATGTCCTCGGTGTTGAATATTCGTGCGACGTTTAAAATAAAAATCTGAGAAGTGTCGCGAGGCCGTAGAAGTAAAAAAATAATTTCGCATCTGTGCCGCTATCTGGAGAATCGTATTTTTTGTATCTGTTGACGGATAACCCTATACTTTCCCGTCCTCGCTCGGGGTCTTTCCCCTCTCATTTTCATACATATATAAAACACGCGCATACCTATATACGCGTATCTTACTGTGGATAGGCGCGTATAAATGGGGGAAGAAATATGGGGGAGGATATATATATATATATATATATGCATAAAAGTCCATGAATAAAAACATATGTACATATATATATATTTCTCTCAAGCGATACAACCATATATGCAGCATACCTTATATACACTGCAGTATTCAAGCAACCACGAAAGAAACATTGGCATAAAATATCCTCGATTCTCGGGGTTCAGACACGAGACTTTCCAATATCTAAATTCAAGTGTATGTCCGCACCGAAGCGAGACCTTGCGTCTGTCTATATTCCGCATTTCCGTTTCATTCTACTTCTCCGACCCTTCGACGCACTCCAAGACGCAACAATGTTCGAACAATTTTTCAACACTCTTATCGCACTCGACACAATATTGCACCAGTCAACGTTCGAGAAAAAATTTCTGCAGTATTTTAAGAGAATAAAAACAAAAAAACAAAATTATTTTAACGTTCCGTGTACCAGATCTTTCGATTTTATCTCGGACGTTATCGTTTTTCTAGGTGTTTTTTTTTTTGAAATTCGTTTGGCTCATTTTTCTTCGTAAATTATACTTTTGCGCTATTCGCTCGTTCCACGCTCGCTCGATGGCCCCTAAAATAACGTTGCCGGCGCGTATTTCGGCTGCAAAAAAGTTTTGCGGTCAACTCGCGCTCGCTCGGCTCTCCGGACAGAGCGACAGAGTGAAAGGTGCCGGCGGAAGGCTCGATATGTATATCTATATATAGACGTATAGATATGTATATATACATACATACAACAGTAATAATGGTCAAGTCTTATTTATAGGCGTAAACGACGAAAAGAACGAAGCGTTTTTTTTTAAATTTGTTTTTTTCTTTCTTCTTTACATCAATTCGATCCAATTCCTGTTAGCCTTGCGTTTCCTCCTCCTTTCTTTTTTTTTATTCTTCTTCCTCAAATTATACGGACGAGAATATTTGATATTTATTAGTCCATGACCAACACGAGATCGAGGGAAGATATTTATTTATACGTCACGCGCGTGTGTTCGCGAAAGATCGTGTCGGTTCGACTCGAAGTCTCGCAAACTCTTTGGCTCCTCTCTTGTGTCACTCTTCCATTGATCTCTTTGCCTTTCCTTCTAAACGTCGTTCAAAAAAATCTTCTCGCTCGAATCTCGTTTCTCTATGTATCGCGTGCATTGGACGTTAAACTCGAATAATGAGAACGAAAAATCGAGAATGTTACGAATAACAAGACGACGACGATAGTATATCGTCTATTGGCGTCACTTCGTGCGTCCTTATTTCCGTTCTCGGTGCGCCGCGAGCGAGAGGTGATCTAGGAGGCTGATACAGTCGTTGGCCACAAGTAAAGAAAAAAAAAACGAAAAAAAATGATAATCTCAATTTCAAAGTTCGACGATAAATTATTGCCGTACAATTTTATTGTCCGCAGAGAGAGAAATTGAGAAATCGATCGGCCAAATATGGTCGAAATACAAAATAAAACATGGACGACTAGACGTCGCAAAATTGGTCAGCGATAAAGAACGCTGGTATAATCGAAGATATTCGTTCAAAAAAAAAAGATTCATCGTTAAACCATCGACGAACGATAGGCAAAGTTCGTTAATTCGACGAAATAATATTTCGAACGTAGGTACATGTTTTTTGGCTGTTGCGAAAGCGAGAGAATATCGGCAGAAACGTCTTTTTTTTACAACAAGTGAAAAATTTAACGAGTGGCTAATGATTGTCGCGTGTCTCGTAAAACGGATAGCTATGCGTATTGCCGTATCTATATATCGAATATGCTACTTTTACACTTCAACAGCGCGAATAAATTGCACCCGGTATGAATAGCACGACGCGAACGAAGCTTTTCCCCCTCCTCTCGCTCTCTCTCGCTCTCTCTCTCTCTTTCTCTCGCTTGCTTGTATTCGCATACGCGCAACATTTATGTCCGTGCACAACCTTGTTGAATTAGTATAGAGGGGTAGATATATATATATATATATATATATATATATATATATATATATATATATTCTCCTTGAACGGGAATCTGCTCTACCAGCCGCAACGAAGTTTCCTTTCACCGTCAAGTTTCAAACTGGGCTCTCCGAGACTTCGTGTATGTGTGCACAGACTGCAATTGCATTTATATATATATATATATATATTATATGTATACATGTGTCTGTATGTATGGATGCATTATAACGGCAACGAGCGAGCAGCAATACTCCGCTGTGCCCGTTTGATAGACTGTCGTGTAAATGCAAACGAGGACCTAGATCGTCGCCAATTTTTCATTTCGGCGGCGTTGATTTAGCAAATTTAATTTCCGGACTTTCGAATGAATATGTTTTTTTTTTCTGTCGGCAACCTCAATTTTTTACGTAGTTTCGATAATAACGATACAATATTTTGTTTTTATCAATGTTTCTCCGATCGGAGAATTGTTCGATGTGAGGAGATTGCGTGAATAGCGAATTTCCGTGCATTGACACGTGGACGAACACGTTATAAGTACGGAAGGATTTTCATGCGAGAACTCGTTCGCGTGGAAAATGCAAATACATACAGGATGAAGAGACGATGGGGAATAAAACGGGAGAACGAGATCACCTTTACGCTAGAAAGCTGTTTCGATATCGTTTTCGTTAGAACGTTTCGTATCGTGAATTATTCGCGTTTCTTTTCTTCTCTTGTCTCGTTTTTTTTTCAGATGAATTTTTTGTTCGTCCCACCGTTTGTGTTTTTTTTGGCATTCTCGAGTGAACGAAGAGAGGCTTTTTCGTGGCGATGTTAATTTATTCGAGAGGAAAAGTCTTCGATATCGGGTCTTGATACGCGATCCGGGAAGAGAGACACGAGTTCACGTGGTTCAATCATCCTATTGAGAAAGCGTATCTAATGAAAGTTAATAAAATGATTTTAGAAAGGATTACTTTTTTTTCTTGTCTTTTTTTCTATATATTTATTTTTTTCTATATCGGGAAGGATTCGAAGATTTTCGATAATTATTATTTTCGAATAGAAACGAGACGCGGACGTTTCGTTTAATCGCTCGAACGATCGATTAATCGAGAGACTCTAATTTTCATTTTAACGTGGCGAGAAATTTATTCGTTCTTTTAATTATTTTTATCACGACGCTGGGACGATCGACCTTCTCTGGCTTGGAACTTTACCGCATCTGGATTATTATATTTTTTTGTTTTCGATGCTTATATGGTAGAAAACACATCGTTTTATCTACCTCGCTATTAAAACCATTAAAAACGTCGCTGCTGATGTCGGTTAATTATTATTACTATTTTTTTTTGTCTTTCCACGTCAAGATACTTTTTTACTACAGATCCTTTCCCTCCTTAATGAATCGCCACGACGAAACGGGATACGGTGACGTGAGAAAAGGCACGAACGTTCATGAAAGTTTGATCAAAATTTGTAAGATTCAGTTTTTATTATTGTCCTTCTTCATTCTCGCTACTTTCGTACAATGTTCCATGTGATTGTCCAAGTTCAAGAAAAGTCTTGAATTCCGTTAATTACTTCGACGATGAAACGAGTGTCACTGTCGCTCAACCATGCGCCCCGTTAATAATTTCTATCTAAAGGATACGTCGCTATTGTCCAATGAAAAAATCATTTTGTAAATTCTAAAATAAAAAATAAAAAACAAGATGACATAGAAGAGATTCGAGAGCAACGAAAACAAAAAGCTTCGTGGCTTATCATTGTAAATTGCACGTTTGTAAAATGGTTTTGCCTTTGTTTCAGGATGCGAGAATACGTCGAGGAGAACGAGAAGAACGACCCGCTGATTCACGCGCCCGACAAGAAGAACAACCCGTGGGCGGAGAAGGGGAAGTGTATTATCATGTAAAGGTGCTGTGTCCTCCGATGAAACGAACGATTGTTCGAGTGGAGAGAGAGAGAGAGAGCGAGAGGGAACGAGCGAGAGATAAAGAGAGAGAAAAGGAGGGAAGAGGGAGCAAAAAAACGAAAAAAAGAAATAAATAAAAACAAATTAAACCCAGCAAAAAACATCAACAATAAAAAAAATGGCAAAAAAGACATCGAGAAGGAGGAGAGGGGGTGGGGAGGCTAGTTCAGGGTGGGGGTGAATAAATGAAACGTATGAAATATCACATGGTCGTCTGACGGCGAGGGGGGTCAAGGGGAGTGGGGGTGGGACTGCGGAAAGGAGGGGGGGGGGGGGGGGGATGCGAGCGAGAAAAAGTGACGAAAAAAAGGTTGTTGCATCTTTATTATACTCGACTCGGCAGAGTCGCACCAGACGCGAGTCGGTTGCAACAGCGAGAGAAGGAAGAGAACGAAGAGGAAAGGAAGAAGACGATGAAACAAAAAACAAAACAAAAAACATCAACGGGTCGACGCGATAAAGGTGGGAGAGGAGGGGGGGGCGGTTTCGTTGCGGATCTCCGAGTGTCGGAAGATAAAAGAAGAATCGTTCCGTTCACCGAAAATCTTTCGTCATACGAATATAATATCGATATATCGCTGTGGCAAAGCCCCGAATTCGTTTCTTCTTTTTTTTTCACGAAATAAAAAAGAAAAGAGCGAGAGAGAAAAAAAGATAAGAACGATACAACGAGATCGATACGTACGATTTTGGTAAAAGAACGATACTTCGATGATTCGGCACCCGATACGACGATTACACGATAACGATCATGGCTACAATGTCCTCTCTCTCGGATATTCTGACGAGACGAATAATAAATTTATCATACAAAAAAAGAAGGAAAAAAAAGAGAAAAAAGCGCGCGAGGAATTACGATCGATAAAAAGAAGCTATGTGTGTGTAACGCGACGCTGTGTGTGGCTTTTTAAGGCCTTATCTCATATTTTCTACTCTAAACAACAACAAAAACAACAGAATGCAAAAAAAAATTATGAATGGAATAAAAAACGAAAATTCTACTCTAAAAAGAATAATAATAATTATTATTATCGTATAAAATACCAATGTCATCGCGCCAATAATTCATATGAAATCAATATACGAATTATAATCGACCGAATTGTCACGTACGATTATGACGAGATGCGATCGATCTCAATCCAGTATTCGAGTATATGACACCCATACACCACCCTCTAGGTAATATCGATATATAAACACGTATTTGTCTACGTTCGGCAAACGAACAAGAAAATGAAAAAAACCAAAAAAAAAACCTATGAATATTACGAATTTTACGAATTAAGATTTAAAAATAAGATGTTTATCATTCCGCTGGACATGGCCAGTACTTAAGAAGAAGAAAAAAAGCCACCTCGTTATTTCTACGACCACGAAAAAAAAACCAAAATCTCTTCCTCGTTGATACAATTAAACAAACAAAACTCAATCATTTTTTTGTTTCTCTTACGTTATACGCGTTACGATGCGATCATTTGTCGTACGAATATACAACAAAAAAATTGTCTACGATTATATGAACGTATATACGTATATATAACTATATATATATATATATATGCATGCAGTAATACGTACGATGTGTATAACGCGTGGGATATTTAAGACGATATATAATAATTGAGCGATTTCTTACGAAAAAAAGGACAAAAGAAAAATATATACATTGTGCGACGCGTCCTCGTCAAGTGTCTAATTTCATCTTCGAGAATTGAAAAACCACCCTGCCCTGTCACTCGTCCCCATAACTTTCGATCCTTTCCTCCCAAATTCCAAAGATCTTTTCCTTCGATAAGAAGAAAAAGCAATCTTCACATTATTAAAAAACTACCCCCGAAAAAAAAATTCCCAACGAAAAAACACAAACGTTTCAACGAGTCAACGAACCCGAACGAAAATAATTTTCCCGTGGATTTTTCAGAGTCCACCGATCTCTTAGATCCGATCCGAAGTCATTTCGAAATTCAAAATGGCGCAACCGGAGTGATCTACCGGTTTCCCAGAACTACAAGTTTTTATGAGTCCGCGAGTGGCTCGATGGCAAAGAAAAAGAGAGAGAGAAATAGACAGAAAGAGAGAGAGAGAAAGAGAAAGAGAAAAAGAGAGAAAGAAAGAGAGAAATAAAAATAAAACAGAAACAAAAAATAATGGAAAATAAAATGTATCGTAAAAGTGCGTGAGCGCGAGTTAGCCGCGTTATCTCACGCGGTTGTCCGAGAGTGTTGGCTCGCGCGCCAGCGGGGGCCCCACATGCCCGTTTCAAGTCCCCTCCCCCCCCACCCCACCCCCTCTCAGGCCACTCTCTGGTCGGGCTCGCAGTGGAAAAAAAGTGGTGGGAGATCTTGAGTCCCCGCTGAATTCTAGCCCCGCGCTCTCTCGCGCTCGCACAATCTCACCGAGAGCGCAACGGAGTAGCGCACACCAGCTCTCTCGTCGATGCGGCCGCGCATTCGCGCTCGCAGGATTGGCGTTTCACTCTCGCGTTCCCATTTACCTCCATCGGGATTGAATGTACATGTACTTATATACATATATACATATATACATATGTATATATATATATATATATATATATATAAATGTACATGTGGATATTCATTGGAAAGGGGTGGGGATGGACACACATAACGGTGTCGCTACTATAGTTAAAATGAAAGGCGCTTTAATTGTTGTCTATAATATTGCTGCTTGGCTTTTTAGCTGCCTTGCTCACGGTCTGGCCGAGGCTGAACGGTGGCGCGCGAGCGGTAAAAGAGACCGCACGACATATACAAAACCCACCACCACACGGAGGGCCTTCTCTCTGCTCCTTCTCCCTTTCCTCCTCCTCTCTCTATCTCTTTCTCTCTCTTTCTCTCTCTCTCTCCCACCCCTCTCTCCCTTGCTCCCTCCACCCCCGTAAAGCAGCGTTATACGAAAAAATTTGAGAATGATAGTTTCAGTATTTCCTGAACGACTGTCAGTGATAGACAACCAGGGCGCGCGCGCGACGGAGAGATCTCTTCGAACCAACGATTTATGCATCACGAGGCGATGAACCGCACTGTCGTCTTCCTCGATCGTTGATTTGTTTTGTCGAGCATCTGTTATACTCTTGTTTTTTTTTGTAATTTTACATCGAATCGTTTGACGTTTTTTTTCTGTTCGTTCGTATTGTTTTTTTTTGGTCACGTGCGCTATTTTTTTGTTTTTTATAAGAACGCGTTTTTTTTATACGAAGTTTTTGTTTTCTGGGTGTTTTTGAGATTTGGGGGACTCTCGTCGAGATTTGGAACTGCCAGCGGGGTTGTTCGTTGAGATAGTGTTTCATTGGAAATAGCCACAATGGTAAGAGATTTGAATTTTTTGATTATTTTTTTTAATGCTCGTCCGATATTTTTTGTGATCGCGTCGATTTTTCAAAAATTCATCGTACATGTACTTTTCAACGATTCAGTCTTTTGAAATAATTCCGACGAATATTATTTCATTCTTGGATCGAAAAAAAATGAGGACTGTCGTCGTATTTCAGTCCTGATAAATAATTCATCCCCTAACGAATTTTTCCAACCCTGAAAGGTATTGGCAAACCTTTAAGAGGATCGACGGGATTAGATTTCCAATATTGCGATGTAGCAAGCCTTCATGAATTTATATGGCGCCGATTAGCAATTTGAAAAGAAGCAAAACGAAAGAACAATTTCATAATCGGGTCAGCCTTCAGTCAGCCTCCATTTTTCAACACATAAAAAATATTGTTTTTTTCATTTCGCAATCAAGTATCATACGCGTGGCTGCATTGATGCAGTAAAACCGATTTCGCAAGTGGCACACGCCGTAAGAAAATCGACCATCGGTCCGCCTCGTAGTTAAAGTCAATCGTATCAAGATCGAGAAATACATTAATCAAAAAATCAAAGAAAAATAATCAAAGTTTCGTACCTTGATATTATTAAAATCGTCGTTCGTGTCCCCAAATTCCTCAGGTCAAAATTCGACCCTTCCATCCAACCAGCCGTTCGATCCCCCCTGAAAATCTCAAAATTAACGTTGGTATCAATAATACATTTGTGTTTTGCAATCGATTAAAAAAAAATAATAAAAATTTAAAAAAAATAACACAAATCGATTTTTCTGTCGCTCCAGCGGTCGCTTTTTCATGTCAGTGTGTCTCCTCTCACTTTCCTCGTACGGTAACCCCGCTTTTGATAATATCTCCGCGGTCTCTATAGACACACCGATACACGAATACACACGCGGATAATACGTAAGAGATCTTTATTCGCAACCGGGTCTAGGATCTCGTCTATGTAACGGACACATACTCGACTCGTACCTTTTCTTTTTTTTCGCTCTCGATCGAACGAGGAAGACTCGCGTGTGGGCGAATGCCCGTACGAGTGGAGTTTCGAGAGGTCTGAAAAGAAACACAGAGAATAAAAAAATAAAAAAGTAACGAAATAAAACCCGCGCACAAAACAAACATACGAAAAAAAAACCCGAGGCAAAATGAAGGTGAAAAAGAAAGAAAAGAAGCGTATGGAGAAGTAGAGGGATTAAGTCTCGAGTGATCCAGCTAAGCGAGATGTCTCGGCACCGGTCTCTCGGACAGCCGATGATAATGACGACGATGTTACGGGATTGTAACCGTGGAAAAAAGAAAGAAAAACAGCCGAACTCGATCCACCGATCTCCCTTTCGTTGAGCAATATACATATATGTATATCGTATACCTGCCGTTTTTTTTTGAACACACATATATACGTAATCGCCCCTTTTTCGCCGGTGAAATTTTTCCGAAACTTCACCGGCGTTCCGTCACATATACAAACTCGCCGACACACACGTTTCTGTTATGTCATGTATTACCAATCGACCGAATATATTCATTGCTCCGAATGCATAGCCGAGTAACATTGGATAATCTCGAGAGCGAGAGATACGTAATATCGAAAAAAGAAAAGATGAAAATATGATAAAGTAAAAAAAAATATACGACGTTAATCAACGACAGCCTAATTTACGAATAATTATCAGGTATTTTACAAATTTCGAATATTACGACGCGCTTAGCTATTTTTTTTTTCATTTCACGTTATTAATTATATTTCTTCGTCGACGAGTTGGACACTTACACAAAAATCGAAAAGCCTGTCTTTTAAATTCTTCGGTGTATCGCCAAGATCGAGAGTTCGAAGCGAAACGAAAAGAGAGAGAGAGAAGAAAAACGGAACGTGTAAAATAATGACACAAAAAGGTGTTCCAGTGACCCAGTAAGACGAGACCGACCGAGCGGACTCTCGCTCCTCCACAGGTGATCGTTAAATGCGATGAAATTTTAGAAATTATTTTTCGTCCAATCAATCTTTTACCACGGCTAAGGCGTCCCTTTCGATCGTATTTTATTTATCATTTCGTTTTTTTTTTCACTCTTTACCTTTCTTTCGCCTTTCTTCTCTCGTTTCGATTGAAACGTCAAACGAGCGTTAAATAAGAACAAAAAAGAAAGGGAACGAGGATAGAGATAATTTTCCGTCGTCATTCACGGTGATTATGAGAAAAAAAACGTCTCACTCACTCTCTCTCTCTCTCTCTCCCTCTCGAGGTGGACGAGTCGAATGATGGAGTAGGGGCAGATTTTTAGCGGAGGGGGATGAAGAAAAAAAAATTATGTTAAGACACGAGGTGAGAGAAATATTGAAGAGGAAGAAAAAAATAAAATAAAAAATAAAATGCGATCTCTTCGGTCGTCTCGTTGACCTGGCAAAGCGGCCACGGTCGCGGAGACTCGATCGCGCCGACCAAGGCGTCGCAACGTGTCGTACCCACGGTAAGGAGGCGCATTCGAAATGAAGCGCGAAAGCCACCGTAAGATTCTAGAAAACTCGTCCACAATTATATACAACGGGAGAGTGAGAGAGACAGAGAAGAGCGAGACAAAAAAAAGCAAAGAGGGGGTGACACGCTCTTGGTGGCGCGGTACGGTTGTAAATGGAAATTTTTCGACATGCGTCGTCAAAATAACGATCTCCACTACGAGGACCCCACTAATCTTGATAATCACCTCGTTACGCTCGTACGAGACGAAATTAAGAAAGAAGAAGAAGAAAAAAAATGCACGGGCACGATAATGAGGACAAAACGAAAGAGATCCAACTTGAACAAGTTTCGGATAACGATCTCCGAAATCTCAAGGAATGTTCACCTCTCTCGCTGAGTCTTTTAGGATCTCGGGATTTCCTGTATCGATAAGACGAAGGAATATCCAACTTTTGACCGTTTCGAAATTAAAAAAAAATTACGACCGAAACCAACACTCGACGTTCAACTAAAAAAAAAAACAAAATTAAAAAAAATAGAGAAACAAATTTAATAAATAAAAAAAACGAATTACCCAAACCTTTAACCTTACGGAGTTTTACTCGTGTAATGGGCATAAACCACTGGGACATTAAAATAATAAAATAATAAATTCGTGCGGCACGAATCGTTCTAGAGCGAGTGAGAGATCTCAAGAAAAAAAGAAATATAAAAAATAACAAAAATACTAATACAGCGCGTAAGTACACACGAGGAAGTGTCGAGAGTGTGCGGAGCGAACGATGTTCCCTTTCGTTGAAAATTCGCAATAGACGAAAGAGGGCCTCGGGCGAAATTTCACAAAGCAACAATCCCCAGTGTATAATTCTGCGTCTGCACGCGTACGTACCTACATACATACCCTACATATATATATATATACATATACAGCATACATACCTGGGCGTACACACCGAAGACTTTCGAGAAAAGAAAATTCTACCTAATATCTAATTATGCCGTTCGCTTCAATAATCGCGCAAATTATCCGAACGGTAATAGTACGCGAGAGAACAAGAGCTACGAGTGAGATGGCTACAGGAACGGTGGAATAAAAAAAAAAAGAAAGAAAAAAAAGAAAAAAAGAATGGTGGTTTCGGTCGGCACGCCGAGCGTACGTACCGTACCTAGAATCACTTATATATGGATATATGTATATATATATATATAATATTTCGATCGAAAAGAAACGCTTGGGTTCACGAAGAAAGTGGTCTCGATAGTCACGCAGTCTCGCTGATTTGTTGTGAGCCATTCTTGTCGATCGTAACAATATCAAATAGCTATATATATATATATACATGATTATAAGTATATAATGCATATTATATATATATATATGTGTGTGTGTATGTATGTATATAAGTGGAGAAAAATATAATACATACGTCGCGGTATAGCACCGGTTGGCGGAGTACGAGGAGGAAGAGAGGCTTACACATCGACCGGAAGTGAGAGAAAACGAGAGGCTCCCGCCGCAAGCGTGCTTAGCTTGTGAATTCTCAACGAAAGATATTAACTCTTGATTATAGCCCAGCGTGACTGGTGGCGAGTTCGATGATCGATCGTCTATGTGTGTGTATGTGTGTGTGTGTCTCTGCGTCTATAGAAAAGAGAAGAAGAAAAAAACCATACGAAGAGAGACAACAAGAAAAGTCTCGCATCGCGAAACATCCTGATGTCTAAAAAAGGCAATAACGATAAGATATCGTATTGGGAAGAGAATAAAAGAAGGGAAAAACACACACATACACACACACACACAGACAATATAAACGTCGTTCCCGTTTTTCTCGTCGAGTATCGAGCTAAAAGTCACGCTGTAATTCGAACAAAAAAATACGTACGGGGATAATGAAAACGTAGAAAAAACAGTAAGAGAGAGAGAGAGAGAGAGAAAGATATAAAAAAAACAACAACAACAACAAAATACGCGGTAAGCCACAAAACCGGAAGTACTCGATTACATCGAGGCACACTTCTTACTTTTCCACGATTTTAAAGCGAGAGATCTCCGTGCACCAGACCTGACAATCGTTTCACGATTTTGTAATACCAATTTAATAGGAAGTGGAGCAAGAAAAGTACGTACTCTATCCCCTCCATGGTCTTACCCTACCCACCCCCCCCCCTTTCTCACTCCCGGTTAGATTTTTATTCAGCCTAGGTTTTCAGGTTTCTCGATCGGTGGCGACAAGTCCGGAAAAAAAATCTGGTTCCGCATCGAGAACGAAAGCAATTTAATACTATGTATATACATACAGTCCGCGTTACATATTAAATTATACGTACATGTACATACACACACACGCATATATATATATGTGTATTAAAAAAAAAAAAAAAAAAATCTTTCATATATACATATCTGCATACGTGCAAATGTATAATGTAGTCAGACACATTGGCTGACTGAAATCGATCGAGAATTATCGTCATTGCCAGACGAAGCTACGCCACCGGCATCGAGATTGCCTTCGTGGCATTAGAGTATAAAATGTGTGTTTCGTTCGTTCGTTCGAATCGAAGGGACTGCGCGAGTACACGCGGCTGTTTCGTGCACGACACGACGAATGCCGGTTGTATTGCGAATCCCGGTAAGCTACACATATATAAAAAAAAGCCGAGAGGGATATATATATGTATATATCTCGGGCGTTCTTTCTCTCGTTCAACTCGGCGTAGGATCGGTGGCGAGTTGCGAACAGGTTGCCTCGCTTACATACACGAATATATATATGTATATATATGTAGGTATATATATATATATATATATATATATATATATATATAGTGGCAGTATTGTACATTACTTTTACGTTGAGCATAATACACATAGTCACCTGTTGGCAACTTACCTGTATATCCACCTACCAGGCAAAAGGGGGCCTCTTATATAAGTAGAAAATATCGCGAGGCACGACAAAACGACTGGACACTTGATGTGTCTGGGGAATCCGGCCAGCCGCGAGACATAAGAACGAGCAAAGGTTTTGCTACGGGATAAAGGTGGCGAAGTTTCTGTCTCTTGCAAGTCGTTGAAATAGAAATAAAAAAAAGGAAAGATGGAATCTGTCGAAGTTAAAAAGAAAAAATGAAAGAGTTAAAGAGAGAGAGAGAGAGAGAGAGAGAGAGAGAGAGAGAAGAAGAAAAAATGAACGACACATTACAAGCTTCAGCTAGCGTAACAAATTGTTTGAAATAAGCCGAAGGATTGTTTTCCGGATTGGTGGAAAAAAGAAAAAACAGAATAGAATGTTGCTCGGATGTCGGTGACAGACTTTCGAGAAAGGATCGTGCGCCGAGGAGAAGAGAGAGAGGAAAAAGGGTCGGGGACGTGTGTGAGAAATAATTTTTTTTTGTTTTTTTTAAGTAAACGTAAGAACGTTCAAATTTCGAGATGTCGATATATAGAACAGAGCGATATATGCGTCGAATCGACGTATACGGGCGACCGCCTCTCGCATATTCCCAGGTCTCTTTCAATGTCAGAGAACGGCTGTTACGCACGCGGCTAGATCGTTAATGTATATTAGAAAGCGACGTACGTCCGTCCTTCTCACCTCTCATATATTCGTGCGTATCAGGTGCGTGCGTATACACGCGTATCTCACTCATTTTCTCTTTGCTGCCCGTACTGCAGTCCGTTCATTTGTCCTCAACGTACCTGTCCGTAGCTCGTTGCGTACACGATTGACCACAGGCAAAACGCGGTCGGACGACTAGCCGAGAAGAAATAATGAAAAAAAAAAAAAAACGCGAAAGATTCTCGGATTTAATTATTCCTCGCTTTGTCGCGGTTTTCAAGGATTTGAGAAATTTGTTGAATTTCGAGGTCGATATTCGTTATCGGTTTCAAAATTGAGGATCGATTCAAGATCGATCGAATCAATGTCTTCGACAATCGATCGACTGTGACGCGTACGAGACCGGAATGAAATTCAAACTTCAACAGAGAGGAAAGTTATAGCCGCTGGCACAAACTCGTTTTTTTTTCACCAAAATCAATTTTTTCTTTCATTTTAGAAATGAATCATGAAAAAAAAACATTCGCGATTCGTTGAATTATAAAAACAAAAACAAAAACGTCGACCCGGTTCGACGTCACTCCTAAATAGAAAAAAGCTGACTTTTCTCGAATCGATCGTGAATTTTTAATGAACGATAATAAATGATTATTCGAGAGTCGTTCCGCGGCCATCGATACCCGAATCCGAATATATCAGCGTCCGGACGAACGTTTCTCGGAACAAACGAAACCAAAAAAAAACCAGCAAATTACACATTCATGTCGCATTTAAACAAATAAAACTATCGCGTTGGCGGGAGTGACAGATGCGTCGTGTACGCGAACCAAAAGGGAATGGCGTCATCTCCCCAAACCCGCGACGCAGATCTAAATATCTCAAATTCCCTGTAGAAATCTAAACAAAAATTTGATTCTTTAATACGCAATATATACGCACTCATAACTCACACGACGAGTCTTTCTCCCGGGATGTAAACACTTTATATCGCGATGAGGAAGAAGAAGAAGAAGAAGAAGAAGAAGAAAAAAAATCGATCCGGGAACGAAAGAGAAATCGCTTGTGATTGCGATTGATTTATTATATCGTTCGCTCTCGCTGCACCGATGCAGACACGCCAGTCTTCTCCCAAAGGTTTTTCGTAAAGGATTCCCCTGTAGGCACACGATGTATCGAACGTTTTTTACACGTGTATATATATATATATATACATCAAATGTGTACACCATATGGTCCGACGTATATATGTGCTATATATTTTTGTTACATACCGTACAATGAAAATTATTATCTCGGTCGGAGGCCTTCCGCAATAACGTCCGTCCAGACGGCTATGTCCGAGAAAGAAGAAGAAGAAGAAGGAAAAAAAAGAAAAAGAAAGGAAAGGGGGGAGATATTAACCCGTCTCCTCGCGACCTCCGACCAGGGAGTCAACCTTGTAGGCTCGGTTCCTCGTTCTCTTTCTTCGTTTCTTTTTTCTGTTTTCATTCTTTTTTTTCGTCAGCTATCATCAAGGTGAACACATACACACGCGCACGCACCGTCTCTCGATCCTTACCGGCTAAATCCCAACGAGGAACTTGATACGCCTCCCACGATTGTCCGAATACCGAGGCGATCGAAATACACGGGGAGTTTCGTGTCGTGTCAATGCGTGACATTGACGATAATAATGTGTTTCTTATGAAAATATTGTACTTTCGTTTCGATTGGAAAAAATGAAGGTTCGATTTTTTGTTTGATAATTATTAAAACGTTTCGTTAAGTTTTATCGATTTTTTCGGATTTAATTTTGGGGGTGGAAAAATTGATCGAATTTCGGGGTGTTCAAGGTCGGTGGTGTGTCGAGTCGACACGGAACGTCTCGTGCAACAACGTATTTACACTTCGGTCCGTGATATTTAGTTCGAAAATTGTAGCAACGTTCGTAAGTCTGATTTTTGATTAATTTCGATCACGTTCAGACCTAGTTATTAATTCGATTCTTAACTAATTCAATCGAAAACTTTGATCTCGATCGATCGGTTCCACGTACATAACGACCTTGCGACGATCGAGAATCTGTTCCCATGAAAAATAAACCGCGTACGAGATTGAGGAGAGCGGCGCGAGAGCCCGTTAAAGAGTCCGCAGTAGTAAGGGACAGTGTGCGGTCAGACGCCCGGATTAAAAAAAAATGCTTGTCCGTTCGTTTCTGCGCCACGTTCGACTCGTTTTCGTTTGTTCGTCCCGCGTTTATTGGGCTACCGTGGAGTCGCAAACGAGACGAACGTAAACGTGCGTCTCGTTGTACGTAGTCGTCGTCGGATGCGGGAGATCAAAATGAAAGCTAAAACCCCCGTGAGGGGTGAGAGAGAAAGAGCGACACGGTGTGGGAACGCGGGCGGACGCGAGAGGGCCGAGAGTGTAACAAGCGAACAAGACGCGAGCGCGGCTGCCTTCTCGTCGAGAGAGCAAGCTCGACCATCGAGAGAGGTTTTACGGTACTTTCGAACCGAGAGCATATAAAGAGTCTGTCTCTTGCCGTAGGCGTGGTCGAGCACACAACGCGACGTTAAAGCGAGGAATTATAAAGAAACGAGACGCGTGGATTGTATGTAGCATGAGCGCATTGCTCGGGCACATAATAGTCGACGAATATGTCGTACTTACTCCAACGTATTTCTCGTACAGTTGAACACCGATTAACGTCACCTCGTCGGTCTGACTCTCGACCGTCGGACGTAATTTTCTATCCACTATGATTTATATTTTGCTACTTTTTATACATTGTACGAGATTTTTCGAACGACGAGGCCGTTTCTAAATTGTACTCTTTCTACTTTAAAGCTGTAATTCAGAATTTGATCAATTTCTATTTTATCGAGTCTCGCAGGAACGAAAAAAGATAAACGTGTAATTAAACAAAATTGCACATCTCTCGGCGTATTAAATTAAATTATTCTTATGTCCTTTTCTAGTGGAATTAACTGCGAAACCTGGTATCTTAATACCCATTGTAATCCTTTCTAAGTATGATTGCACGGTGCGCGTTATCGAATCTACGAATCCTCGTTATATGTGGCAAGAGATCTAAAAAAAAGGAAAAAATACCATCGAGTCACACGTGGATATTAAAATCTGTGCAATTCATTTAATAAATGATTCGAAGCTCTCACTTTTCGTCGTAAAGGACTTAACAATGTTTCTTACTCATTTTCTCCCCCGGACTGTCTTCAGTTGTTTTTTTTTCATCTTCTCATCCAACCTCGTTAACTGGTAATGATAATTTCACAGAGGCTTCCTCGTTTGTTAGTTCACGAGAACGAGAGAGTTCCGTCGGACAATACTAAACGTACACACGAGATTCGCGGTCTCTCTGTGTCGGCACACCTATAAGGTATAATATTATAACCGAGAGAATTATCGCGTGTCTTCTTATTCGACGACGAGAGAGTCGACGTGCGGCGGTACCGAGTTTCCTGGTTTGCTCCGACGACAAGAGATGAAAGAAAAAAGAAATGTTAACTCGCTAATAACAAACCTTCGAACGACTATCTATACCTCCGTCCTCTTAGCTAAACGTTAACTATAAAACTTGTAACATTCAACGTCGAAACGAGAATTCTATATCGAGTCTGCGGTTCACCAGTTGGAAACGAGCTTCTAACGCGAAATGCAAAAATTCGTCCACTTTGTGTATTATTATTTTTTTTTTAACTTTTTTTTTTATAATGCATCTTCCTCGTTCATTAATCTCTCGCGAAAAGGATTCATCCTTTCACCGTGGCAAATGCCTGCACCGCGTATATCTTTCGCGGATCGAAACCAACATTGTGGGTTCGGGGGTAACGTCCCATGACGAAATATCAGATCCGCGTGCCATACACTCGGCTCGCTACTTTTATATCTACAGGATACGTAACACATATACCGGAGTATATACTTGAATATATATATATATATATATCTATATATGTGAGTATCTTGTAATATCAATGCAAAGTTATCGCTCGCTAACCCCAATGCCAATCATTGTTCAACGTTACTTCATTCATGTGCCAACTTTCGAGCCAACGATTTTTTTTCTCGAAAAGTCAACATCGTCGATTAATTGTCTTACGAAAATATTTTTCGTATCTCGAATAAATCTCGTGTATCCGCAAGAATTTCAAGATCATCGATCGATTAATTCGATGTGTGTGTGTGTTTTTTTTTCTCGCCATTGGGAAATAATTTCGTATGAAACCAAGTGTTACGAGTTTTATAATTATTCATAGAAGATAAATTCACATAAATTCGCGGCTTATTACTTTGATATAGCGGCGGTTATAAGACAGAGAAGTAGGGTTTGATAGATGTGTGTGTATATACGTTTCCCAATACTCGAGAAATCGCTTCGGCACCTTCGCGTAAATAAAACTCTCTAATGACGTTCTCGGATGCACTCGCGATGCCGAGTGCTTCGTAGAAGCGTTGGTACAGGCGTAAACTGCAACAGGCTGCGAGATGCACCGAGAGAGACGGGCAATTTTTTTTTTTCATTTTTTTTTCAAGCAACCCGACGTCTAGCATGCAAAATCGTGAGAGGTCTTCTCTCGGAGTCTTCGAAGCGTGCCCAGATAGATAGAGAGAGAAAGAGAGAGATTGTAGCTCAGCTCCCGATATGTAAGCTACTTTTTTCTTTCTGTCTTTTTTTATGCGGCAACTCGAGTTCTATGCGAGAGGCGAGTAAATCTCGCAGAGACCACGTCGACATCGCACGTTTTCTCGCGAATGGGACGATGGGGGGTTAGATCGTTACTGATGTAACGATGAAATTGTGTTTAAAAAGAATAACGAATGCGATTCCTGCACGTGCTCTCGTTTCTACGATAATCGGTCGATCACGACGGGTGGAAAGTAGAACGGAGTGAAATAAAATCGAACGAAGATTAAATACGATGAAATAAAACAATGTTCTTGTAAATCCCTTGAATTAAAATTAAATTGTATAAATTCACGATAATGAGAATTAATTAACGAATGAAAAACAAGTAAGACGCAATAATTGTCAAGCATTTTAGATAAAAATTACAAATTAATAAAATCTTATTTATTTCCCGTCTGTCTTTTGTTTTTATCTTACGTCCCGTATCTCCTACTTTCATCAGCTCCTTGAACTCCCTTAATTGGGTCTCTCTACGTTGATTTTCTCAAAGCAACGAGGATTCTACACGAAACAAAGCTAATGGAGAGAAACATATTGCAATGTTTGCTGATGATGAGAATGCACGCACGATTGTCTACTCTGTAATCAGCTTGCTCTGATTAGAGAGGAGTTACAAGGTCAGTGGGGTGCATTCTTCGTTCTCTTGGGCGACTGGTACCCACGCCGAGTTTCTCCATTAAAGCGACATACGAGTGTAATACGTGCGTGTATATCGTACAATATAAACAGGGAAACCTCGATTGGCATATATATATATATATATATATATATATGCGTTTATGTGTGTATAGCAGTAATAAAATTACCAGAGAACAAGTGAAGCGAGGATAATTATTTTTTACCGTCTCCATTCGTATCTCTGAACTCGATTCCCTCGTTCTCAATTGCAGCGAAGCATTAATGAATAAATTACCCGACCGGCAATATAATCCTCTAACCCTTTCCCCCTCCACCCCTACACGATGCACATTGTGCACCGAGAATAATGGAATAATGGAATTTTCATTTGAATAAATATTGAGCGTGTTGAAAAAAAGAAAAAAAAATTAATTTCGATGAAACAATCGTCGATTCGTAATAAATCGTTCGTCGAATAAATTTTGCTACGTTCGACGAATCAATTATCTCGTTTTTTTGTTTGATTTTTCATTCTCGATATTTATGCGCAATTGTTTGTTTAATTTTTCTTTTTTATTGTGTATAAAAAAATATTCTTATTGGTCGAACGTTACGTTCTGCAATTGCAATTTTCTTATACACAGTTATTTCCAAGTCGGCTGATAAATATGATTAATTCGCCCATTTTCTTCAATCGCCCGTTTGCCCTGTGATCTTTTAGCTAGGAATTTGCCGCTCGATACGATAAATCTTTAGGTGCAAAAGCAAGTCTCGCAGTCGATGCAGGCCGATACCGCAAGACTTTCCCCAATGCGCCTTCTCTCGTTTTAACGTCGCAGATATTTCACGATTAAATTCCGCGCGCCTTTCCGGCCGGCAGCCTCTCTCGGGTTCGAGCGGAGTTGAGAAAAAAAGAAAGAAAAACGATAAGAAAAAAAAAGAAAACAAACGAAATAAAGGAGAAAAAAAAGAATTTGTAGGAAAGGCACTTTTGTCTCGTTGTGCCTATTTCACGGCGTATAATACCGTGAAAAATATATATAACGTAGCTCTTCGTACACGAAAGACCGCGAATTATGAAAATCGCTTGTGCGTTTCTGACTTTCTGACTTTCTTTCAGGTGTCACTCGGCACAGTGACGAGGACCACGGCATTGATCTGTTTGGCTTTCATACTCGTCGCAATTTTACACAATGCGGAAGGTACGTAATTTCCAATTTTTCAATTAATTAAAAAATAAATAAAAATGATCGAGTAATTAGAAAAAAAAAATTTCTCTATGAAAAAAAAATATCACCCCCCTAATTCGTCCGACATTAATAAAGGATATTTCCTTGAATTTTACCTCATGAATAAACAGGTGCGAGAAAAAGATTCAGAAGGCCAACAACCGTTGCATCTCTCACCGGCGATCAAGAGGTATCAGCCAGTGTAAATAGATTCAAAGTAACACGCAACAGAGTCACGAACAAGAATACCATCAAGCACGAGGTATCGACCGGCAAGACCGATGATTACAAGGTAATTTTATCGCGTATGCGCGAGGAGGATTAAAATTCATAGAAAAAGGCGAAAAAAATGAAACGACTACAATCATATCGAGATACATAATATATCAATATTAAAAATCTGTAACGAAATGAAAAAAAAAAGAACGAAGAAAAAAAAGTGACTCACCTTATCCCGATGTAGATCGAAACGTGTTCGTCGGCGAGCCAATACTGAGTCATAAAATACCTCTCCTGAAAACGAAAGTAATTCCATACCGCGAGGGTGGACGTTAATATTCTTGCCTATACACGGTTACGTACACGTACAAGTGTCGAGAATTGTTCATCAAGTAACAAAATAATAATAATAATAATAATAACGATAAATACGTTACACCAGCAACGATAATGGAGAGACCGGGTGAACGCAATTCCTCGAGATCGTTACTCCGTTTACCGATGGCGAGCTCGACGAATCGATCTTTCTAATTTACGCGAACGCTAGATATAGTTTACACGAGTCCGAGTGTTAATAGCCCTGAAGTCATACGTAGGTGTCCAGTTAAGATTCGCGAGAAACAATTATTCACGTCGTTTTGATTAATCGGATTCTTTTTTTTTGTTTCTGTTTTTGTAAAATAACCAACCCTTGTTATTTTTATTATCATCATTATTTAACGTTTTTTTTGGATTTCAGACAGTTTTCATTTAATATCACCGGTTACCGAGCAAATTTATTTGTGCACTTAATATTTTATTGAACGTTCGGCTAATACGTTCGATTATTTATGAACTCGGTATTATAATTTGATTTCGTATTCTGGTTACGCTCACCGCACTTTCTATTCCGTATCAAACGATTCGAATTAATGAATACGAGACGCGACCACGTAATTCGATCGCATCTTATATATGTTTTTTTCTTAATTTCTTTTTTTTTGACGTAATTTTTTTATTTTCGACAGATCGTTTGTTACTACACGAATTGGTCGCAGTATCGTACGAAAATCGGGAAATTCACGCCCGAGGACATACAGCCGGAGCTTTGCACTCACATTATATTCGCGTTCGGCTGGTTGAAGAAAAATAAATTGACGAGTTTCGAGTCGAACGACGAGACTAAGGATGGCAAGGTCGGCCTTTACGAAAGGATAACGAATCTTAAGAAGGGCAATCCTTCGCTCAAGATTCTTCTCGCTATCGGTCAGTGAATTTTATTTTTTATCACGTTCAAAAAATCTATTTGTTTGCTTTTTTTAATTAAGAAAAAAGTCGAAACAAGTTCAATTTAAATTTTCATGAAATCATTGTTTTATGTAAAATCTTAAAATAACCGGTTTGTTTTATTTTATATTTAAAATTAAGAATCTTCTCGGAACTATTATTAATTATGTATTCGTTCCTTTTTGTGGAAATTTATTAACAAAAACGATTCAAACTAAACAGGTGGATGGTCGTTTGGAACACAAAAGTTTAAAGATATGTCATCATCGAGATACGCGAGGCAGACTTTCATATATAGTGCGATACCTTATCTCAGAGATCGCGACTTCGATGGTCTAGATATCGATTGGGAATACCCTAAGGGCAGTGACGACAAGAAAAATTACGTTTTGCTCTTGAAAGGTAACGATTATTTGTTTTCCCCTCCAAAAGAAAAAAAAACCCACGCGCATATATACATTTTTTTTAAATTATCGTATTAATTAATATTTTAATTAACTTTCCCATTAACAGAACTTCGCGAGGCTTTCGAAGCCGAGGCACAAGAGAAGAAGAAACCACGACTTTTACTCACCGCCGCGGTGCCAGTCGGTCCGGACAATATAAAGAGTGGATACGACGTACCGGCGGTAGCAAGGTGAACACAAATTAAACATAATTACATTATTTATAAAAAAAAAGAAAAAAAATATCGCGAAAGAATTTCTCGCGATAATTTGTCCTCGGCTAACGGGTGTTGATAATTAATTCAACGAGCAATTTGTATTCGAATTAATCGATCGAATAATGAACGTACTAATTGGCGTATTAATCGATAAATCGAATCGATGAATAAATGGATCGATCAATTGATCCGATTAAAAAAAAAAATGAGTAACATCGTAGCCATCGCAACGTCTCTGCGAAATTTATGAGAGATAATTCGTATTTGCAGTTACCTGGATTTCATAAATTTGATGGCCTATGATTTTCACGGAAAATGGGAACGTGAGACCGGTCACAATGCGCCACTCTATTCTTCCTTGTTGGATTCGGAATATCAGAAGCAGCTCAGCGTCGATTATGCCGCAACGTTGTGGGTCAAGCTTGGAACACCGAAGGAAAAATTAATAATAGGAATGCCGACTTACGGAAGATCGTTTAAACTCTCCAATACGGACAATAATAGAGTTCACGCCGCAGCCAGCGGCGGTGGAAAGGCCGGTGAATACACCAAGGAGTCTGGCTTCCTGGCTTATTACGAGGCACGTTTCTTTTTCTTTTACCTAAATTCAATAAAACATCAAAAAAGACACAAACACAAAAATCTTCAAATTTAAATTATCGTCATTTCTATTTTACGATCCTGAAACCGTAAAAAAAAGAGAAAAATAAATGATCAAAATGGCGATCTATTAAATTACGTCGATAATTAAAAATCAAAGTGAAATCGAAACGTCTCGAATATTTTGATATACGAAATAAATTCATAAGAGAAATATTAGTACGGAAATAGAAAAGACCTCTAGCGTGGAAGTGAAAAGAGAAAAGGCGAAATCGATCTGTGGTTTTGCGGTCTCGATAACCCTCGACGCTCGCCAAGTTCGTGCGCTTGGGAGATGAATGTTGTTGTTTTTTGTTTTCTTAATAAAAAAAAATAACAATTTTTTCTTAACAGATATGCGAGATGTTGTCGAACGGTGCGGCGTACGTTTGGGACGACGAGATGCAAGTGCCGTACCTCGTGCACGACGACCAGTGGGTCGGTTTCGACGACGAGAGATCTATTAGAAATAAAATGAATTGGCTGAAAAACAGCGGTTACGGTGGAGCTATGGTATGGACCGTCGATATGGACGATTTCAACGGTACTTCGTGTCCCGGTAACGTCAGGTATCCCTTGATCGGCGCTATGAGGGAGGAACTCAGAGGAACGTCGCGAGGTAGCAACGCCAAAGACGTCGATTGGAGCGTAGTTGCAGCCTCGATCTCGGATATTGGCGTTAAAAAACCGGAAGCTTATAAAATAGCGTTATCCGACTTACTCAGCAAGGCTAAAAAAGTCACCAAGTCGAATCAACTCGTCAGCTCGCCTAGTCGAGGTTCGTCCCTGTTTGCACCTCTAAAAATTTCTAACTAACGAATTATTCAATATTTTCCAATTATTTTACCATCAAGGGTAAGAAAAATTGTTGGAATTGGGGTAAATTTAATTTTTGCTTGTTAAACAGAAAGAGAACCTCAGACGATATGCTATTTGACCAACTGGTCTCACAAACGACCCGCTGCCGGACGTTTCATGCCCGAGGACATCGACCCGACCCTCTGCACTCACGTCGTCTACGCATTTGCGACCCTCAAGGATCATCTGTTGAGCGAGGGTAGCGAGAAAGACGGTGAGATGTACGAGAGATTAATAGGTCTGCGTGAAAAAAATCCTGACATAAAAGTAAGTCTTTTTCGTAAAGTAAAATTTGAGGGTTGAAAATATTTCGTTGATTTTTTGTCAAATATGTGTTATTTTTGAATAAAATAGATCCTGCTGGCGATCGGTGGCTGGGCATTCGGTTCGACTCCGTTTAAAGAACTTACCGCCAACACTTTCCGGATGAATCAATTCGTGTACGAGGCAATCGAGTTTCTGCGCGAATACAAGTTCAATGGCCTCGACGTCGACTGGGAATATCCGAGGTAGGGTTAACGGTGAAACAATAAAAAAATCGAAAAAAATGTCGTCTTCGTATCTAAATTAATTAGCATAATTGCCTAATGAACGAATATATTAATGTTTAATGGACAAGAGAATAAATCACGCAAATGCGATTTTTCAGAGGGGCCGATGACCGTGCGGCTTACGTGAACCTTCTGAAAGAATTGAGACTGGCGTTCGAGGGCGAGGCCAAAAGTTCGGGTCAACCGAAGCTCATACTGTCAGCTGCGGTACCAGCGAGTTTCGAGGCGATAGCTGCCGGGTAAATAATTGCAAATATACAAATCAAATTTTCTCATTTCATCGATCGATTCATCGAACGTAAAATATAATTTTTTTCAAACAGCTACGACGTTCCCGAAATCTCAAAGTATCTCGACTTTATAAACGTAATGACTTACGATTTCCATGGACAATGGGAGAGACTAGTGGGACACAACAGTCCACTTTACCCTCTGGAGAGTGCGATGAGTTATCAGAAAAAGCTCACAGTTGTAAGGATTTCCTACCGATTTATAAAAAATGATCGAGTCGTTATAAATCCATCGATTCGAGACGAAATCAATATTGACATTTTTCTAAATCATATTGTTTTTACCTTCAGGACTACAGTGCTCGCGAATGGGTGAAACAGGGAGCTCCGAAGGAGAAGTTGATGATCGGTATGCCAACTTACGGTAGATCGTTCACCCTCGTCGACAAGGACAGGTTTGACATAGGGTCGCCAGCTTCCGGGGGTGGAATAGCCGGAAACTTTACCAACGAGTCCGGATTCCTCTCCTACTACGAGGTAGCCCTATTTGATTTCGTAATTTATCGATACATAACCATAAGACGAAAATTTAACCCTTCGTTCTTTAATTCGACAGGTCTGTACGTTCCTCAACGAAGACAACACGACACTAGTTTGGGACAGCGAGCAACAGGTGCCTTTCGCTTACAGGGACAATCAGTGGGTCGGATTCGACGACGAGCGAAGTTTGGTGAACAAGGTAAAATTTCAAATGGCCAAAGGATAAAGAAACAAAATTGTTTACCCTTTTTCTGAACTCACGAGTGACGTGTGTATGGGACATTCCGTGTATTCGCAGATGGAGTGGCTGAAGGAAGAGGGCTTCGGTGGAATAATGATATGGTCCGTGGACATGGACGATTTTCGAGGTTCCTGCGGTTCCGGCAAATATCCACTGATTAAGGCAATGAAGAAGGAACTTCTCAACTATTCCGTAAAATTGGCGTACGACGGTCCGTACGAGACGGGAGTACGGGGTGGAAAATACACGACGAAAGATCGTAAGTTTACGATTAATTAAAGTTAAAAGATAATAAATCGATGAAATAGTTTACGTTTACTTATCTTTCAATTTTCTTCATTATCTTCTCTCAGCCAACGAGGTGACCTGCGACGAGGAGGACAATCACATCTCCTATCATCGCGACAAGAACGATTGCACGATGTACTACATGTGCGAGGGTGAGCGCAAGCACCATATGCCGTGTCCGGTAAATCTCGTTTTCAATCCGAACGAAAACGTTTGCGACTGGCCCGAGAACGTCGAGGGTTGTCTCCAGCACACCCAGGCACCTCCCGTCTAAACATTCCCATCCCACGAAAAATAAATCCTTCGCGAACGAAAAAAAAAAATAACGAAAGAAGCATAAAGAAATCCCCCTGTAAATGAATGAAAAAAAACGGGAACAAAAAAAGCCATCCACGAAGCTCCGTAAGCAAAGTGAAAGCTGCTATGACAAAGATCCGAAAGAGAAAACATTCGGCAAAAGTAATCGTAAAAAAAATTTCATTTCTTTCCCATTTTGTTTTCTTTCTCCTCCTCTCCTCTTCTTTTTTGTGATTTTGTTTTCCTTTCTTTTTTCATCTTTCTTTTTTTTTGGTTTGATTTATTGACAAATCTCGAGAGTGAATTTCGTCGGATCGTTGCGAGGTCAATCGGACGTGAACTCGATCGCGAGAGTGAGAAACACGATGAAAGACAGCCAGGCCTTTGGCAGCCTCTCGTAATTGCCGGAACTGAGTGCCGAGGCCTGGCAAGCTGTGTTCGGAGTCCCGAGTGTCAGGAGTGACTTGTCCGAGCTGTACGATGGCGTGGTCTCGGTACAGACTGCCCGACCTGCCAGAGTCCTCAATTGTTGAGCGTCCGATTGCGAGGCCGTGTGGATCTGACGTGATTCCCGTAGCCAACGACGCAGCCACATGCTCAGCCACGCTATCTCGCAGTCGCACTCGAGAGGATTTCCGGACACTTGGAGTCCACCTTGAAACGTATTATTAAGAGACAAACGAAAAAAAAGTAATTAAAAAAAAACATTAACGATAAAAAATAACAATAATAATAACCCTGTAGAGATTGTGCAATTCAGCCAAACCGGAAGTCGTAAGATATCGTAAGTAACAAGTTGGAAAAGCTCGTTTCACTCTTTTTGTTTTCTTTTTTTTTTCTAAAAAAGTGAAAGACATTGGACTATTCTTCTCTTTTTCTAACTTATTTCCAGTCCAAAATCGCGTTTTTTTATATATACGTATAAATAAATATATATATAAATATATATTATTTCTTTCATTAGGCAAATTAATCATTGTAATAAAAATCATTTGATTAATCGATAAGACGGACTGGAAAATACGTCTCTATCTTTCTTACGCGTCACTCTTTTCTCTTTCTCCCTCGCTCTATCTTTCTCTCTATCTCCCTCTTCTTTTTTAATTATTAATAAGGATATTGTTATGGACTATGTAAATTTGCTGTTTATCAAAATAAACGAATGTACAGTAGAAGAGATCGAAAATTTTTGTTTCTTCACGACCTATTCATCCTATCCCTCAAAATTTTCTAAATTTAAAAATTAAAGATAAAAAAAAACTTACCAGCGACCATGTTGGTACCAACGGCCTCCCACGACAAATTCCCATAAATGACCGAAGGGCTCAGTTCGTTGATGTGATTGTTACGTAGATCGAGGGTCAACTGCGACATACGTTTGGTGAGAGTGAGAAATATATCGGATTGTAACCTTCTCACGTGGGTATCCTTGATACGAAGTATCAATTCGCCACCCTCGATCGTGGAAAAAGCCTCGGAGGAAATGACTTCGAGCTCGTTCCCGGTTATCGTCAATTCCCGCAATTGTTTCGTAAAAGCATTTTGTATCTGTTGCTTGAGGACACGTTCCGTGACCTCGATCTCGACCGTACGCAGTGGCAAACCGCTCAAGAGATTCCGCAACTCGAGGCCATCCGCGTGTGGCCACGTCTGTATCCTCAGGTGTTTCAGATAGGACAAACGCCTGAGGGAGTCGTTGTCGACCGATCTCGTGCGGTTCAAATTTCGCAAATTCAATGTCTCGAGCCTCGGGTAACCCGCGAAGCTGTCTTTCGTTAACACCTTGGAACAGAATTAAAATTAACTTGGAAAATTCTTCAACGTTTACGAGAATTTTTTGTTTTGTTTTCAAAAGTATACTTCCAGGTTAAAATTTGATAAATGATTTTTTAAAATAATTTTACCTCGATCGGATTGCCGGAAACGTCGAGTTCTCGAAGTAGACCAAGTCTGATGGCCGGCATCGAGGTCAATGAATTATTTACGAGTAGTAAAATTTTCAACGTTTCGAGATATTGTACGTTGTTATCGGTGATAGCTGCGATACTGTTCAACGAAAGATCGAGAACGTTGAGTTTGGTCAACGGCAATGCCGGGATTTTCTTGAGGCCGCAATTCGCCATGTACAATTGTCTCAAGTCCGGTAGATAATGAAACAATTCTTTAAAATTAGCTTGAAGATAATTGTGAGATATGTTGAGGCTTAACAATTTTCCAAGCGAGACGAAAGAATTGTCGGGCAATATCGTCAATCGATTTCTCGCTAAATTAAGGGCCGTAAGCTGAGACGTTGGAAAGGCCGTTGAGTCGACGTGATCGACGAAATTTTGTGCCATATCGAGATCTCTCAAAGTATAACCCAACTCGAGAAACGACGAGGATGGCATTATACTTATCTTGTTCTCGCTAAGATCGAGTATCTCGATTCTCGTACCCTCGAAAACGTCCCTGGGCAAAGTTCTTATACGATTTTTCGCCAAATTGAGAATACGAAGAATTTTTAAATTACGAAATTGCTGGGTCGATAATTGTCCTATCTCATTGTTACTGAGATCGAGCTGCTGCAACGAATGAGCACCGTGAAAGGATTGTTTCCTCAGTGCGTCGAGACGATTCTCCCGAAGATTCAAGGTCTCGAGATGAGCCAGGGCAAAAGTACCTTCGAAAAATCGTTAAAAGACAAATTTATCCTATGCCAAAGCACAATAAAAATTTCAAAAACTCCTAATCGCGTGGAAGTGTGTCAAATTCGATTGGCAATTTTTCTAAAACTCACCTGGCTCGATCGAGGTGAGTCCATTGTTGCGTAGATCGAGAGTTCTCAAGTTCGGCATACCCTCGAAAGCGGTAGAGGGTAGCACAGTTAAATTATTAAAACCAAGATCGAGAGAGGTTAAATTGTTTATGAAAGTTTGTAAATTTATCGTCGCTATCGCGTTAAAACTGACATTGAGCGCGAACTCGGGACCACCACTGTCTACGATCGCATCGAGATCCAAGTTCGTGAGTCTGTTGAACTCGAGATGCAAAAATTTCAAACTTATCAAACCCCTCATCGCATTTTTCTCCAACTTGGAGATTCTGTTGTACGCGAGTGACAGCGTTATGAGCTTCGGACAATCTTCGATCGCGCCAGCTTGCAAATAACGTATTCTATTTCCCGTGAGATCCAGAGCTCGCAGTTCGGTCAAATTGTGAAAAGTACTTTCGGGTATCGCTTCGATAAAATTATAACCGACCTTGACGTCCCGCAATACAGGATGTGCACTCGCTTGAAACATTCTCTCGGGTAGATAATGAAGTCTGTTCGACTCGAGATTGATGTAGAGCAATTGTTGAAAATTATAAAGCGCGTCGGAATTAATAGTGTGAAAATTATTGTTGTCGAGAACGAGCCAGAGGAGATTGACGAGGGGTCGTAGAGCTTCTTGAGGGAAGACGTCGGTGGCAAAGGCGAAGCTCAACTCTAGAATCTCGAGGCTCTCTTGAAGACCGTTGAACGCGTCGTCGTCCAATTCGGTGAGATGATTGAACGACAGGCTTAATTCTTTGAGCTTTCCCGCACCCGCGAAAGTGTCGGGACGTAATTTCGTAAGAACGTTATTTCTCAACAGAAGAATTTCCAAACTTTCCGCCCATTCGAAATCTCCCTGTTCCATGTGAGAAATCTTGTTGTAGCCAAGATTCAGATGCAACAATCTTTGACAACGCGACAGCGAAGCGACCGGAAGCGACGCGAGATTGTTCGTTGCCAGAGAGAGTGCTCGAAGATTTTCGGCGAAACCGCGAAAACTGTCGTTCGCTATTTCTTGAATATTATTATTAGCCAGATATAAATAATTGATGTGCTTCAAGTGACTTATTGCTTCGGGCACTGACGACAACTCGTTGTTCTCGAGATTCAAATATTCGAGACTGTCCTCGAGGCCGCGAAACGCGTCGTCGTCCATGCTACGAATTCCGTTCGACGACAGATGCATTCTTCTCACGTCCAGACGCGCGAACGTATCGGCACCCATCACCTGCATTTTATTACTCCCGAGATTCAAATCTCGCACTCTCAGCGTGACATTCTCGCTATGAGGTAAGACGATTTTTTTAATCGAATTCTCACTGACGTCCATCAGCTGGAGATTGGCGCTTAAAAAATCGGGAAATTCCAGCACGTCGATCTCGTTGCCACGTAGATATAGCCAAGTGAGAGATTTAAGCTTGCCGACGCTCTGAGGAAATTTTTTCAAAAGATTGCCGTTTAAACTTAGCGTTTCTATACGAGGTGGTAAACTCGTTTCCGGTACTTCTTGTATAACGTTCCCATCGAGATTCAACCATCTTAGAGAATCGAAATGCGCGAAGAGATTAGGTATCTCGGTGATCGAGTTGTCACCGAAAAATGCGCTCGCCAGGGTGTCTCTCACGTACCCCCAATCACCATCCAGGGACGTCAGATGATTGCTGACAAAGGAGATTAAAAAATACCAGTAGATCTCATCTTATCTAAATAAATCGTCAAAACTAATTAAAAATAATTTAAGGGTTGAAAAATCTGTAAAAATGAAGCTTCTCAACTTTTCCACTCCTTTTTTCTGCAATATTAAAGTTTATAGAGATCGTATATTCGCTTGGGCTCATAATTCACGCACGTGCGATTTAACGAGCACCGACGTTCGACCTCTTGATAGAACGAGAGTCATAATTGGAATATAACGAGACATTGAAATAGTGTAACACGAGCGTTCTACAAACATGAAATGTCTCGTCTATGAAAAAAAAATAAAAAAATAAAAAAATTCGAGAAGGATATGCCACATATCATTCAACCTGCAGTGTATATATTAACGAGGGTTTAATACTCTCGACCAACACATTAGACGAGTACAAGCGCGCGGCTCGGTGCTTAATGGCACATTGTGTAATCTCGGGAGACTTCTTCGTAAGAAAGACTTATCTAATGGTCACGAGTGTAAGCATGTACATGTCTGTATATATTTTCTATACTGGCCTACTACGCCGATTTGTGACACACATACACAAACACATATATATATATATAAAGCCTCGATTTTATGGAGAGCCATATAAGACGGAAAAACATACGTAAGCATTGCGAGAAAAGAGAGAAAAATAGGGAGAGAGAGAGATAAAGGATTTTCCTTACCTGTGCATATTGAGCCAGTTCAACTTTCTCAAGCCGCGAAACGCCTTGAAGGGCACCTCCTCGAGCGCGTTGTAGCTCAGATCGAGAGATCGAAGACTGTCCGATACGCCACTGAAAATAAATACTCATTTTCGTTATTAATAATTGAGCAGAATTAATTTTTTTTCTCTACTAATTTCTTTTTCTCAATGATCGACGAGATGGTTGTAGGAACGACTCACATCAACGACTTGTCTCCGATGTTAGCCAACCGGTTGCTCATGAGACCCAGACCCTCGACTCCGGAGGAACTCGCCAGGGCGTCGTTCTCGAGTACCTGCATACCTGACCTAGCTATGTCCAACTGATCGACATAATTCACCGATACGTCTAGAAATTAAACGTTATCTTCTTCCATTTTTTGTCTTCGTCGATCGTTCAACGATAATTGATAATATAAATCTTCGATTTTAAAGAATAATATGAAATATGGGGGGAATTAAAATGGTTCCCGTACCCGGAAATCTGGCGAACGGAACATCCAGGCAGCTGATGTCCATTTTCGTGAAGTCCTTGTCATCCTGGACCCAGCACAGGCACTTGGTGTTAAAAGCACAGGGTGTATTGTGGGTCTGGGGTAAAACCAATCGACAAGACACCAGCACGAGAACGCACTGAAAAATATTCTTCCCACCCATCTGAAACAAATATCCATCGTATCGAAAATTCATTCACCCTTGTTATCACCTCTCGTACCCCAAATAACGTCTTGCTTACATCGTTCCGTCTCGCTCCTTTCCTTTGGTAAAAATCACTCTATTGTCCTCATTGATGGTTCGTTAATATCACATAGAAACAAACCACGCACCGACCATCGTCAACCAGGGAAGATAATTTTTCGACGGGTTTTCATCTTACTCGTGAAACGTAGGCACGAGAACCCGGAAGAATAAAGCGTGTCGGAGTAGCGTGTCAAAGGGTCGCGTAGTAAGTGAGGTGCGTACGTGACTGAGCGCGCGGCGAGTAGACAGCGTAGGGGTAGAGAGAGAGAAAGCTTGCAAAAGCTCGACGCGTTAGCGGAACGCGGGACGAGCATGCGCAATAGGCTATCGTACTATCGGTATCGATCGATGGAGAGAGCGGCTAAGAGAAGGAACTTGTGTGTTATCAAGGCGCTTGACCCTCGAATAATACCTATATTTATATATGTATACAATCACGAGAGACGACGATTACTGGCAAAATTGAACACGGTATAAATAAGTAAACATACAAATCCCGTTAAATTATGTTCAATTTTCAACGTAGTTATTTACTATGTTCGTTATAAAATTTGAAATAAAATCCTCCATAATTATGACGAATATATTCTTATCTCTGAGCAATTTTATAGATTTTTTTAAATAAAAATCTATTAAATTAAATGAATTTTTTTATGACGATAATAATAAAGGTATGTTCAATAAAGATGTCCGATACTTTTAATTATCCGTTATTAAATCCTGAACATCCCGATACAAATCCCATAGGATGATTACCGCTAGGAAATTGTGAACCATATAATCGAGAATTAAAAAGACAAGCGGAACGGACAGCCGGGTAATTTACGACGAGTACGATGATCGCGATGATCAACATCCATCTCGTCTTTCTCTCTTTTTTATAAGTGCAACCAGCGATCCATCAATCACAGGATTGACAGGGCCAATCAAAACATCGGTACGTGCTAGCAAAAAACATCTTTATACAAATGAAAATAAAAAATCGAATCTGCGTATCTCACACTCGCGAGATTGCAGTAACGCCGAAGAGTACCTATATAGATAGAGTGCATCGTCGAAGTGCAAGAATTCTCGATTAAATGGTATTAACATAGCTTATTCATAAATCGATCGCTCCAAGCGTATTACGTCCTCCATTCGCATATGCCACGAGCCCAGGGACCACTAGCGGGCGCTAATCGAGTGATTGAATCTTGGCTCGGGTATAGATCACGATCGAACGCATGTTGCACGAAGGATCGATGAACGAAACGGTCCCCCGAGGGGATATCCGGCAAAGCGGCTCACGGGCATCGAGCTCGTGCTTTGCTCTCGTAATACTCTTGTGTATATATATATAGAGAGAGAGAGTGAGAGAGAGATTCTTGTGATATATCTCGCATTGGCGAGAAGTTATTTCAACGTTTTCTGCCTGGGAGAATAAAATCGCGAGACAGCTATCTTGATGCGTGAGCGGTTCGCGAGGATTGTAACGCAGCCGCAGGGGATGTTGAGGAACGAGGCGAGCACGCGTTACCTATAGAGATCATCGAGAGACCGCGTACTGTATATGATATTAGAGCCGTACGCCATATGGGCCATGTAACGAAAGTAGAAACGCCCCTGACGTGGGCAGACCAGTTCGAATCTACGAAGTAGCGAATCGAAAATTTCCCGCGTCAACACGAATATCATGATTATAATGGAATTTTGTTTGAAATTGAAATTTTCGATTTCTTGTAAAAAACTTGAATCGAAGCTTTTTTGGAGGAATAAAAATTGGGAAACTTGGCAGGTGTCGATAGTCGACATTCATCATTTATTTCAGAGACTTTGGGGGTTCGTTCTGTCACGTAATAATAACGATGGATTATATCGATTATATCATTTTTGCGGGAGGGTGGAGGGGGGGGGGGGGGGGGATATGTACAGTAGCCTGGAAATTCCGAGGATGAGATTTTAATTATGGATCGATTATATCAAGTTTTATCGAATTTTATGATTTGTTTTTAATTGATTAAAGCTAGACTGTAATTATACGAAATTAGATTGTATTTACCTTTTGAAATTGTCTGGTTCGATATTTGCATCGATAGACAGGTGATTGTCACATCGCGCTTTTAACATCGTGATATATAATTAATCGATATTTAATTACGGTAGCTGCAAACGAGGCAGCTCGTTTGACCATTTGAACTCGCGTGTATCGTTCTCCGCATTGCTCCCATCACCGTCTAACGAATAAAAGGAAGCGAGATCAAACGCTCGATTCCCGACCATTCATCACTGTCGCCTCGACACCTGTTTTCTTCGCCTCGAAAAAAAAAATCACAAGAAGGGGGAAAAGAAAGAAGATCGATGTGATCGATCGAACAAAATTGATCAAATTTCTCCCTGACAAATCTACGACCCTCTTAGATACTCTGAAAACTGGACCAAGGGGTGTCCGGCAACTTTTATCATCGGCTAAATTCAACAGGAGAAAAATTCAAGATCGTCTCGATTAGATCGATTGGAACACTCATGGTCGCTGGACCGACGGAATCTTCCCGATAAGAGGAGACGTGCCAATGTCCACGTCATATATACATAAGTATATATGTATATATTGAAATAGGCGGAGGAGGAGGCTGCTCGCTGTCAAAAAGTGAAAGGTTGTCTCTCTATATATAAGCGATACAAGCGAATAAAAAATATACACACACATACACAGAGAGAGCGAGAGAGAGAGAGCGAGAGAGAGAGAAAGAGAGAGAGATAGAGAGAGAAAACTCACGTGGATACAGCAGAGGGGCATGTACATATAATATCCCCACGCAATCTTGAAACTCTGCGAACGGATCTATCTCCATCTTTATCTCTCACTCTGTTTCTCTCCCCGATGCGGGCTTCGAGTTCTTCACGTTCGAGGAACAAACTGTATACGAGTACATAGCAAGAGCGACGACAGACACATCGCCCGATCGTCACGAGCAAACAGGCCGCAAAACACGATCCATTCAAGATTTTTTACTCGTCGCGATTACGCGAAACGATCGGTCGAGCGATATCGATTGTTTCGCTTGCCGATCAAGGGAGATATTACGAGTCGGCAACGGGTGTCGCCGTTACGAGAAACGGATTTTAGGGGTTAAAGGTGATTAGGGGGTGAAAACGTAGAAAAAAAATAAACAAAAAACAATATTACTTGTTTTTTTTTCTTCTAAGGTCCATTCGATTTATAAAAGATCGGTGACGCATCACGGGCGTGAGAGTTTCGTGGAAATAAAAAGAAAAAAGAAAAAAGAAGTAAAATAAAAAACAAAGTTCGTTTCGGTATACATCGAGAACGTGGCAGCGCCGATACCAATAGTGGCTAGCGCGAGGACGCGCGATCCTCGCGTCCATTGTTTCGTGAAGCTGTGCGTGCGTTTCGAAATTATTTCGACTAATTAAAAAACAAAAAAACAAAAATTAATTTATCGATCGCGATAAGGAAAGAGTTTCCGAATTTTTCCAATGATTCAATGACAGACTACCGTTCGACTCGCTATAATTCATTTTTTAATTACATAACGAATCGAGTTAATTAACTATATGTGGGGAAAGTGACATTAATTAGAAATAAAGAACAAACGAAAAACGTTAAAATGGCCACGAGCTACGAGGTGTCCCCGAGGTGTATGAGCTCGATGGAGGAAGAGTGTCTCATAGAGAGACGAAGAGTCGCGGCGCTCAAAGAATGTTCGGAATTGCTGAGAAACGACGGAGCCCCGAAGTACAGTCGGGAAAGCTTCAGGAAATTATTTCAGGACGAGGTAATTTGCCCCGACGAAAGTTGAATATTTTTTCATTTAATTACCTATTACTTCGATAATGCGCGTATATAAGTATAAGCGGTGTACGACTCGAGGGTATATATGTATAATATTCAAAGATGATGAGTGAAAGTCGACGAGCCGAGGACTTATTAGTAAAATTCCGGAATATCCGATAAAACGACGATTTTGCATACGCCATAAAATCGTTACCGGTCTGCTCGTTCGTATACGACCGATCGAGCAGCAATGAAATTGAGAAAAACAAATTTTATCTTATACCTCGTACTTTCCATCGAACTGTAAAATTTTCTAAAATATTTTCTGTTGAATTTCGTATCGAGAATAAATTTGTCAAATATCGATCGGTGTTTGCGAAATAAAAATTTTCGAAACTTTTTTGAACCGCGAAATCGATGACGCTATATCGGACATTGTGTCCCCCACCGGATAATTAGCGGAGCCTCGATAAATAATTGTCAGTAGATCGGGCAAACGAGGAGACTTTATACATAGAAGTATATATATGTGTATATGATGAGATCGACTCAGTAGCCGGCGGTGTAGCCGATCTAGTCAGGGCCCCGATGCTCAATCAAGGTAGCCGATCGCCCGGGGGGGCATCGAGACCTTGATATGCCTCGAGCGTCTCCGCGTGTTTGTCCGATGGCACGATATACTATTTTGCCCGAAAGGAACGGATATGTATAGATACGCGTCCCTCCGATTTTCTAGATATTTTAGAAGACAGCGTAGGTATATTTTTTATTCGCTCGACTGATTGCCATTTTTATTTTACCGAAGGACCTGTGTCAATCTAGTTATAACGACGATTTGAATATATCCGCGAAAACAACTTTCGAGATTTTTTTTTCGAACGATAAACGTGGGAGTAACGTTGAAGGGCAAATTTCTGGGTACTATGGAGTAGTATTATGATGTAAAGCGATTTTGATAATGCAGCATGATAGCTGGATGTCAGGAAATTAGCTACTTTCATCGGTTCTCGCCATTTTTTTTTCGGAATAGGAACCGCGTCAATCTAGTTATAAGGAGAACTTGAATATATCCGCGAAAACAACTTTCGAAATTTATTGGCCGATAAACGTGGGAGCAACGTTGAAGGGTAAATTCCTGGGTACTATGGATTGTGATTTTGATAATGCTGCACAAGAGATGCATAAGAGAGGAATTTAAGAGGCTATTTTAAGATGAGAGATAAAGTCGTATGAAAAAGTTGATTTTACGAGATTACGGGAAGACCATGAAAGAGGCGATATCTTGTATTTCGGGTAAAAAGTCAAAAAAATGTTCAATTCGACGCGGGTTTTCGGTTATTAATTTCGAGCTATCGAAGAAACGGTCACGATTTTTGTGATGTACGGAAAATCTCCGATGAAAACAGGCCCTCTTCGTTTTTCTCGCACGTACTAATTAAAATCCAAAAATCAAGAAATCGATGATAAAATATTCATTCGTTCGTCACGTCATTAACGCGTAAATGACTTCGAGCCTTATGTTAGACTCAATTTACTGAAAATGCTGTGCAATTTCTAGGCGTATAATTGACAACAATTGCCAAGAGCAATTATTTCCGTTTAATGACAGTCCTCGAAATAGCACGAGATAAATGATACTTTCGCGATCTCGTAAAAGATGTACATTATATAAAAGTATATACGAGTTTGATTTTTTCTTCACACCATTGAATTCAGGATAATCGGATGATAATTGGCAGTTGACGATCACGTGTAAGAAAAAATAAAAATAAAAATAATCGTGAAACAAGGCGTGTGTGTTACGCACGCACTTCGAAGAATGGGATCGACGAGTAGATGCGGTCGGTATCGAACGGACACGCAACGAATGGGCTAGTTTGTAATGTAATATGGACTTACCGTTCGGTGTCTTCAAACGGTTCGATCGTTCGCGTGTCGGTGAAAGAGCCGGAATGAGACGAAGAAAAATCGTTACTTTGCTTCTGGGTCGATACACAACGTATAACGTTTATACGTGTATTTTTCTCAAAATTGTCATAAATACCCACTTATGGATATGGTATTTACTCGTGTATCGTATATAGGCCTCACGAGAAGAACATAAAAATATAATACACAAAAACAGATCATTTTCTTAAATTATAATACGTCTTTTTATACAGGAAAGCATACAAGTAGATATGGTCAATAGCGATCAGACACGTACAATGGTAGCTAATAAAAATGAAATTTAAGCTCTCTCGTTAAGTTCTGGGAAAGATTTGACAATTCCAAGTCTGGACCAAGGGTCTGAGCGAGTCGAAACGTACATACGCCTCGCTGTGTGTCGATTCGTAAAATGTCATGATTTTATTAGTACAAAATTGAAAATGTCTCATATATCGTATGAAAATCGTACAGGCTATAATGTAATATGGAAAAATATATAATGTATATAATACACATACATATATAGTGTAAATATCAATATATTAAAGTATAGATGTGTGTTCAATGGCATTGACCCGTTTCTCAATGATCTCGTAAAATGCGACACGCACGGAGGGGATTATTACATGGTCTAAATATACGGCAACGGGCCTCACGTACGTCACAAGATGAAAGAAAGAGTGATAAAAAGAGATAGAGTGTGAGAGAGAGAGAGTGTGTGAGAGAGAGAGAGAGAGAGAGAGAGAGAGAGAGAGAGGAGAGCGTGGTCGTGCCGAATAAAGTTGGGAGCTGGTAATATACCCGATCTCCTTTTCGAAGGTTTCTCAAAGTGATCGAACGCCCCATTGTCGACCGTACAATTATTAGCTACCTATATAGGTGCTCTCGCTTACACGAGGGGGCCCTCTCGTTACGACGACGCCGACAGTAACAAGATTTACACCGTAAACACTTCGCCTATAGATATACCCCTGTATGTTTAATTTTTTTTTAAATGGATTTTTATTATAACACCGTGTGCACTTGCGTGCAACAGCACGCAAGGGAGCCTGTTATATTATCTCGTGCACACACGGTGCTAAACATTTCGAAGGTTTTGCAAACGAGAACGTCCAATTATACCCTGCTACCTTTTATTTTTCACGTAAGGAGAAAATATTCTGTCCAATATCGTGCAGACAGTCCCTCGCGTCGTTAAATACCTAACTATATGGACGTAGCGCGAGCTAATGTTGATTTATTTCTTGAGGGAATATTTCATTACGACTTTTGCATGAATTACGTGAGAAAATCGTTCAACTAGTTAACTCACGTTTCAACGAGATTTATAGTCGTTAATGTCCTCGCGAATTAATAAATGAAATCAACGATGCAATGAATTTACGTTCGATATATTTATATTTCGTACGAATTCGCGATATCGTCGAATCTATTCTCGCCTCGACGCGTCGACTTCCAATCAAAATAATAATTAAGCCAATGGTAATTACGAATCGTAGTTCCGTGTGTGTTTAGAAACGCGTGTCTCTCGAGACTGTGAAAATGTTTCTTACATAGCTTGTGTAGGAGCAAGAAATACACTTATCCGAGAATCTCTCAAAGTGCGAGCGTACACACTCGACGAAACATACACGTCCGAGATCGGTGCGACAGGTTGATCTAGAACGCGGATGATTCATAATTTCGTACCAACTGTCTCCATCCCTCGCGCTTCACTGTATTAGTCGTTATTTATTTCAAGAATGAAGTACAGTTAGTTATACGGTGCAATACGAGAACAACTTTTTTTTTCAGTCTCTGCTGGAAAAATTGTTCATCCTTTTCGATCAGGACAGAGACGAGCTACTGAAACAAGATGATTGGATCGAATTCTTGAAGGCGAGACTCACGTTAGTACATCACTGTAATTAGTTTAACGGGAAGAAAATTAATTACCAGATTAAGAGAAATATTTCATCAATTTCCTTGTTTAATCGTTCGACGTAATTTTCTCAATCTTTGTATCAAACGAAATAAAATAATAATGGAAAATTCACTCTACAAAATTAAATATGAATTTTTAAAAAGGATTCGAGTGTCGAAAAAATTCGAAAATAATTAAACACAATTTTTCACACAGAAATGACAAACAGACACACTTCATAGACCAGATAGAGAGTGTCACTTATGTATTGTGCGGCGACAAGCCGGTGGACTTGCTCTCCTTTCGCCAGATATTCTACGCCAAGGGGGTAAGTCTTAATGTTACAAAATTCATCGTTTCATGGCTCGCGGTCTTTCAATTGAATCGCGAGTCGTGTCGTACACTTTCTTTGTAAACGAATGTACTACGTACTAAGAGACACGCTGGTAAATACAATATGACTATCGCCGCGTGTATCTCGATACTCGCCGGGGGCCACTGACTCGATTTCCACGTGGGTGGTTTTTTCAGGTCGTCGACAAGCTCTTTCGACTTATCGAACAGGAGAGTACCGGTTACGTGGCTCCCGCACAAATCATGGAATTTATCACCAGCATCAGCAACACCAGGTGGAAAAATCAATTGAAATTATATCGGTTTCGGCTCAATTTCGATCTACAGCCTCGCTATACTTCCCCATATCGATTACTTAATTTACAATTAATCTCTTAATTCTTTTTTTTTATCACACGTTTTTTTTTTAAATTTATTTATTACGATATTCGCAATCGCGCGAAGATCTCCAGCAGGTTTCGACAAGGGGAGCCTCGAGCGACTGGAAAAAATATTCAAGCAAACGGTGGGAAACGAGAAGGAGATTCGACGCGAGGAATTCAATAAAATCGTATTATCGAAAAATGTACGATTTTTCTTACCCCGGCTAGTTTTTTTATTTTTTTTATTTCCAATTATTTTCGTGACGTTCTAATCGAAATTTTGTTTTTCCATACGCACAGCCCTTCTTCACGGACAGAGTTTTTCAGATATTCGACAAAGATAACTCGGGCTCGATCTCCCTTCAAGAATTTCTCGACGCTATGCATCAGTTCGCGGGCAAAACTCCCGACGACAAAATGCGCTTTCTATTCAAGGTGTACGATATCGATGGTGGGAAAAATTTGATTTTTTTCAATCAATTTTATTTCAACGTAGTGATAATTAAAGATTTAATATTTTTCATACTTACGCGGATTTCAGGCGATGGCTTGATTCAGCATCTCGAACTCGAGCACGTGATGCGAGCTTGCATGGAGGAAAATGGTATGAAGTTCAGTCAGGAGCAAATCGAGGATCTCACGTCGGCACTTTTCGAAGATGCGGATCAGGGAAATCGCGGTGCGATTACTTTCGAAGCGTTGAAGAAACAATTGGAAAAACACGAGGGTCTTTTGGAAAATCTCTCGATTAGGTATACTTATAAATATACAAAAATAAAAAACGGTTAACGAAAGACGAAAAGAAAAAAAGGAATAACCAAGTACGAAAGATATTTATCAATTTTTATACGAATATAAAATAATATCGATGTCCATACCGATCGAGTTCGATACGTGACTGTATAATCAATGTCTTAATTATCTCGTTCACGGACTCGAAAAGTAGTTCAACGAAGAATAAGTCGATTACAAAGATATACACGGGGTATTAAAGAAAAAGAAAAAAAAAGAAAAACGTCAAACGATAAATAATCGTCGAGTGGAATAAAACAGTCGTTCCACTTTATGCAATAAATGGAGTCGATCGATCGTGATCTCGGAGGCGCGAGATCAAAGGAAATCGAGACGTTTCGAGCGATATTACGTATAGGCATAAAATATATAATTATGGTTGAAAGTTTAACGGAACGATGATGATTTCGCAGTATAGATCGATGGATGGTACCCCCGAAGCCCAAGCATACGGCGCGTTCCGTATCGACGATTCTACGATCGTTGAGACCGTACCAACTGACGAAACCCTATATGAAGAATAATTACGTCTACATCGTATTTCTTTCCTTTTTCGTACTCACCAACGTCGCGCTTTTCGTCTCGAGACTCTACGAGTACAGGGATTTCGGTTGTTACGTGATGCTAGCACGAGCCTGCGGTATGAACATTAATCGAATAATTAATCGATCAATCGTATCGCTTAAATTGAATTATAATTTAACGATTAGGTGGATAAACTCTTGAAATTTTCTTTCGTATTTATCATTTTTAATCTAACGCAAGAAACGAAACTTGAATTTCATAAATCCATTCAGGTCAGTGTCTAAATTTCACCTGCACCTTTATTCTCGTACTGATGTTACGACAGTGCATCACCTTCTTGAGAACACACGGATGCAGCTCGTGGTTGCCACTGGATCATCATATCTATCTTCATAAAATGGTCGGAGTTTTCATAGGTGTTCTCGGTGCGGTTCACACCCTTGCGCATCTCCTCAATTTTAGTGAGTCTATCGTCTTTCGTTTATAGATTTATTTAATTCTCAAATATAAAATTGTTAATTGGACATTTCGACTTTTTCAAGGAACGTGATTTTATAATTATATTTGGTCTTTCATGATTCAGGTTTAATAGTCGTAAATCACGAGGTTTTAAACAGTAAAAATTACACCCTCGTCGAGTGGTTGCTGACCAGCAAACCTGGACACTTCGGACTCGTCGGTGGTGCTGCTAATCCTACAGGTATCGCGCTCACGGTTATACTCGTCGTGATGTCACTCTGTTCGATGCCTTTCGTCAGACGAGAGGGTTGTTTCGAGGTGAATTTAAAAATAAAATATTTGTATTATTTTAGATTATTTTGAAAAAATTGTATCGTTGAATTTTTAAACGTTAAAACGTGTTTCGTTACGTCTAGTATTTTGTTTGCAAATGGAAAAATTGACCGAATTAATTTCAGTATTTTCATCACTAATCGACAGATATTCTACTGGTCGCATTTGCTGTACATACCGTTCTGGATATTAATGATATTTCACGGACCGAATTTCTGGAAATGGTTCGTCCTACCAGGTACGATTTATATCATCGAGCGAGTTCGTCGTATCGTCTGGCTTCGTTCTCAGAGTGGAAAAACTTACATAAGCTCGGGACTCCTGTTGCCATCGAAAGTCACTCATCTCGTTATCAAGAGACCACAGCACTTCGATTTCCGGCCCGGTGACTACGTCTTCGCAAAAATTCCTGTTATAGCGAAATACGAGTGGCACCCTTTCACTATAAGTAGCGCCCCGGAGCAAAATGGTAAATCGAGAATAATCAAATGTTTTTAATAATTTAATTTCATCCTTGGAAAAAGAGTCAAAGCTTTTCTAACAATGAGAATTTTTTTTTCCACCACTCGAAGATTACATGTGGCTTCACATAAGAGCCGTTGGCGAATGGACCAACAGCCTCTACTCGTACTTCGACAAAGAACAACAGAGACTACATCGTGGTGAGGTTTTGCCCATCGAGGGTCACCAGCTCGAACTCTTGTGAGAAACGTTGTAAAAAATTGCATAAATTCATTCTTAAAATTAATATTTTATCTATATATATATTTTTCTGTTCATCAGATCGACAAAATCGAAGCAAGCTCCGACAATCCTGGAGAAAGGAGCTTCCTCGGAGTCGTTGGAGGATTCTAGAGGCTTGGACAATCCTGTATTCGTTTCTGACAATGGAAAAATTAGCTCGTCTAATCCAACGATCAATAGTCAAAATTCCTATTTGGCTGCACCAACCGGTAATTATATTTCTCTAGGCATGTTGGCCCTATCGTTAAGATTTATAAAACAATCGTATCGGGGTTTGATAAATGTCACCTCGTTTCCGAATTATCGAAGCTCGACCTGCCGAAATCGCCAAATCACCTCGCGACCGAAAGATCAATCAACTTCTGGGTAACAAAATGCCCCTGGAAAAATCTTTCTCTATGCCAGACATGCAGACTAAGTACAAGAACAAGCAGAGATTGATAACGTCAGTAATAATCACGATAACAATGATATTTCTATGTTAATTAAAAATTTCACGACGTAATTATATTTGTCATTGTTCAGACTACGAGGTTACATGAGATCCGAGTCCGAGAGAAGCTTCGACGAGTCTCAGATAAGAAGAGCGAGGCTCAAGTCCCTCGGTCTCGCCTATTTGAGTCCTCAGAACAAATCTCTCGCTCAGAGTTTTCGTTACATGAGGACAAAGCCAACGATAATTGCTTTTAAAACACCAAGTATGGAAGATTACGAGGACGACGATTCGATTAACGGAGGTATGACGAATATCCATGATTTTTCATCTAATCTTCTCGACACGAGATTTATGTTAATAATTTTTTATGCTAAGAAGAAATAGGCGAGGTTTCCAGTGTAACCAAAGTCACGAATACACCGCAAGCGGTTCTGCTCGCAGCTGCGGAGGAAGGTCGCTTGACCAAACCTGCCTCGAGCAAACGAACGCTAAAGTCTTTTGAGATGAAGAATAATCAAGCTATTAATTATCCAGTGGGAAAACCTCTCGAGGTGAATATCTCGCGATAACGCTAGTAACGATGTTAAAAACGTAAAATTTATCATGCACTCACCCTTAATGTCCAACGATGCAAAAAAATTGTCAGATTTTCTTGGATGGTCCATACGGTGCCCCATCGAGTCATATCTTCCAAGCTCAACACGCCGTTCTCATAGCGACAGGAATCGGTGTTACTCCTTTCGCTTCGATTTTACAATCGATAATGCACAGGTATTGGAAGGCGCGACATCATTGTCCAAAGTGCAAACATTCCTGGACCAGTGAGATTCCTCCAACGGTGATGAATTTGCGAAAGGTATATCCCTCCAAATGATATCTTCTTCTCTGGATAAAAAAAAAATTACAAACATATCGACGCTGCTTACGAAAACTAGCATGTTTCAGATTTCTTACGAAGAGAAGCACGTTTGATATCAGCGCGAAAACTAGCATGTTTCGACTTTTGACACGAAAACTAGCACGTTTCGATATTTGCCACGAAAACTAGCATGTTTCGGCTTTTGCCACGAAAACTAGCATATTTCGGACATGCCAGTTATCGCGGCAGAAGCCGAATCATGCTACTTTTCGCGGTGAGAGTTGAAACATGCTAGTTTTCGCGTCGAATATCGAAACGTGTTGGTTTTCGCGGTGAAATTAGAAACGTGTTAGTTTTCGTAAGAAATTTGAATCGTGCTACTTTTCGTAAGCAGCGTCGATATCGTATTAGATAAATACTTCTATCCGACGATCGTCTGGAATGCAAAGGTCGATTTCTTCTGGATAAATCGCGATCAACATTCCTTCGAGTGGTTCGTCAATCTCCTCTCGCAGCTGGAGATCGAACAGGCCGAGGTGGGTGTCGCGATGGAACGTTTTCTCGAGATGCACATGTACATATCGAGTGCACTTCAGAAACACGACATGAAGGCGGTCGGTCTGCAACTTGCGATGGATCTCTTGCACGAGAAGGTGATAAAATTTCATTCCTCTCGTATCTTGAATTCTTCCCTTTTTCTCATTTATAAATTAAACCGTACGAAGAATTTCGTGATGTCGATTAGAATTGACTATTGGAAAGGTATTATCAAATTTACAGGAAAAAAGAGATCTGATAACGGGATTGAAAACGAGAACGAACGCCGGAAGACCAAACTGGGACAAGGTTTTCAAGCAGTTACAAGACCGGAAGAAGGGAAAGGTCACGGTGTTTTACTGCGGTCCGCCTCAGCTCGGCAGGATTTTACGCTACAAGTGTGATCAGTTTGGTTTTAATTTTCGAAAGGAGACCTTCTAAGCCTATTTCGTGTCTTTAATAGCTCGAGTCCTACCTAGATCTCCGCGAGCAAACAACATCTCGTCCAATACTCGATTTCACTCTCCGTCTCTTTCTCTCGGTTGTGCTCCATAAAAATAAATCAATGCTATTGAACGGACGTAGGCGAGACTTTTTTTTCTTCTTTATCTACGTGTAATAGTAGAAGCGATCGCGAGAAGGCGAGAGAAAAAGATTGAGAGCTCGATGAAAGAGAAAACAAAACAAAAAAACCTACGCGAGCGAGACTAATTTCATCCATAATTTTCGATTCGTTTTGCACACACGAAATTGCTTCGTCGGTCTCTACAATACACCTTAAATAGCACGTATCTGCTCGATTAATAGAAACATCACGGGTTGTACTTTTTTTTTGTTCTCGCATCACGAATCTCCGATTAACTTTTATTACGAGCTGGCAATTTTGCGAATTTGTGCATCGCGCGCCTTGTGAAACAGTTTTTATTATTTAATCGATTTCTTTCCTGTTTTTTTATATCTCGTTGTGAGTCGCTACTATTAAATGAGAAATAGGTCGAACAAGTGGGACATAAGGAGTAACGAATATATATAAATGTGTCTGTGTCTGTGTGTGTGTGTGTGTGCGTGCGTGCGTGTGTGTGTATGTGTGTGTAAATTTTATGGCACCGTCACGCGATAAGGCGATTAAACTTTCGAAAAAATCTCTAGGTTTCGGTGAAAGTCAATCTCTTGGCACGAATTATTATTATTATTTTTTTATATCAGAGATAAAACGCTGAATTAACCGAGATTACGTCTGCGAGGATATACATTCAATGTTTTAGTCGATAACTGCAACGTCACATTTGTGTACATTTTTTTTATTATTACGTGTGTTCGGACGTTTAAGATATTTGTTTTTCTTGGCACGATGGCAAATTATTATTTGCATACACTGTATTGTTTTATCGTTAATCGTCGTTGGGTATTGCGGTAAATAAATTATTATTTTCGTCTACGCGAGATTTTACTGTTTATGCGTAATTCCCTCAAAAATAGACAAATTAATGAGAAATGTCAGACCTTGTCAAGAATCATGTTTTTTTTTCCATCATTTCATTGATCTCATGATTCTAACGGCTTCGTGAATCATCCAGGAAGTCAGGAGGAAGATGAGAATGCGAACTTCCCTTTCGGACATTATTATTGTTATTACGTTTCGTTTTTTAAACTTTTACTCGTTGATTTTGACAATTGTGTGAATATGTCGAGATGATTAGTAAACGAAGGTGAACATTATTTTGTTTATTACGAGAGAATGGACGATCGGTAAATAAAGATTTTTTTTTAAATAAAATATTCGCAAATTATTATTCGTGAAAGACGAGTACAGAAAGGAGAATAAAGTCCGAGTAAGAAAGACGATCCTATCGATGGAAGAATTTCGATATGATCGATTTGTAGACATAGAAATGTTTTTGGAATGAGTTAAGCGACTAGATTAATTTCTCAGGGACAGCCACGATTGAGATATTGCCATGTCGCATTACTATCTGAAATATATCGTGGCACCAAGAGTATTAAATACTTTGTTCCGTCGTGATCGAGTCGGAGAATCTCGTCTTTTTTTTTCTCCCAAGAATCTCATCAGTTCACACACATCAGCATGGATGCTCGATTGCAATGCGTGATATTAAATTCGCAGGGATTCTGATACCAAGGTTCGCCGTCGATTTGTACCGCGCAAGAGTCGAGCATCTTTATCTGAAAAAATGATTTTCCTCGTGTCGATTAAAAATTGGCAAATAATTTTTTTTTGTAGGACGAGATTGTTTTATTCTTTATATGTTTACCTTAACGTTGTAAGCTTGACCGATTCGATGAGGTTGCGAAAGCCCGACTTGTAGTTGAGCGATGTGAAACGACGAATAGATCGCCACAACTTCTAATTTTCCGTCGTTTATACTTTGCATAGGGACATTCTCGGTACCTAGTGAAAAGATTTAATATTATCGCTAGTCGTGAAGAAAACAGAGACGATTAAAATTTACCCTCGAGACCCATGTCCCAGAGTCTGACTCCGGCGCCCCAGAAAGGAATATTCAAAACGACAATGCTCTCGAGCGATGGAAGCTCTGCTAGTTTGCCGTCCAAGTAAACCTCGATTCTCTTGTCGAGATCTTTGCATTCTCTCTCGACTACTTGCTGCGTACCGAAGCCCAGATATAGCAACTAAACAAAAAATTCATCATTTCAAATTTTAACAAATACTTTTTTGTATTTGTAAAAAATCGTGTATATTTTCGACACGGTTGAACAATTTTTACCTTGTTAAATATCCTGTGACTGAAAAGATAGAAACGACTCTCTCTGGTACGATGAAAGTTTAAAGTTACCTGAGCGTCGACACCGACGCTCATATAATTGTACATGAAGACACGCTGCTGCGAAGCTCTAAAGCCCAAGCTTCTGGCATCTGATTTCAGTGTCACCGCCCATCTATGATTTTTCAACGCGATTGAAAAGTTTCATTCTCGTATAAGGATATAGAAAAGAGAAATAGGATTTTTCTTTTCATTGTTTCATGTTTTTATCATTTTTGACGTATTAACATCATTATTCTTGATAAAAAAAAAAACCGTAAAATTTGTTTACCTGTCCAATTTGACGGTTCTGGCGTTCTGTACACGATGCAACATTTCCGTTGGATCGAAATCGGAACTCTGACCTTTGCCCCAGCCTAATACCCTCGAAAGATCATTTCCGGTACCGAGCGGCAATATCGCAACGGACGGTACTGGCTGTTCTTTTTGTACGCGTGCGTAAGTTCCAGACAAACATTGCACGACTCACGATGTTTATCCTGTTTCAGTGCCAATGGGGCGTCTTTCCTTCTCTTTTTTTTTTTTAGTTCAGTTCAAAGGACAAATTACCTTGAGACGTAGTTTGTGGATCGCGTTTAACAGCCAAGCGACGGTTCCATCGCCACCGGCGACAAGGACGTTGCAGGGATTATCGCCGAGCAAGCGACACCATTCTAACGCAGCGACCGGATCACGCTCCGAAAGATCGACGACTTGAGCTGGGTTCATCAGACGACGAAACAGCGATAGAACCGTCGCGCCATCGTTGTTCCCCGATTTTTTGTTCGCTGTTGGATACGCAAAGTATCGCGGTTTACCTTTTACAACGATCGATTTCTAACTTTCGAACCGAAGCTTGTCTTACCTACGACTATGAGAGGCTTCCAATTTGGCCAAACAGGCGGTATGATCGAACGAAGACGCAGTCTACGTCGCACAGTACTGCGCTTGTTCACGACTTCCAAACTACCCGGTGGAATGATCATGAGCTTGAACTTGCCCAAGTCGCATTCCTGAAACAATATTTTCGATAGTCTCAAGCGCGTCGATGTTTTCATAGAAATTTCATTACCATTGAAATCGCAGATTTGCAAGTGTCGTGAATACATCGCTGACACCAGCAGCAACTGTAATTTACGAGTCCAAGCTCGTTGTCACATTCTTCGTCGCAAACGTCACACATTCCGAGAGGAGGGAGATTGCCTTCGTTCGTAGAACAAATTTTACCTTAGTATATTATCAAAAATATTATTCGTCGGAATAAATTATAAAAAAAAGACCTTTTATCCAATGGTGTTTCATGGGCTCGTCTTGATTCAACGTGATAGCTTTGCATTTTAATTTCTTGTCCGCTATCTTGATGCAACCTTGGTCGGAGCACACTCCGCAAGAATCGCAAATAACGCCATTCGTATTGAGAAGCAGCGCTTCGCAAATACTGCAATAGTATGCCTGAGAATGAACCGGAGAGGTTAGTTTCGTAAAAATATTTGAAAATCTGGGAGATTACCTTGTTTCCTGATATTGCGGTCCAGTTGTGTTCCTTAGAAACGTCTCTTATGTGAAGGTGTTGATCGCGCATGAGATATCTGACGAGATTTATCGTTATTACAAATATGATCATTGTTGAAACTGTCGGTAGGACGAAGGTACCCAATCCTGTGTCCCACATCTTTCTTCAATGCTCAATCTTCGCTTTGGGCTTCGGAGATATATAAATGGAAATTATCCCTTCGAGAATTACGAATATAACCTCAAAATCGCCGGAACGGAACAAATGAATTGAAGTAACACATTCAGCCGAGAGTCAATGATATTTACGATGTTACGACGCACCCGAGCACGATCGGTGCTATAAAATAAATTGTAAGTCGATTGTTACACTGAAGTTAGATATTCACGAATATAAACTTTCAATTCAATTAAATTTTCGTCCTTCGGATTCATTTAAACCATGTTTGTCACGCATCGGTAAACATGATCTCGCCAGAGATTCAGGGGAGATCAGCAACGTTCGTAAAAAAATGAAACCTCGAGAATTGGCGCGATGGGGCGCCATCTGAGCGGCCAAAAGGTGAACTGTGGGTACTTTTGTACCCACATGAAGTTGGCTGCGATACCGCTCGAAGTGCGTGGTAGCGCGGAAATTTCAATAATATTTAAAAATGTGCAATTGTGGATAACATGGGAAACAAAATTAACGAATCTTATGTTGTTTACTTTATTCACACTCATCTAAATTATATTATAACGCGAATGTTAGGTAACCCGTATTACCCCACCATCTCCCTAATTAGGGAAGATTCGTTCTCGCGACATTCAAATTATGTTTCAAAGAAACGCAATGCAATCGCAAGTTTGTCTTTTCCGACATAAAAAAATGATTTATTGACACAGAGTGTTATCGGATTCCATAAAAAAACGTATTGCTTAGCCTATTGATCGCCTTGATGAAATTTCGTTCTAACCGGCGTTATATTATTTTTAAGTTCTCGTGAATATGGTTTCCTGAGCATTTCAGCAACGTGTCCCATTTGTATCGTACAATCAAGATGTAAATTTGGCGGCAGAAGAGTACATTCTCTCTCGAAAATCGAGGCCAAGCCTTCCAGTAGTTCGACAAAGCCCATTGATAAGGCGGCGCGTCGTAATCTGTTTAATTCCTGAAAAATAATTTTATAATATAGACAATGGATAAGCAATTGCCAATTGCTGGATTGCTGGTACATTCGCTACAAGTACCTTGTAAAAGTTTTGCGTTTTCTCCGGTAATTTTCTTGCGTGCCGCAGTATCTTCTGTATGTCCGATTGCAGACCAACTTGTCTGATCCACGAAGGGGCATTTTGCGCGTAACTTCGTTTTTCCGTTGGTTTAACGGGAAAGCTAAATTCTCCAGCTTTATTGTTAATAGAATCTACGGGCCCTAACTGACTAAAATTACCTAACCACGGAACAACGTCCAAACCCGGCTCGAGCACCGTCAGCATCAAGTTCGACTTTTTCTTGGTGTCTGCCCAAGAGTATATAAAGCCATACCAATCGCTATTTAGCAAGCACAGAGCGGCCATATTCTCGACTTTGAGAGCACCGTGTAATAAAACACAGAACGATGCACATTTTCCTTCATCCCCATTATCCTCGTTGTCCGAATCTTCGTCCAACGATACGCCCTGCATACTCGATGTTTTTTCAGTCGGGAGGGGAAGTATCAAATGCCTCGATATGGCACTGGGACTGCCGACATCGACGACCGATATAAAGCCGCAAATTTCTATCGTTTTCGATATCGTCAAATTCGGCAATAGGAGAAAATCGGACTTTTTCGTATAAGGCTGAAAAAAAAAACAAACGACGTTGTATTCAAAGCTACTATTCTTCTATAAAATATAATAGAAACGCTGGGTAACCCACCATTGGCGGAGGCGAGAGTAAAACGCGCGAACCCAGATTTCCAGATTTGAGGTAACCTTGAAAAGGCACGTAGTTCGATTCCGCTAACTTTTGGAAACAATTAGCGATGGAACTTTTCGAAAGATTGCCCTCGGGAAGGAGAACGCCACTGTCGCCACCGGCTAATTCCGCCAGGCGGTGATATAACGGCAGGCCGAACGTTAATCCCGGATCTTCCAAGAATTACAAAAAGAAACGTAACACTTGCGTCGAGTGAAAGAATCTTGCAGAGAGAATCTTACCTTGGTGATTAGAGATGCAGACGATCGTCAACTTGCCAGGATAGGGAAAAGGTAATGGAAAGGGGTTCGCTTCTCTACCGACGTTCAAGGAATTTAAAGAATCGCTCAGGGACATGGGACCTATACCAGGATTGCCGTCGGTTATCAGGACAACCTGGCAAGCTGTGGTGTTTCCCCACTCTGCCATTATCACATTGTTGACCCCATGAAGAGCCGTTTCTATGCATGTTTTGTCGCATTCTTCGATATTTTGGAGCTTCGCTCTTATACCGTCGTAGTCACGAGTGAAAGGGCATACAACCTCGTACAGGGACGAAAATACTACCTACGTTTAAAACGATAAATAGATTTCTGAAAAAAACCTCTCTAACCTAATATTGAGAAGGAGGAGTGGGCAATTCAAAGTCTCGTACATATCGACGCTGCTTACGAAAACTAGCATGTTTCAGATTTCTTACGAAGAGAAGCACGTTTGATATCGGCGCGAAAACTAGCATGTTTCGACTTTTGACACGAAAACTAGCACGTTTCGATATTTGCCGCGAAAACTAGCATGTTTCGGCTTTTGCCACGAAAACTAGCATATTTCGGACATGCCAGTTATCGCGGCAGAAGCCGAATCGTGCTAGTTTTCGCGGCGAGAGCTGAAACATGCTAGTTTTCGCGTCGAATATCGAAACGTGTTGGTTTTCGCGGTGAAATTAGAAACGTGTTAGTTTTCGTAAGAAATTTGAATCGTGCTACTTTTCGTAAGCAGCGTCGATATATTCTCATACGCTTGCTCCATTTAGGAAGCATCGACTGTTTTGAAGGTTATGACCTAACCAAGTTAACTTAACATTTCTGACATGGAACATTATTTACGTCGTACGATAGATCGAGTATCAAGTAAATAATGTTTAAACTCACCAACGATACGAATTCAAGCTTGGAGTTGACTTGTAGATAATTTAACAGTAGATTGATTCCATGTACTGCGAGATTGTGCCTCGTCAACTGTTCGCCTTGTAGTGCATCGTTGCTGCCGAATCCTGGTACGGGCCGTCTCATGGACAGGGAGACGTCCAACGCGATGACAGTAGGCATTTTTATTTGGAAATATATGTACAAACATTCATACGTTCGAACTGTACAGCCGGGCTTTGTGGTTATGTACCCAAAAACGAAAACATCGCAGTTTACGCGAATCACCAAACTCGTAAAAATCTTGCGTCTCTACGTCGATATGCACGAGTCGTTGTTTGAAACATGCTAGGGTGATTGCACTAACTGATTTTGTCGAAAAATACTTTGTTTCTTTACTATTTCCACGAGTTTTATAAATAAAAACGTAGCTCACAGCGAACGGACTCAAGTTAGAGGTTATGCCGCGACTACTCGGTGGCGCGCCGGCGCGGCGCGCGAGCCGCATCGTTCGGCGACTGCGCAGTACTGCTTCGTCTTTTATCGAGTAGGGGCGGGAGAGGTTTGAATTACGGTAGGTCGTGCACCTTTTGGGGTAGGTCAGTGATCGCGAAGATTTCACAAGGCTATAACACGAAAGCTAGCGAATAAAAAAAAACATAATTAATATTTATCACGTGTTTCAAACTTCGACATAATACTAATCATAAAATTCATAATTTTACATTTTTGCACAGACTGATTATTTTCTTTTTCCTTAAATTTTGAAGTACCTTTGTAAAAAAAATTCTATCGTCGCGTTGGGGTGATCCAGAGCATCCATATGGGAGTTTGATATTGTCTTACACATATACATTGCAATAATTAATATATTATCGCTTTGATTGAATGCCATTTTATTCTCTAAGCGTATCAATATAAAATAGATAACAAAATTTTTCAATGACTCAAACTCGGCTTGAACGTGGTATATTGCGGTGGCTTGTCCTTTCTGCTATGGGGCTTCAATGTTGCGAGACGCTCGGGTTTCAGAAACAGCTGCTCCCCCTGTACAACATCGGTTACTCGGAAAACTCAGAGAAAAACTATTAGATTTATAATATCAATGTGTCTACGAGGATAAAACGTTCTTTAGGTTCCTAATGTTATTTTCATTTTTTTCACTCTACGGTTTTTATATACACGAGCATTGTCATTGAAGGGGTCGATCGGTACGATATGCATAAAAAAGGAAAATGCACATTCAGGAATAGTGGTCTGCACTTTAATCAATCATTATCTTACAGCGTCGAGTACGTCTTTTCTTTTTTCTCTTTTCGTTATTTCCCCTTATCTAGCATTCATCAAGAACGATGCATCTCGAAAAGCAGAGACTTTTCATTCAAACTCAGATTAAAATTAGCGAGAATCAACGTCCTCGTATTTCCCACATTTCGTTTAACATTAAACGGACCATATATATTTATATATATATATATATATTTATCTATCTATATAAATTAATAATAATGTGAATTTTCGTTGAACAGACGAGAAAAAGAATCTGTTCAACTTCATACGTATACATATATACCATTTCATATCGTAAAATTTCAATTTTTTCATCGATACCGAATATAGTGAAAAATGTTCCCCGTTCGAGTTCTTCGTCGAATCGACGTAATTAAAAATCGTTCGAGCACTTAACGAATACGATCTAACTTTCAACGAGTTTCAGATAATTTTAACGGACTAACCACGCTACACGCTCGACGTTTAAAATTGAAAGTTCGATCGCTCAAGTATTTTTTTTTTATTACTCGACACCGAGAGATCTCGCTGATTTTCGCACAATTTACAAATATTTAACGTACGTTCGAACGACGCGTTCTTTTTTTTGCCAATTTTGTGGTTTCTACGAGCCCTCCCACCCCCGGTTCTTATCGCGAGTCAATTAAAAAGAAAATAAAGATAACTATCCGAGCATCTCACCTACTTTGAACGAATACAGCGCAAGGATGCGAATCGAGGCAGGGATTTTCGAGACGCGGATGTTTTGGATTCTTTGCGAGAGTATAAATCATGCTTTGGAAATCGTACGTATCAACTATATGTACGTCTACTTGGCGCGACGTTCGCATCTATCATTCGATCTCTAGGCAGGACAATATTTATCATCCACGCTTTGCGTTTCGCAACTCGATCCCCTCGCTCAACGTCCCTGTACGAGGGTGTCCACGCACCCTCCACGATTCTCGTCGCTATCACGGAAGTGGCGAAACGGGCGGATGATAAACGTGCTCGACGCAGACGAATCTAGACAGCGGGTGGTGGAATCGTATTATCGAGGCAGACCGAAGCGAAACGCAAACGTCTCTCTACGTGTAGGCGACAGAGAAATGAGCGAAATCTAACGTTTTCTTAATCGACGTTTTAAAAAGATCGAGCGAATAATTAAATTTCATTAATTTCGTCCACGTCGTTTTTCTTTTTCTTCTATAATTAAATTTGGTTCATTTCTCGTAGTTAATTAAATGATCTAGGGGGTTGAACTCGTGGCATCGGTGGTGGTTTGTCAAGGAGCAACTCTCGTGTCTCGTGGTGTCAAAGGAAATAAAGGTTTCGACAGCTCCGATGCAATATTTTACGACATTTTCATAATTCTTAGCGAATTTTAATCTTTTCTTTTTCTTCCTCTTTCTTTTTGTTTGATTTTATTCGTCGATGTTTTCGTAATTGTCTTTTTGTTGTCTTACTACGACCTATCTGACCTGCATCGTGTACTGTGGTCCATGAATCGATGGCTGTTGGCTAGGATGATGATGATGCCTCTGATAGTGCGACTGTGGATGTCCCTCGTGCTGATAACAGTCCTGTGGATATTGCTGGGTAGCGACGGGCTTCAATACGTGATTATTGTGACGTTTCTCTTGGACGAACTGCTGGGCGGCACGTTCCATCGTGTCGACACCGGGCAAACGAGGATCCTCTATCATCGCGTTTGACGCTTTTGTGCTATTTCGTCATCGCGACCAAGTAACGAAAATCAAAAACAATACGAACAAAATAAGATTAAAAAAAAACAAGAAATAATTTTAATTCGAGTCAAGAACAAGGACGAAATGAAAAATACTTCGTTCTTTCGTTTATTTTACCAATGAACTTGCTGAAGCGTCGGTCCCGCGCTTCTGGCGAAACAGCAACGATCCGAACGTAGAAAACAGACGAATCCCATTATGAAGATCGCGACGACGGTAAAAACTCCAACGTACAATATCACGAATGGTACCTTGGGAATAAAATGATAAAAAGAGAGAAGAAAAAAAGAAATTCAAATAGTGAGCGAAATTGAAACGAGACGAAAAGAAAGGATAAATATTTCTCACCTGTGTCGGCTCGTCGACGCGTAGCATGAGAGCGCGTCGATCGCTGCCGTGATCGTTCTCGACGATAACGTAATAAATTCTTTGATCCTTCTTCACGGTGTGAGTAAATTCGAGAATGGCGATGTAACAGTCTTCCGAGGCGAGGGGCTCGAGATCGAGTGCTCGATAACGCGACTCGAGTACCTCGCCCGCGTGCAGCCTCGTGTCGCCCCATTCCCAAGCGACGAGACGGGGCTTAGGATCGGAGCACAATCTTATCTCTAATCTCGCCGGGTTACCCTCGGTCGTCGAGACGACAAATTTCTCCGTGCTCGTTGGCTTGACGACCTGCCAATTTAAAAATAATTTTGCGATACGATCGTATTAACCCTGAATAAAAGAGAAGAAAGAAAACAAAGAGCAAAAAAGTAATTGGCCAATGGATCGTTGCTTTTTCTTGGCGAAGTAATTACCCTCGGTGCACCAACGACTTGCAGGGAAACCGGTGTACTTTTCACCTCGCGCAATTTTCCATTTATTTTATTCGACGCGAGACAAATGTATTGACCCTGTTGGGCGTATGTCACGTTGGTCAGTATCAAACGTTGACCGATACCACACTCGATCGGTGCTCTTCCATCGCTAAAAACTTGAGCCCATCTGAAAATAGAAAACGAAACGAATTATTTTCATAGAAAAAAGAAATAATAAAATTCTATCTTTCGCGATTATTTATAATTCTTAAAAGTACCTGTATTCTGCCGATGGCATGGCGTCAGCGTGACACTCGAACGAGGCACCAGAATAGAGGAGGGCGGTCGACAGACGATCTGGTCCCACGGAAATAATTTTCGGTGGATCTGAAAAATGTAACAAAAAAAAAAAGGAAATATTCATCGACAAAGATTCATCTGTCGAATTTGATATGTAAATATCGGATTTTGTACTAGGACTCACAATTTACAGCGATCTGAATGGACACCGGACTACTCTCGCCCTCGGTATTCGTCGCGACGCAGATATAAACAGCAGCATGATTACGAAAAATCGGTGAGAAAGTTAGAGTTTCTCCTATACTAGCGACTTCCATGAGTTCGGAGCCTTTCGTGCGTCTCCAAAGTATCGAGGCGGTTGGATTCGCGTCGGCTATGCAACGAATCTCAAGCTTATCGCGTCCTTCCTCGAGTTGCCCCTGGGGCATGCCCACTAGACGAGTTTCCGGTGCGTCTTAAAAAAAACATTGTTTCAATGAATAAATACCAAAAAATTTGAAACAATCTCATTGAACAAAAATTATATTTTTTATTTGTCATAAAATAAAGACTGGAAGCTTACAAAAAACAGAAACAATCCGCACCCGGGGGTAGTTTCTCGTAGCTCAAACTCAGAAGAAAATGAATATTCGCCCCAATTTTGTATACACCAAAACTCAATCTCGCGCGTCAATGGATCGATTATTATTTCTTTATTGCTGTTTTGTTTCACCTCGAACCGAAACTCGTGGCGGCGAGCCGTGCATCGAACTTATTCGGCGAACACGATGGGGTGAGAAAGTGCGTGGCAGAAATGCTTCGGGGGTGCGGCTCGCTATGGCTTTTTTGCATATACTTTTTTTTGTTTGTTTTTTTTTTTGCATAAAAGGGGTTGGGTTCGCGGGAGGCTCGGAATAGCCGGAGAATGGAAAAAGTCGGCGTGGGTGTGCAAGCCCACGGAATATATAGCTCGCGCAGCTGTCCATTTCACGTAACAATGATTTCAAAATACGCGCGAACGAACACCCGCTGACCCATTCACAATTTGAACTCCATTCTCTATTAACGGCCGGCACCTAACTGTTCTCGCTTGCTTTTCCTCCCTCCCTCCCTCCCTCCCACCCTCTCGCCAACCGCTCTTTCTTGTTTTCTTTATCTCTATTTATCTCTCTCTCTCTCTCTCTCTCTCTCACTCTGACTCTCGCGAGCTCGTTTTTCATCCCTCATCGTTGATTTTACGAATAACGAACTTCGACGAATAAAAACGTTCGAATGTTTTTGTAATAATTTGTCATTGGGAGGAATTTCATAAAAATAACAAAATTATTGATACAGTTATCGGCAACGAGGAGGAAAACAACCCTGAAATAATTAACGTTTTGTAAAAAAAAAATACAGAAATTAATAAATTATAAGAAAATAATGAAAATGTTGATATGTTAATTAATCATTGGAACAACGATTAAGAAAAATAAGAAAAATTAATAATAATCGTCGTATAAAAATAGAGACTAAAAGAAATCACGAGAAAACGTACGTTTGTCGAAATTCCGCGAAACCTTGAAAAATAAAGGTAAAAAAAAAAATATTGAAATTTTCAAACCCCTCCGCTCAGTCGGATTTAATCCGAAAACCGAATGCTCGCAAGAAGATTCAAAGCTTTGCTCGCAAAGCTTTGTATCGGTGTGCGGGGCAAAGTGGGCAAGCGCGAGAACAAATAACGAGGATGAAGAAATTCGCTTTGATGAGACGAAACGTGGTAGGGGTGGAATAGAGGTGGGCGGAGGGTGAACAGGCGCGCTTTGCCCGTGCTTCGCCGTGAAATCGCGTTTTAGAACGTCGAGAGACCGAATTCAGGCTTTCGATTAACGAAAACGCTTCGCGTAAAGACTCATCCGTTTGCTAAAGTACATAAGAACTGTTTCGTTTGAGTCTCGTCGTGGTATTTCGTCCTATAAAACCCTCGGGCGAACGAACGAAGAAAAGCCTTCGTGCCGTCTCGAGGAGTCGATCGAAACTTCGACGATGAATTATATTCGTCAAAGAAACAAATCGAAGAAAAGAATCGTAACGATAAGGGTAGGACGAAAAAGAACAAAGGAAGAAAAAGAAAAAGATAACATCGAGACAAATATATAATCGACAAAAAAAATTCGATAATTCGAAAGAAAAAAAAAAAGGAAAATGATAATCAAATGTACTCACATCGTACGTCGAAGCGAACCTCGGTGCTGCTCGACATGGTCGGACTCGCGTATGCCGGATGTATCGCGACGCAACGTATCGGATGTCCGTAACGCGATCGTTCGGCAAGAATGTCGCAGACGCTCTTTGTTGCCCATGTTCTCGGATTATCAATCTCGGTCGAGTTTACCTGTGGCCTCAATGTCCTCAGTTCCGACTCACCGAGATACCTGTCGAAATGCATCAAGGCCGGTTAGAGAAATTGCATTACCAATGAACCGTTAACTCTCTCTCTCTCTCGCTCCCTCTCTCTCTCTCTCTCTTCGTTTGGTCTCTGTACCTCGGCTACGTAGCTTTGGACACGAGGTGGTAGAAACGTTTCGTCGTACACGGTGAACCGGTGAAAACAACTATCTGGAAATAGGTACAGCGATACGCATTCGCTAGTTTCTCCCTCGGTTTAACAACCCCTCCGACCCACCACCCCTACGAAACGACCCTCCTTTTCCCTACCACCGGACTCTCGTCTTCTCCACTCTATCGTCGGTAACCGAAACCACACTGCTCTAAAGCAAAACCTCGAGTAATGCAGTAGAATTCCAAACCTCGGTATACATTCGCCACGACTCGTGGTCCGAACATCGAAATCTGGAATTCTCGACGTCGATTCGTTCTACGTCGGTTTATTTCTGTTTTATACGTTATCGTTGATGTAAAATAATAATAGCGAAAGGTTGAGAAGGGGTTGTTCGGATTTTTCGATCGTTTTAACGAGTTTGAGGGATTAAATGAATTATGAATTTGGACAAATTTAACGAAAATCGATAATTAATATCGAAAGATAAATAAATATAAAAATATTGAAAATAAACACAAAATCTGAGCGCGCAATATTTTTCGCAAGGCGTAACGAAATATGTAAAAACGAAGATAACAAGGTAGCCTCGAATCATGTAAATAACACGTTGCCCTCCCTAGATCGTCAAAGAAGCGAGGATATTTTTCGTATTCGCGTATATTATTTCCACCATTCAAAAAAAAAAAAAAAAGAAAAAAAAGGACGCTTGCGGTGTGAATAATTGTACAGGAATTGTTCTGGCCTCTCGTACGTGTCGGATGGTGAGGTCGTGGGAGGGATGAGGGTGGTTCGTCCCCGGAAGCCACGCGTTGCGGGGGTTCTATACGTATAGGGGGTTGAATACTCGGAACGGACGGGATTCCTGCAAAGCGAGGCAAGAGAGGGAGAGAAACAGAGAAAGAGGGAGAGAGAGAGAGGAAGAGAAAGGGGTTGCACCAGCTGTGGAGAATTCCAACTGTGCCGCGGCGGCAGAATCGGGAAAAGAGTCGATTTCGGACGAGTTCGATTGTCCGAGTTTCACTTATTTTCTCGACCTCGTTTTCGTTCTATTTTTTTCCTTTCTCTGTTTTATATACATATATATATATATAAAGTTGTGTTTTTTTTCGGTGTTTTATTTCAACCCCCGACCGTGCACGGTGGTGCTCGGGGGCGCGAGAATCGAAAACGTGTGTATGCGTTCCGGGACCGAGAGGTCTGGGGAGAGGGTGAATGGACCACATAAACATATATCTATAGACATGTATGAAATACAAAGATGTATATATATATATAGAATACGGTACACACGTGGGAGTTACAAAACGCGCTCGGCTTGCACGTTTCACACGCTTCCGTGCTTTCGAAACAGTGGAATACTTTCATTCTACGCTCGGGAACTTCCCCTCGCAGCCTCTCCTTTCTCTATCAACTATATAGGCGGTATTGCCGTTGAAACGAGATTAACAAAAAAAAACGTACGAAGAAGGGAGCGGAGAAATAAAATGGCAACAAAAAAAAAGAGGAATCGTTCGGCAATTTTTTTCCCCACCTGCCAGAGGCGTTACTGTTTTTCGTTACTCGAAAAAAAAAAGTATATCAATGTTACGAACGAGATGATCACCAAGTTGAAGAATTTTCTTTTTCCCTAGGAAAAGAACTAACGAGTTTTGCGAAAATCACGAAAATCGAAGGGTTTTTTACGAGAGTGATTATTTTTTCTTTTGTTTTATTTTATCTCGCCGGTAGGGAAATAAATAGGAAAAAAAATTGCCTTAACTCCGTTAAATTCTCGTTTGTAGATTTTTCATTCGCGCGTTACGCTGTATAACTGTAAGATTTTTTCGCAAAGATACCGCGAACCGCTCGTCCGGCGCCTCTTTACCCGCGAAGCCCTCCGGCTCTTTCTCTCTCTCTCTCTCTCTCTCTTTCTCTCTTTCTCTGTACGAGATGCAAAATAGATCATGATTATTCATGGGAGGGGGATGAGACGAGAACCGCGGAGAATCGAGAGAGAAACAACGAGAGCTAACGGGAATGGCTCATCCCTCGCCCCCCCCCCCTCCTCCTCCTTCACCCTCTACGTTTCGCTGTGATATCGCGCGTGGTGGCTCTCTCGTATATAAGATAAGATATTCTTCGTCCGGAGTTAGCCGAAGCGCGAATCTTTGCTGAGAAAAGACGAACGTGGAAGAATGAATTTTCATTCTCTCTCTTTCTCTCCCTTCGCTCTCGCTTGACTCTACACAGACGTCGACATGGATTAAGGGCGAACGAGAATGGCGTCCAATACGCTCGAATGTCTCGGCTCGTTCTATTAGCACAACTATTAGGAACATTCGTATGTATGAATATGGAATTAAAAGAAAATTCGGTATGAATAAAAGATAAAATATTAAATTTCTTGATTAATTAATTAAAAAGAAAAAAAAAAGAAACATGAAAGTAAATACCAAATTAAACTTCAATATTCGTTCGACCACCGTGATAATTGAAATTGCAAAAAACAGTACAAAGAAATAATCGTGCTCGATAAAAGAAAAATATATAAAAAAAAATGTATTTCATCCCCATAGCAAAATCGAAATGTCTCGACTCGTCACGAACGAAACCAAACGGAACTAAAGACACGTGGTAATATCGTCGAACGAGCGGGAGAGATTTCTATATATATAAATATACGATAGCTAGTAAAGTTTCTACGTTTGAGCAATTACGAACCATTTAATTAGAGGCGATGGATTCCCATAGCGAGCTGTGCAAGTGAGTGTCGCTATCTCACCTGCTCGGGCTGTCACGTTGCTACCCGGTAGAATTACACCACCGGCGTACTCTATCTGCGGCCGCTGAGGGCTCACTAGAATGAGACAATTAGCGAAGATTAATTCGTAATCCCTCGTTTATCCTGTCAATGTGTAGCTATATGTGTGCGTGTGCTCGTAGAATATGGGGGGGGGGGGAGATAGAGAGGAAGCTCGGGTGAGCGACAGGAAACTTCGAACCAACGTTCAGCTTCACTTTATTATACCAAAAACAAGCGATATATGCGAAAAAGACACATATATCCTATATGGAACGTTCCCTACCAATCGTATCGTTTGATATCTTAATTAAAAAATTCTGAAGATCGAATTACGATGAAAAAAAAAAAATTAATTGGCGAACTGGTAACGTCACTGTATAACATTTATTTGCAATATAAATCCTGTGTTAAATAATAATCGAATATTAATTAAAATATTCTTGATAAGGGAAGAAGAATAATTTAATTTGATGCAAAAATTGTCGTTTCTCGAGATGACAAATTAATTAGCTGAATTTATTTTACGAATGATCAAATTGACATGGAACGTCCCATAGACGGTTATATACGCAACGTAGCACGTATAATCATATATATATATATATATTCGATGCAGTTCGGCGTTACGTGTGCCCCGTTCCCGGTGTTTGATATATCGCGTGTGCTTTCCTGCTGTTACCTATAGTTATATCTGTGTATACGTCGCGAATTCGCTCACGTGTTACCATAATGGCCCGTACCAAAACCCCTGGATTTTCATGCAACACCATGAAACCACTGGCGAGGGGAAGGAACCACCAAGTTCCACGACAGAGCATGCACGTAACGCTTGGATAGAGGGTGAGAGAGTCAGAGAGAGGGAGGCAGAGTTCCGGCAAGGGTGAATGCTATACATATATATATATATATATATAGGTCTACTCTCTGTGCGTTAAACTACTATTATCCTTTATATACGTATAGATCGATGTATCGTCCTGCGACGGATCTTCCTCTTCTCCTCTCTCTTTGCAATGAATAATTAATGATTTATCGAGAACAATGGCCTGGCGTGTATCGAAGCATCGATGCGAACGCGTATATAGATATATCGATGTGTATCTGTGTATGTGTCTGTGCGTCCTGTTCTGGCACGACGTGTTTCCGTCGTTATTTTCCATCTCTCTCTCTCTCTCTCTCTGTTATTCTCTTCGACACTGGATCGTCGGTTTGAGAAAAATTACGACGCGTCGATAATAATTCGATGATGATTAAAGATCGTATAATTATCGATTGATAATTACAATCGATGAGATTGAATTTTTTTCTTGTAATTAAAACTTGAAGACTCACCTCTAACGACGAGCCTCGCCGGTTCTGAAGTGAGAGCGTCTTGCGTCGTGAAATCGCTCGCGGTCACCTGACATTGCCAAAGACCGTCGTCGAATTCGAGAGTCGCGGAACGAACCCAGAGCGAACAATCGCCGAGATCCGGCGAACCTACCCATTCGTATTTTTTCAGGTGCATTCCAATCGGCTGTAAAAAAAGCAAACAGAAAAAATAAGGAAATTAATAACGATTAAATTTTGATCAATTCGATTAAGAATCTATTTTTTTATATATACGATATTTTTTTTTAAGTCTCGTGTGAATTAACGAGTTTAATTTCCCTCGATTCTGTCGTATTTCGCTCGTGGGAATTAAGTTTCGAACCCCGCGATAGGCACGGAATGTCGAGTTTGATTTTGCAACCGTTGGTATGTGTACGAGAAAAATGGACGCGCGAGCGAATTGCGAGATCCGTCATTTGCAGGCGACCACTGGGTTGATCCACCGACAAAACGCATACATCGCGGCTGAAAATCCCGTTCGATCGACGATTCGGGTCAAAACCGGCAAGCGTTGTTCGGGGTTTGGGTTTGGGGGTGGTTTGAGGGTCGAAAAGTCTCTCGGCTCGCCATATTCGATGGGAATTTCATTCGAGTTTATATGCGTCCACGTTGCATACGCAGTAGCCTGGGGGTTGTTTCCACCCCACCCCACCCCCCCCCCCCCCCTCTCTCGGTCTCTGACTCTATTTCTCTTTCTCTCCTGGCTCACTCGTACACGCAAATATGACAAATACGTGGTCGAATCCGTTACACACTAACACACACATAGAGAGTATCGTTGCAATAACGCCATTAACATTCCAAACGCGGAAAACGTCCGATGCAATATGAGGTTTCGACATACTCGCAGCGATACGAGAAAGCATCGGAGCGAAGACCCGCCACGTATAGAATTCCGGCATATCGACGCTAATCTCGTATCGAGGAAGAAAATCATCGCGTTATCGACGTTGTCCTACCTCGACGCGCGTTTCACGCGTTAAATTCCTCGCTGTTGTATTTTCACCGTTTCGGGTGACGCGAAGTGGCAGTGCGAAAAAACAAAACAATGTTCGCATATTTCAAGGAAAAAAATAAAAATCAACGAAAACCGAAGAATCTGATTAGCAGGGGACGAAAAAATTCGCAAATACCAAACAAAAATATGAATTAAAGGAAAAATTACAAATACAGTTAGCGGACGATCCGGGGGTGGTGGGAACAATGCAAAAGGGAGGACAAAGATTGTGAATCGAAGTAATAGAACGAATCTATGAAAGAAGAGAAACAAAAAAAAACAAGCGAGAATATTCTCGTATAATGCAACAAAATCCGAGAGACAGTAGGTACGTGAGAGTTCTATTGAAAACCGGAAGGTCGTGTAAAATCTTTGTCTGCCATTGAGAATGATTCTCGAGCGTTCTTGAAAGCATTTGGCCCGATGTATATATATATATATGACCCGTTGTATCACACGAGAAAATCCCGGAAAAGCTTTTCTTCCACGTATATAAGCGGGCCCGTAGCAAGAGGACGACCTTCGTCGAAGGGTTGAAGCGGAAAAGCGGAATGGAGGGCTGGGCCACGTCATTCATTTAAGGGATTAAAATCTGCCGGGCATCGTACGAAGCTCTCTATACGTATATATTTCACGGCAGGCTGAGTTCTTTCGCTCGGAAAGTACTTCGTTGTCGGAGGGGTGGGAAGGGGCGGGAGGGGGAGGGGGGCGCGGGCTCGACGAAGTCACCGCGCACCGTACGCCGTCTCGGGGTACGAGGGGTTGTTGGCTACCCCTTGCAGCCCACCCTCTTCTATCCAGGGCGAGAGTTCACTTACTTAACTGCAGGGACAGGCCCTTATTTCTTCTTTCGCCTTTCTCCGTCTCTCGTGTGTGTGTGTGTGTGTGTTTTTTTTCATTCTTTTTCCCTCTTTCCTCATTCTATTTTTCTCTAACCCTCGGCAGCCCTCGTCTTTTTCGGCGAGGATGGGAGGAGGCTCGGGTGGTTGGTGGCCCACGGGGTTTTCTCCCTCTTACTTCGTCTGTTCTCGGACGTATAACGTTCGTTTCCTCTATTCCGTTTCTCTTCTCTATGCTACCCTACCTCACTCCCATCGCCACCCCTTGGCTTTTACCCTAGAACTGAAACCCTCTCTCTCTTTGTCTCTCTCTCTCTCTCTCTTGCCATCTATCGCGTACGTTAGCTCTCTGTGCTTCGTGCCCCCAGGAGCTACGGGCAAAAGCTTCGATCTTTCTCTGTCTGTTTCTCTACCGTTCCCTCCCCCTTTCTCCCTTTCTCTCTGTCTCTCACTCGCCTGCGCGTTAGTGTGCAGAGACGGCACAGAGGCCGCGGTGCTCTCGCGCGACCAGCAATCAGCGTAATGCACCCGCAGAAGCCACCCCTCTCGCCCTCTCGGCCACCCCCACAGTCCTGTACAGTGCCCTCTTCCGTTTCATGCTCTTCTCTCGTCCTCGTATTTTCCATCCTCTTCTTTCCTATCTCATCCTCCAACCCACCCCCCCCCCCCCCCGCCCTCATCACAACCTTCCATCCCTCCACGTGTGTTTCCACACGTTACCCTCTCTCGATTTCTCCCTGTAACGCGTGTATATGTGTTGAAAAAAATATACGGGGCTAATGCGGATCAGGGTGGATTATAACGATAAGGGATTACCCGAGGATTTTGTCATACGAGCAACGTCCTTCTTTTCGCTTAATGGATTGATTAATGTATTAATAATTAATTACGAATTAGCGTCGACCTCGATTATATGAAATTCGTAGCAACTAACGTAGGGCTGAGCGCGATACGATATAATGAAAATGATAACCATTGACGATATTCATCGATCAAAATATATTGTCAAATATTCGGAAGGATAAATAAATTATATCGAACGATCGTATGTAAAAATGTAATAAAATATAGGAATTCTTTTTGCCTCTTGGGCGATTCGCATTACCCCGCACGATTTCTCGATCACTTCCGGAACAAACCGTACGCGAGCGTCTCTCGCTCAGCCGGCGTTTCTCTTCACTGCCTTCACTCTCTCTCTCTCTCCCTCTTCCTCTCTCTCTGTGATTCTCGAAGGGGCAAAAGGTACATAAACCCCCTACAGGCCAAAGGCCTTGATAACGCCACGGCATACCGGGAAAGCTATATATATATATATAAGACATACATATATATATATATATATATATATATATATATATATCTATGTCATATATACATAGTGCACGAACGGCAATCACATTGAGAGCAACGAGATAGATAGATCGAGAGAGCTTCTGTCGAGCCTCTCCGGTTACGTGTTTCTCTCCTCTCGCACTCTCACTCCTCTATCTCTCCTCTCACGATCGATCTCGTCGTTTCCCTTGGCTCCTTCGGCATCGCGATTTCCTCGACTTTACCCAATGCTATCGTCGCGAGACATATTTATATCGATTTATAATAATATTCTACAATTTTCTCTATAACTATATATTTATCGCTAATATTCCGATACCTTCATAATACCTGTTCCATATTTTTGAAATATCGACATCGTATTGCCCTTGGGAAAACGGAGGTACGACGAGATCGATGTCAGAGATTATGAAAGTGCACCCTAAATGAGAAATCTCCGGTGAGAAAGATCGCGTCGTCGTCGTCGTCGTCGTCGTCGTGGTCGTGATTGTCGACGTAAACACATGAAATTTTTGTTGTTATATAACTTCATCCACGCCATTTTGTTTGAAACGACAAAGCAGAGGGTAGTATCGTTTGTTCACGTTGTAGAGACGTTGCGCCTTCGTTCAAAAAACTTTTTGGTTTTACCGCGGCAACGTTACGCTGCAGACACACACAGAGTGCTAGGGGTGGGTAGGGGTAGTTTTTTCTTTTTTTTCGAACGCGCGGCGAAATGCCTCTCCCGCGTTCATCGGTAGGAAAGGTACATAGCCCGGAGGGCCCCGAAAGAGAGCGTGATGATAACGGGAGGGAATGTTGGGGGATGGAAAAAAAGATGGGTTGGAATGAGAGAGGGAGAGAGAGAGAGAGAGAGAGAGAGAGAGAGAGAGAGAGAGAGAGAGTTGGGGGTTGTGTATAACGCCCGGCGGGCTCTTGGTGTTGCCGCTCGTGGATCCCGACGAGTGCGCGGCATCCGCGCACCCCGTTGCAGAGAGGCAGCCCAACAGCAATCACATTGAGAGCAACGAAATAGATCGCACCAACGGTATCCTTCTGGCTAAAAGGGGGGGTTGGCGAGAGGAAAGGTAGGTGGGGGGTGGATATTTCACCGCGGCGCTTTTCCCTCTACCGTATAGTTTCTCTCTCTCCCTTTCGCGTATTTCCCACCCCTATAATAGTCTCTCTTCTTCGTGTTGCCTCTCTCCAACATCCCTCTATTCCTACACCAACCCCTCGTTTCCTCGATCGATCTTGTTTCGAATCGCGATTCCATGCCATCCTCTACCGACCGTTACCTAACCCTCTGCTGGCATACAACCCTCGGTATCCTACGCTTGGCACCGGGCGCGCAGCGTGTGCTTCGGGCGCAACGCGCGAGTGAGAAAACCAGCAGCCGAAGCAACTGAACCTTTTATGTCGCTCCATGAAACTTCTCCGCAAAAACCTCGAGACCGCCACCACCACCACCACCACCACCACCACCACCACCAACCTCTATCGATACCACCCTTCTCTTATTCTTCTTCCCTACTGCTTTCTTCTATATTTGTACGGCTGGGTATCTCGCTATCGCTATCTCTCTTGTTCTCTTCGTTGGTGAACGCGAGAGTCGAAGAAAAGGAAACAAAAAAAAACAAAAGAAATTCAATGTCTTATTCATGACGACTACCAGCGGCTCGGTCGGGGTTTATTCGGGAATTTCTCTCAGGGGGTGGAAACGCGCTTCCCACGTACCACGATCTTTAGGACGTAGGATCGCATTATGGAATCGTGAGCTATACGTTACAGTCGTGAGTCGAGAACTATCTCGAGTGGCTACGAACGAATAAAAAAAAAGAGCTATCTTAAACGAGGGTGAAAAGGAAGACTTTCCGACGAGAATGAGAAATTGGTCCCGTTCGCGATTAAAACAAGGAACGACCGAAGATTGTATCACATTTTCGTTGATAATTTCATGGTGCGAAATCTGTGTCGAACGATTTTTTTTGTTATTTTTTCTGACGACGAAGCGTTTTCGCGTTTCCTTCGTTTTTCGTTCGGGTGAGAATAATGCGAGGGTTGTTTCGAGGGTGGAATGTCAACGTTGAAAAAGAAGAACGAGACAGGGTAGATGGAGGGAGTAGAATTAAGGGAGGAGAATTGCGAACGCACCCTCTCGCGGCCTCTCATTGTACTACCATGGGGGATGGAGAGTGGGGATGACGCGGAGCGATGACAGGATAGCCCGAGGGTGCCGCGGGTCTCGCTCTTCGATATACAGTTATATCTTTATCAGCGACTAGGAAAATGATCTACCGGTTATTTACATCTTTCATAAATATTCACTCGGCGTGAGGATGAAAGCGTATAGCTCATCTAGAGAGAGAGAGAGAGGACAGCACTGTATGCGCAGGAGTACGAAAAGGGGATAGGGGGTTGAAAGCTCGCGAAGGTGGGGGAGTGAGAGCGTAATGAGAAACCGTGGAGAACATAAATCTTTCAAATACCCGCCGCGGGAGCGTCATCTTTTCCTACCCCTCCGAAAACGGTATATAACATTCACGTTGATTTCCGTAAAACTCACCCCCTGGCCACCGCGACCGAACGATTTTCTTTTCGGTGTTCTTTATCGAAGAAAATTCAACCTCGTCGCGATCTCTCGCACAGCTGCTCGTATACTTGTGTTCTGATATCGAGAACAGGGGTAGGACGAAAAAAGAAAGCACGTAGAACGATCCGGGGGTTGAGGGGGGGGGGGGGGGGGTGGATGATGAGAAACCGTATATAACGTGGGTAAACATATTTGAAGAAAAAAAATGTAAAATAAGCGAGATATATAACGTTTACAAGAAAAAAGAAAAAAAAGAAGAAGAAGAAGAGGCATAACGAGGGGTGGCCGAAAGCCGCAATGGCACAGCAGCCGTTCGTTCGTACTACTTTTTTTTTCTCTCTCGCAATTTTTTTCCATCCCTCATCCTTATGGTAAGTGTACGTAACCCCGGTTTATGTATACATACACATAGAGAATATCTTTCCAACGTCGTCGCGTACCGCGTGCGGATTTCCCACAATCTCGATAGTCGCCGCGGCGTTTGCTCTCACCCAACCCCTCGATTCCCCACTCTCCGCTCGGGGGGTTGTAAATAAAACCGGAAGCTCCCGTTTTCTCTCGCGTGGACTCTACGAGAAAAAAGGAGCGCCTCGGAGATAGGAAATAAAAGGAGGACGTGTGTACGTGCTGTAATGTACCCGAGTACGTGTATAAATATATGTATATAGTGGGGCTAAGGGGCAAACGGGGGAAGGGGTGTAACGTTATACCACCCTAGTTCTCAACCGTGCTTCTGGTCTCTCGTATACGCGTGTCGGCCCGGCGCATTCTCGCCACCCCATTTTGTCTAATCCAGATGTCATTAAAACGGATTTCCTACCCGGTATTAATATGGAAATTAATTCATGCTACGAAGGGGGTAGTTTGGACGCTCGAGCCCCGTGCCGATACTCCACCAAGCCCCCGCGAGTAGTCCAACACCCTCGAAACCTCGCTCTCGCCCTTCGACCATCGCGTTCTCGCGAACTTTGCGCGGTACTGCTCAACCCCCTCACGTTTACCCCCTAACTGCAACCCCCTCCCCGCCCCTCCCTCCCACGCCCCTCGCGCATGAAAACATATTTTGCCAGGGCTCGAGTGCGGAACCGCACAATGGGGCTTCGCGACCGAGAGACCATCCCCCTCGAGCCTATACGCGTGTATATCCACCGCTCTCTCGCGTTGCGGAACAGAACGCGCTACCGGGCGGGTTAGCTACAAATTTTGAGAACGACGCGACTGACCGCACACGCACAGTGTGCTGATGGCTCATATGCGGGGGTGTATATAGAACGTGTAATCGCAGAGAGCAATGGGGATGACATATATCTCACGCAAGGGGAGGGGGCAGGGGGGATGAAGTTTCAGAATATGGACCACCTGAATATTTGTGTTTAAGGGTGGTTTATTTTTTTTTAATTCAACCTAATAAAACTCGAATTTATATAAATTTTGGAAAATTAATTATCTTTAATGTAAAATTAACTTTTTATACGTTATCGAGAAAATCTGCCGATACATTTTCCCAGTCTGGACCATTTTAACCTACATTATCATCCCCCTATGGACGTGGAGAACATGTCGTCGTGCCGAGTCCAGAATATAGAGCACGTACTCGTGTGTTTCTCATCGTCGAGAGAGAGAGAGAGAGAGAGTGAGAGGGAGAGAAACTATCCCGCCCAAAATGACTCCCACTCGCATTAACTATTACCGCCCCCCCCCCTCTCGCGCTCTCTCTCTCTCTCTCTCTCTTTTATGCTCATTCTCTGGCTCTGACTGTTATTGCAATACATTAATGTAATTATGTAGGTTATATCTCGCTGGGTATTTGGAGCAAATATTTACTTCGTTATGATAGCGACGTGCACAAGAGGAAGGGCGAGCAGCTTCGTGTCTCGTACGAATGCGCGAGATTTATGAACAACCATCGTGCATGAACATTCGTCGTACGACGCGCGTCACAAAATAATCGTGAAGAAAACACGAATAAAAATATCCCATTAACAGAAAAATGATTTATTCTTAATATAAATATTCAATCCTCGTGTTATTTTATTCTTTACGAAGATCGCGATTCGATCAAGAAAATATCTACGACCGGTGGATTAAACGTTTCGAATGGAAATTATTAAGTTCGCGCGACCGTCATATTTTGTTGATTTATTTATTTTTTGTTTATTTTATTTTCTACTTATACATTATGTATTATATATACTTGTACGTCTTTTCCAACTGACGCCAGAAAAATCTATCTCCATCTCTCTCACTCAACCGCCTCTACGCCCACCCCCACCCCTACCTCTCTCGTGGTACAGATTCTATTAAGTCCCGGCACCGAGCGAGCATCAACGGCTAAAATTGCTTCGCAAACTTTTTCCCTTCTCAGCCAACCACCCCTACTACCCCCCTGTCCCACCCAACAGCGCACCGCTGTAATTCAAAAGAAATCTCTGCAATGTAAATACACGCCGGTGTACCCTCAGTTACGTATACGAGAGTAGCAACTTTTTTCTTTCTCTGTCTCTTTCTCTCGCTGTCTCGTTCTCTCACTTTTCTCGTACCAACACACAGAGGATCGAGGCTTGCGGTTCGCTGCTGCAAAGAGGAGAAGACTCCGCGAGAGTTTCGCCGAGCGTTCTTCTCTCGTCGAGCGTCGGGTCGCCCTCTGCCCTCACCTCTGCATAATACAGAAGGGCTGCAAAAGAGGGCGCATGAAAATACCCAACTTTCGAGCCCAGTTTTTTTTTTGTTTTTTTGTTCTCTTCTTCTTCTTCTTCTTCGTTGTATGGGAACCTCCGCACGGCTTTCTAACTGATTTACACGAGATCTTTTTGTTTTTTATTTTTTCTTTCCGTCATGCACCAGACTGCGAAGTTATCCTTGCGTTAGAGAACTTTACTAACCGGAAATCGTGGTTAAGGGCGTTCAACTTGTGATACTTCAGGGAGAATCGAGCTTGAGAGAAAACGAAAAAATGTACGAAATTACAATCAACCCCATACGGAAGGGTGAATTTTTTTTCGCATTTTGTTCTTTCATGCGGATCGCATACGGGAGGGTTGTTATTTTTATTTTATTTTTTATTTTTCTTGAATTCATGGTTTAACGCGTTTACGAAAAGTCTACGTGGCCACACGCTCGAATTATCATGGTGAAACGAGACTCTTTCCAGACGGGGAGCTCTTTCACAGTGCTTGACTCGCTCACCCTTTCACTCGCTCGCTTCGTCACTGTAGTTATACGCAGACTGGATTACGTTGGTAGCGGTGAAAAAGTCTCGAGTAACGTTAACGGGGAGTTAGGTAAGGCGTTTCTCAGCCTGAAGTCTCTGGCGTGTTTCCTCTCTCTCTCTCTCTCTCGCTCGCTCTCTCTCTCTCTCTCTCTCTCTCTCTCTCACTCCCTCTTTTCATTTCCGGCTTTAAAGCTGTATAATACAGTAAACGACGGCAAATGTCAGAGTGTTGCCTCTCGAGTTACGAACTAACGCTCGTTGATTGTTCATCCCCTATGTGTCGTTCGTAAGGGTTGATAGCAACGGCGACGAAAACTCGCGACTATTTAAGATTCTCGCGCACGCGAGAGCTTCGTCGATGCGACGAGAATCGCGCCAAAGATAAAGACTAGACGCTCAGGGGTTGAAGGGGCTGTGTCGGAGGGGGTGCGAAATAGAGAGGGTAGTGCGAGAGAAGCTGCCGTGTTGCTTCTTCTGTTTTTCGAGCTTTCGTGCCCGAGCGACGGTGAGTACGGCGTCGAGAACGAGAATGGCACATAAGGGGGTTGAAGAATGAGGGATACTTTGTACCGGGGGTTGCTACAGGCAGGCTGCGAGAGAACAAGGGAAAATCCACGGAGGGGTGAGGGGTTTCGTTCGAAAGCTTGCGGAGACAGAAGGGGGGAGGTTCAAACGGAAGAACGGAGAAAAGAACTCGGTGTCTTTTGTACCACGCCTCGTACACCCTTTCCCTTTGCACCCTCTCTCTCTCTCCAGTTCTTCTTCGAGAAACGAGAACGTTTCACCTCTCACCTTCGTACTATGAACGTTGTACACAACCAGGGCCAACCAAGTTAATAGCTACGTTACCCCCGCCCCACCCTCTCGCGCTCCTAATAGAACCTCACCAACCCCCTGAGAAGCTTCTCGCTCCATCCCTCTTCACTCACTCTCTCTCGCTCACCCAGCATTCCGCCCTCACCACCGACAGACTAGTTTCTCTTCTTTTCCCAAGCTTATATACATGTAGGTTGTTCGTGAACGCAAACGCGGCTTCTATCTCTCCTTCTACAACCCCCTACCAACGAGCTTTCGTTAGCTTTTTTAAAAGCTTCCCTGATTGAAATTTATGTGCTGCACTGCAGCTCGAGCTTTTCCTTTATACAGCCGTGCGATACCACTCGCTCTTTCTCCCTGCAGAAAAGACGTCCGGCGATCTCTACGTGCGGATTTCACCCTCGTTTTTATTTTTCTCGGTTGGTTCATTGGACACGGATTATTTCAATGACACCGAAACACCCTTTCGCCGACGAGGCAAGATCGATCGGGTATCCTTCCTTGCGAAATTCTTGATAAATAATGGAACGATTAATTGTCGGGGTTGAAAACGATAAATAAAGAAATATACGATACAAAAATGAAAATATATGTTCGAGGAAATATAGGGGTGAGAAAAAAAATGGAGACGGAAGAAGAGAAGATGTTTCGCGCTGAGTATTCGCTGTTTCATGGACGGGCGTTAAGTAGATAGGTGTGTACACAATAGGGGTTGTAACGCAGAGCTCAACGGCGCCACCTATAAACCGGCTTCTACGACCGTGTGCCCGACCCACACCTCTCCCCTATTATCATCGGCTTTTTCCACATTATTGTTATTATTATTATTTTTATTACCGTAGCTCGAAGCTCGCGCGCCCACGTTAATCCGCAAAGCCAGAGTCCACCGGCTGACGCAGGGCCAACTTGTATACCACTATTACGGCATCGCTAACGCCATGATCGCCCCCTACGAACCGGAGAATTCTCGGTGGTCGCGCTCGACAAAACCCCTGGGCTGGCTCGCACGATGTGGCTTTTTTTAAAAGCTTCGCTGATTGAAATTTATGTGCGACAGCACAGGCTTCTCTCTCTCTCTCTCTTACAACCGACCGTTAGGGGTGGTCCGAACCCTCGCACAAGGTTTTTAATCGATTTTAACCCTATTCGCTGATGGAGACTTCCACCAGGCTAGCTTTTCATATCGCATTAGCTATACGCGAGCGTTGGACTTCACGCGGTGGCCCCCCCGCGGTATACGAATGAAGCTCGCTACGCCGGAGGCGAAAAAAAAACAAAAAACATCCCCGAAACACATCGCAGCTCGTAAATACGAATTTTCGTATCCTCGTTAATCCTTATTAACGCGATATGATTTTTTTGTCTACGTTGATCAAAAAAGTTCGACCATTTGGCCAAAGGATTAGATAAGTTTTCGCTAGATTAAAATATTTTTAATCGACGCTATTATTCGTACTAACCCTTGTTTTAGGGGTTGTCGATTTTCATTCGGGAGACTAAAAATATTATAGACGATAGATTATTCGTGATATATGTGCGAAGAATAATTGCGTTTATAAGAGGTGAGGAGGGATTTTTCACGAGGGGAATATGCCAACGTCTCGCCAAGATTTCAAAATGGAGCCAACTTCGATTCTCGATTCTCTGTGTACACCATCTGCTCTTATTATATATATATATACGTATATATTATGTTACAAATATATGTACGTATATAACTCGTAAATACGTAGATCGAAAAGAGAAAAAGGGACGTGAGTGGGCCAATAGTGAGAGCCAGACAGCTTGTGAGGAAGCCAGCCAAAGGATCTCGTCGTACACATACATATACATATATGTATAATGTATATATACGTATGTACATAAAGGATCGAGAGCAGAGAGGGTTAATACCGAGGGCCTCGTGCCAAGAGCTCAAGTGGCGTGAAATCTTTCTCCGTTAACGGTAAAATTATCGTCACGCTCACGGCCTTCAGTCTCGACGAAGACAGCGAATGATGAAGAAAAAACGAAGAAAGAAAGCAAATAAAATAAACGAAAAATCGGGGGATTTTCTGTGTAACGGATGTGTAAGAGTCGTGTCCGTGGTAGAGAAAAAACAACAACGACGATGGTGGAAAAACGAAGTGTCTCGTGTTTGTTATTGGTGAACGGGGGGGGGGGGTGAATCGTACGAGGGTGAACTCATTTTTCGCACCTGTTCACCGCGCGTGTGCTCGAGGGCTCGCCAGTCGCTGCGTGAGCACAAACGCGAGCGAACGAGAGCGTTTTCGAGAGTCCCAATCATTTGTCAAGTGGTCTGCGATAGACCGGATCCTCGAAAATTCGACGAAAATAAAAACCACCAAAATATAAACATATAACTCGTTATCAACAGACTGATTTTCAAGGATTTATCGAGTTTAAAAATTTGTCGAAATTTTCAAAATATCACAATTCGATCTCGAACCAGAGTCGATGGAAAATCGAAAAATATGTTTCTCCATTTGTCACGAGTCCATTAGTCGCTTCCGGGCGACACGTGGAGAGCGAGGATACAAAAATAAAATGAAAATGTAAATAAAATAAGAAATATAGGTTTGAATTTACGTTATGCTTTATATCGCGGGCGAACGGCGAATATCATATTTTAGCGAATTTTTTGCACGAGTCGAGCGTAGATTTGTGCCCCGGGGTATAATATAGAGATCCTCTCCTCTCGAGCCGTATAACCACCGCTGGCGTTTTCCACCGACGCGCTCACGGGGCTTATATTTACGTGTTCGGGTGGGAAAACGTTGATTAACGACCCCTCGATTCCAGGCCGACGGATCGTCGATCTTTTAGTTTGACGCATATTACCGCGGCCAATTGTTGGCCGTCCCTCTCTATCGTCGATATATACCGTAGAAGGATAGCGAGACGACGCTGACCTCACTCTTTCTCTCCACCCCCTCGTTCGCGCTTTTACCTTCTCAGTTACTCCCACGATGCCACGGAACATCCCTCCTTTCCGCTTACCGTTCTCCCATGCGCAAACCCGCTCCTCAACCTCGTTTGTGTCCTCTCCACATTCCTCTTTCCAACCCCTTTCTGCCACTCTTCTTACTCTTACCACGGTGTCGCGCGAGGGGTAGGTACCCTTCGGGCTCTTTTCTTTCGACCTACCCCCTTCACCTTCGCTCCACGTTTTCTTTGTGCTGTCGGGGGGGAGTTGCGAGAGTGCCACCCCTCCCATCGACGCCAGAGAGAGAAAGAGGGAGAGAACTTAATCACGGTGGTAGCGAAAAGACGATTATATAGAAGGGAGTTGAAGGGAGAGAGAAAATTTTTCACAAAGTGAGTGGAACAGAGAGAGAGAGTGAGTAGTGAGGCGAACAGGAAAATGAGACGTGACCGGGGCACGAAAAACTTTTGGATGAAAGTGTCGGTCGTCGCTATGATTTTCCTGGTGACGTCGTCAAGCTCCGTCGAAGCTTTTGGATTAACCCGAGGCACTTTGACGAAGTTTCGAACCAACGTCGAGAACGAGATCTCGCAATCAGAGGGAAATAGACGCGTACGACTAGCCGTACGTGCTCGTCGATAATTGCGCATGCCTAATTCAACTCGATTCACGAATCGCGCAATGAGATTTTTAAATTCACGAGTTCGAGGAAAATCGCACGATATGAATAATTTTACGAGAAGAAACGAATATCTCAAATTTCTTTTTTTTTCTTTTTCAAAACGTAACCTTAATTCACTCTTTGATGGAACAAAATAAATATGAACGTACGGGCTATGCGTAATGGCCGAAACTCGATGATTGATGAATAAAACAAAAACCGACTCGTACACACCGACGGCTGTGGATGACTAACGAGAGACCCAAATATTGATGGATGAATAAGCATTATGTGACGTGGAATAAAAGTTTTTAAAAACACATATATATATAAATATATACATCGGGGAAAAAAGGGGGAAGGGCGTAGTAGTGAAATCGCTCGCAATTGCCAGTCGTCGCGACCGACGAATATAAACTTTTCTCGTTGAATTGCCTCGGGTAAAAAAATAAAATTTTAAAAATCCGTCGATGAATTTTCGCATGCTAACTGCGATAACGAACCCGAAAGAGTCATCGACGAACGTGAGGTATGAGGTGGGAGGGCAAAAGTTTCGCAAGTGGGAAAATCAGCCCTCCAATCGTACGAAATCACAACTCTATTATTATAGCTCGAATGGATTACTCGATTTTGCATCTACAACAGCCACGTACATATGTTATATAAATCCAGTTGGCGCTGAACGTGAAAAAAACAAAAACAAAAGTTTCATATTTTCCCGCGGTCTCATGGGCTTCGCGATGGACGGGGTTGCTAGTGTAACAAAAAAAATAAAAAAATCGATCAACGAGTAAAAATAATTATCGTAATGTAACGAGGAACGAACTCTAGGAGAAAAATGTCTGAAGGGGATGAAAAAATATTATAATGAATAAATTAACGTCGAGCAGCTATGACAGCGAATAATTAAGAATATAATTCAAATTATAAAAACAAACAAACGCTACTTTGCGTCCCGTGACAACAAAAAATTAATGAAACTTAGAAAATTGGAAATATAGAATCGAAATTATAAATGGAAGTTGATTAATATCATCGGATCTCATTTAAGCTCGGACCTCGAAAATCTCAAGAGGGTAAACTACCCCCAACTTACTGTTTATTTTCATCCCCTGTAAAATCAAACGAATTTGATAAACATTTCATCGACGCTCTTTCGATCCTCTCACAAAAATAATGTATGCACATTTTTCCATTGTTTATTTGTTTACCTAAAGTATAAATCTCTACTGGACTATACATTGTATATAAAAGTCGTATCATGGAAAATTGTCGAACAAAAAATGTTTCGTGACGGGATGAACTCCGCAACGATCATTATCGGTAATATCGTATATTGAAGTTGACTGGCACTATATTCATACACATATAAACATACAAACACACACACACAACGAATAGTAAAAGAAGAGAGGAAAGCAGATAGCACTATGGTCGAGAAAACCCGATTTAGCCGATGGCCGTGCGCGCGCGATAATGGTCGATGGGTGGTGACGTTGGTGTGAAGGGGGAGGAGGGTTGTAAAAAAAAAGATCATAAAAATCCCAGTAGATAGCGAAGAGAGAAACGAGGCTATAGATAGAAAGAAGAAGAGGAGGAAGAAAAATCGAGACGTCCCAAGGAAACGACTGTCGCGACGAACAATCGGCAATAATGATCCGAAATGTTTCGTTTTCCTCGGGCGAGGTATAAACTCTATTCACAAACAGAGTACATATATATATTATATAAACGATATATATCGTTTACCGGCATATCGAGAACGAGACAGCGAGAGAGACGCTTAAATCTCGGATCTTGGCTGGATTGTTTTCTTTAATTGAATAAATGTAATTCAAATGTTGTCCTCTCGAGGTTCTCGTGGATGGACCAGGAGAAAAGATGGGGAGGAAGGAGAAAACGTGACTGATATATCTATAGAGAAAAATAGAAGGAGTGTTACAGGGGGTTACCGGAGGGTGGAGGGTCGTATCTCTTCTTAAAGTATTTTTCTTCTTCCTTACACTTGGACGCCGCAAGTATCGGTACGCTTTTTACCCCTCTGTCGACGAACGAGACAAACGGAGAAACGGAAAACGGCATTATAAAAAAAAATGAAAAGTAAAAATGAAACAACAGAAGATGTTACAGAGTTCTAGAAGGAAAGGTTCGCGTCTCGATTTCCTGTCTTATCTCCAATCAAGCTACCGAGGGTGGCTGTATAAATATATATAGGAAACAAATAATATCGTGCATTGGATACGTATGAACTATTTCTAGATACATCGGGTGTACGGAAAAAGCGAGAGAAAGAGAGGAAGAGAGAGAGAGAGAGGAAGGGGCGTCGGATAACCCGGGGCATTGGCTGGTACGTGGCGTGAATCAGGCTGTGCTGAAAAGGGTAGTTACACCCTCGTAACGAGAGAAGCAGCCTCATTTTCTTTCGGATAAAAAAATAACTTTTCTTTCTTTTACTTCCTCGAGGATAAACTTTGTATTTACGAACAGAAGCAGACAAAAAGAACTGTGAGATTCGTGAATTTAACGATAAAGTTGAAATACGGATCGTGGCAACGTTGAAAAAACGAATAATTGAAATTTTTAGGAAGAATTACTCACTTTTTGGTCCTTTTGCCAGATGCATTGTCCTTGTTTGGCGAGTACACGACAGACGAGTTTCGCATCCTGACCAGGATTCACTTCTGTGTACTGTGGAGTTTCTTCGAAATTCTGTATACTCTGACAAACTGAAACAAAAAAGCATAAACTAAATTCGTCAGAACGAAACGTATACAATTTTATTCGAATATTTCGTTAGATTCGAAATCTCGTTAAACTCGATTACAATTATACGAAATATTATATAACGACGAGTCCCTCGAGACTTTACGAAAAGGACGAAAAATAAGGGACGAGGAGAAAATCCGAGCGATCTTCTTCGCTGACGGGATATCCCCGACTCATCCTACCCCATCCCCTTAACAAGTTCTATATTCTCTCTGAGATTAATTACGACATCGGAGTAGAGTCCATCGCTCCCAAGCTTGATTCATTAATCCCTCGCTGAATTCGATCTTCAGCTGTGAAAGAAAGATTCTATATCTATATCAGAGATAAAAGCTTCGTTTGTTCCAACTTCGCGATGATTGAGTCGCGTACACGATATTTCAACTGGCCACTGTAAACTGTTACGTCGCGCTAAAAGAGAACTCACGATATCGAAATAAAATTCAAAAAATTCGCGTATTGCAACGGTCGTTAAAAAAAGAAATTCAATTTTCCAAAATTTTCATATATTTTGAAAAAATTGTACGATTTTTTTAAAACGTTTAAAAAGGTGAAAATCAAATCGTAACAATGTTCGTTGTAATACGAACGGACCGTTCGTACTGCCTGATATATCGTCGGTGCAACGCTTCCACGAGCTAACGATCCGTATCACGATAAGGAATGATCCACTGCATTCAATTAACTATGACCGGGCAAGCTTGTTCCATCCATCCCGAGGCAAACACATAGACACACACACACACACACGCACACACACAGATACATCTATACACATTTAGATAGCGGAGTATCCGAGATTGCATCACGTCGAGAGGTTTCGAATGGAAGCGGAGAAGACGAGATCTCGCCTCGATTTCAACCCCCTCCCCCATCACGTATCCAACATATTCACCCCATGGCATGAAAATCTAATACAATTTCTTTTATTTTCGATACGCGATTCAACGTTGAAATACGCGTTAATGATATTTCGTTTTTTTCATCCCTTGCACGAAGGGATGTTTTTTTTTCTTTTTTTATTTCTTACAAACACAATTTTTGCTCGATTTTACGCCAGGCTATTGGCGATATCGTGTGGCAGCTGCGCCATGGAACGAGAATATTTGGCCGTACTGGCTAGGGTACCGCGAGAGTGCACACATAATACGCCGCGTATGGCCCTCACGAGCGTGCCGTATGTATTTATGCTGCCGCATGAAGGGCCGGGCTTTACCGTAAATATATATATATACATGCGCATACGTATACAACTGTATGACGGAGAATTTCATGAATTCACGAAGCACGAGTGAATTAACGTTTGCCACTGGGTGGCGTTTCGTTAGCCCGAGGCGTAACCGAGGTCACGAGCTCATGTGCGTTTCACAGGCCCTCGAGTTCAGAGACGCACGTACGCCGAAGATTCGCAGCATACGTACTTTACATATTTAATTATGTAGATGGTCTCCCGGCGTATGTTAATTTTCATAAAAAAAAATTGTATTTTTTGTTTTGTTTTCTTTTTTTCTTCGTTTTACAGAGTTTCTCGGATTTTTGTTTTGAAAAAAAAGAAAGAAAAAAGTTGGGAGATATATTCCGAGTGACGGGCTCGCGGTAGTGAAGAGATTCGTACTGAATTACGCTTGTATAAATTCGGATTTGAAGGGAAATTTTTGAATATTCGTAGTTCTGCGAAATTTGAAATGGCGAGAGGTAGGATTGTCGCGAAATTTCGCGACGTCGGGTGGTTTGACCCCGTTCTGGTATGACATCGTTGTAACGCACCTGAAATAACCCCGACTGGCCAGCGGTGGATTGCAATATTAAAAATTCAATTTTTGAATTTTTGCGAATATGATTAATAAAGCATGGCCGTGTGTACAGGGGTGTATGACAAGGGGAAAACGATGCCGGAAATTGAGCTTTGCAAGCTCCCTATAAATATTGTACACCGGTTGGTTCGTGCGGTTTGTTGGAATATTTCGCGCGTGTAGTTATAGCCCTCTGGTGGGCAATGAGGAAAAATCGACGAAAGGGCCGTATGTCGAAAATTTCGTTAAAATAATAAAACAGCCAGCGATCCTATGAAAATTTGAATTTTCTAACGTTTTTTCCGTGTACGCATTCGTCATTCGTGAAAAAAAAATAAAAGGGTGAAAGGGAAAAAAGAATGACAAGAAGTTACAGAGCTCGAGGTCCATTAGTCGAAAGAAAATCTATTTATTTCCAACGACCCTTACTACCGCGAGTGACCTCGAGACTCTGGACCTAAAGTACGAGAGAGGGAGGAAGATAGAGGCAAGAGAAGGAGAAAAAAACGATCAAGAGGGCAAGTGTGCCTGGCTAACAGGTCGTCGAGCTCGAACCCTTTGAGAAAGCTCGAGGGGCTGGCGGGGGTGTACGTAGGTGCTTTTGTTCGCGGTCCAAGGGAACGCGCCGAGTGTCTCGCGACGATCTCTTTTTCCACACTGTACTATGCGAATAGCGGTGGATATTACTACCACGAGATCCTTCACCCTCTGTACGTTTATGATAGAGAAGTGACACGCCACAGTCCCTTTAAACCTCTGCCTCCCTCCTCCGCGACTCGGTGCATTTCACCGCCTTCCCGACTCTTGGGAGACTTATTCCTCGTGTTTCTCTCTCTTTCTCTCTCTCCCGCGTGAATTCTCTACGTATACTTTCTCACTAGCTTATAGCTTCCTTCTCAAGAATACGTATATAAGCTTTGCTTCAAACCTATTACGTAGGTATATCTATATATTTATGCGGGCAAAATACGCTGAGAGCGATCTCCGCGGGCCAGGGGATGATCTCATGGCCAAGTACGACCGGAGCACGCGGAAAGCTTGAAAAACCTGCGAGATGTATTATGTATATAGAACGTATATACGCGTATATATATATATAAATTTATATATATATACATAAACTCGATGTTTCTCTTTCAGCGTTATATACAAACGTGAAACCTTCTCAAACCCACCTTCACCACCTCCCGCCCTCGCTCTCTCACGGCTCATTTTAACTTTCCGACTTTTATTCACGAAGCTGAAACTTCGGGGTTTGGAAATTATTTGTTCGATCGAACGATAACAAGCCGGGTGGTAAAAAAAATCGATAAAGCCATTTGTACGAGGATCATTAGACCGATACCTTCATAAGAGAGAGAGAGAGAGAGAGAGAGAGAGAGGGAGAGAACTGAGAAATATGAAATGGAGTTATGGAACCGGGGGTCGAATGGAAGAAAGGAGATACCCGCGGAGGAATATGAAAGGAGCGTATATAGAAATGAGATACAGGAAAATCACATCTTCGTTTTATGTTCAAATGCGGAATTACCTGTCAACGGGGGAATGTACTTTTGATACTCCGACGTCGTGGAAAGGATCGAATACGTCCATCATGGGCGGATTCTTCCGTGAATTTCAAACGACTCACCCCTTCGTAGCGTTATCTTTTTCATCCCCAATCCTCCCTCATATCCCACATTTTTACGACAACGAGGCAGGAATCGCAACTTTTTTCTTCGAAAAAATTGTGTCACCGCGATCATAAAAGAAAAATGAAAATGAAAAAAAAAAATAAGAAAAACTAGAACGAAAAAAATAGCTTGTCGGGCGCATAATCGAGTTACACACCGGGGTACACGAAAGCGGCTTGTGCAAATTTGCATGGATTAATGGCGTGAAATTCGCGCGGATGGCACGCTAGGAGGAGGGAAGGGGCAGAGGGGTTGGGGGGCGAGTAGGAGTAGAAAAAAAATCGGTCGAGTGGAGAAAAAGTGGAGGTGGCGCTTGAATTACAAATTTAGCAAACTCTCTCGGTACCCGCGAGTGACATGAAACCCGCGGGGTTGTACGCGCTGGTTCGCTCACCGTGTGATATTATTGTGCTCTCTGATGCGTTTATGTACGTCCTTGTCTATGTATCTGTCTATGTATACACGTACGTAGTCCCGGAAATAGAAAATTCTGAATATAGAATGTATATAGGGAGAACGACGGTGAGAACCGGGTACGACTATACGAGTGGCCGAAGCGAAAAATACACGCGTTTATCGTAACCCGGGGTAAAATGAAACAGCCGTAACAATTGTCGATATCCCGTTGGCCGAAAGAGCGAAAGTTCGTCGAGTTATCTACGAACGAATCGAGTCGGGGTTGATAACAAATAAGAAGAAGAAGAAAAAAGAAACTTACGAGATGAGTCGGACGATGAGAAAAAATAAATCAGGGGCAGACGAGGGGGATGAAACGATCGAAAGGAGCGCGAACGAACAGCAAGCGAGCTGCGTTACGTGCAGATTTTCGATGCGAGTGAATCGTTCGAGCCTCTCGAATCGCAACGCGCCAGGCATCGTGCTCCAGGCCAAGTTTAATCGCGAAACTTCATTGAAACGAACGACATAATAACGAGCGCGGGAGAGAGAGAGAGGGGGTAGGGGCGAGGGGGTGAAATGTGCAACCTGGCGAGTTTATGCGATATCGAGCAACGACGCGAGGGGGTAGTTTCTCTCGGGTTCCACCGGACAAGCCGAAATACACCCCTACGCCTGCGAATATTTCATTAAAAACATCACGACCTGAAGAAAAATTAAAAAATTTAATAGAAAACCAACGTTAACACGTTTTTTTTCGTTCCAGAAAATTCGTAATTTCACCACGTTAATTAGCCGCGAGACTTTACGGGCAAAATATCGTACAGAATTTTTCCAAACTTCCGAAAAGTAACGAGATTATTTTTTTTCAGCCAATTTCGTGTCTCGCGCGTTATCCCTGCGTACGAATATTATATATCCTAGTTCGAGGCTGCGCGCGCGACCCGCGAAGTTAATAACACGCATCATCGAATATTTCGGTAACAAATTTTGTGCTTTTTCTCCACGCGAAACGCCTAGTTACGCGAAGAATAAATATAATCATCGAGGGGGGGGGGGGGTCTGCTCGTGGGGGTGGTAGAGAGAAAAACACGTGGTTTCTTCGGGAAACCAACGAAACATATTTTCGCTCGGATCAAACGACGTCTGTCGAGTGATGAGGAGAGGGAGAAAGGGGTGGGTGTAAGAGAGGGAATGCAAGCCGACCGGATTTGCCGTTTACTTATTTTTCGTCCTCTTACAGCGAACGAGCTCCACGGGAGTGAGAAGAGGGAGGCTGAGGGGTAAGGGAGCGCGAGCTCTCGTAAAAAGTTAGATCCCCTCGTTAGCGAGGATTGCAGGTCCTTTGTAACCAGGCGCAACGGCAGCAGAACTCGCGCTCGCACACACACTTTTCGTGACGCATTGAGAGATTGCGGCGAATTCAGCGCGTAGCCCTTCGCATACGTACAATGAAAAAGAGCGCGCAATGAAGAGTGAGAGAGCAGTGAGAGAGAGAGAGAGAGAGAGAGAGAGAGAGAGACTAGAAGAAAACAGGTAAAAAAAAATGTTGAATTTTTCAAACGATGAAAAATAATAAATTTCATGCCCTCCCCCCTTCCACCCTGTTGGGGCTCAGCATCGTCACTGATGGGGCGACTGTCACCGTAGAAAAAAGACCCAGATGTTGCGTGTCGGCGCACGTGGAGCGGAGAGAGAAAATTAAGTGGGAAAAAAACGAAAGAAAAAAACTAAATTCACCCGAACACAGCTAGAGGGATATAATGCACTCTCGGTCGGTCGAGGGTTGAAATGGAGTCTACGCGCAAGAGAGTCGCTGTGGGAGAATCTACTAAATAGGTTTGTATCTCCTCGTTCGAGAGGGCCGATTAGATTACGGGAGCGCGGAAACAATCTACTCGCACGGAGAACGAGAGAGGGAGAGAGAAAGAGAGAGAGAGAGGGAGAAAGGAAGACGAGATGGAGTCTCGGAAGAAACGGACGAGAGAACGAAAAATTAGTTCAACCTGAGAGAGTCTTCTTCCTCCGGTTCCTAGAAATGTCTCTCTTAACCAGTTTCACCGATCAACCTCAATGCAAATTTTTCGGGGCTTGAATTCATCCCCAATTTGAAAAATTATTTTCACTTTTATAATTAATTATACACGTGGGTTTAATAATTATTAATTTATTTATTTTAAAAAACCAGGCGTAATAAAATAATAAATTTATCGTTCAACCTACAAACAGTAGAAATTCATTCAAAGCGAATAAATCTTCTGTAAGTCAGTTATTTTTTCTAGCTAAGGGAGCCTAAACCCGAGGGTTCGGATCGTAAACTGTGCTCGTGCCCTCGTTTTTCTTGTATCTTTCGTTGCATACGTACATCCGGAAGGAACGTTCGGCAAAACCTCAGCGACGACTGGCTCAGCGTCATCACCGAGGGAGTGAGTCCGGAAGGGAGGTGGCATAAGGGAAATACGATGAAGCAGCACATATCGCGTGTGCGGGAGAGAATATTTTCACCTCTGTTTTTCACGTTTTGACAAACAACCGGATAATTAAATTCTCCGTCCATCAAGCTTTTTTTTCGTCGTCCACATTTTCGTTCTTTATTTCTTTCTCTCTCTTTCTCTTTCTAGCTTGGTCTATTTATATCTACGTCTCTATGTGTGGCCGAGCACTCTTCCTTCTCTCTTGTTATCCATTTTCAACCGGGCATGCTCCAGTTCGTTCTCTCTCTCTCTCTCTCTCTCTCTCTCTATCTATCTATCTCTATACCGTTTGGCTATCATTTCTCGCTTTCTCTTTGTCTCTCTCCCTCTCTCATACTCACACTCTTTCTATCTGGGCCAGGAACCATATACCACTGTCGGACGAGAACGAACGAGCAGCGCCTCTACCGTGCGGTGGCCATGGAGTTCTCACGAACCCAACCGCCCGATCCGCTCTCATCTCTCTCTCTCTCTCCCCTTTCCTCGTCCCGTAGCTCGGGGAAACGCGTCCAAAACATAACGCAGATTAATCTGTTTGTTCTACCCCTTTCAACCCCTCTGCCCATCCTCGGAGTCTCTACGAGCGAGAGCCCGATTCCTGGATTCGTATGCCGCGCGAATTTTGAGAGGCGTGGGGAAAAATATGTCTTCGATGTCAATCACGTTCCCTTCCATTCGCTCAAAAAAAATATATACATAGGATATATACATATATATTAAAGAAAAAATCCCTTATAAAAATAATAGCACAATATTTCGCTATCGTGCAATTATATTTTATTCCGACAATCAAGAAATATTTTACGTTCGACGTTTTTCCTACGATGAAAGAATGCCTTTGGAGACTACAGTAAGAAGAAAAAGAATGTAAGAATCGAGGAAGAAAGGCTGAGAACGTTGAATTGGCGAAGTGGCAGGTTGGAGTCGGGTATTGTCAGAGGATCATTGCCTTGATTCTCTGCCTCGCAAGATGACGACATAAATCTAACGATCATTTATACATATATACGGATCTCGATATAGATATAAAAAAACACCCGTAGCTACACACAGACAAAGACACACAATAACGGATGAAATAGAGGTAGCCAGTTTGTCAGCATACAGCTGGAAAACTGCAAAGGGGGGGGGGCGAGGAGAAAGGATATAAATTGCTCACGAAGCTCGTTAGGACACGGCGAACGTATCGCTGGAACAAGCCAGAATGAAGTATATATCACGTTGAGTTGAGTGGCCGGTTTTACGCTTCTCGCTTTTCTCTACCCTCGGTTATTACATATATATATATATATACACATCTTCATTTTCCACCCCCCCCCCCCTTCCTCATCGCCACCTCTCATTCCCCATCTCGCGAGAAGCGCGTCGAGAGGCATCGCGTAACGTCCCTGAGTTATGGCTTCGGGTTTGTTACTATATACATGCATAATTCACTATACGTGCACATACACGCATACACATTCATACATACATATATGTATGTATAGAGAAGTCCGTAAAAATGTATAATATACAACGATGCCGAGAGTGTATCAGAGGCCACGCGTGAAACGTCTATGCGAAACTTCGTAGCGTTAACCAGCATGGAAGCACAAGAGCGTGTCGTGTATCGAGATTCTCGTTCCATAATTAATATTGAGTATCAAAGTCGGTCGCTAAGAGGGAGAGAGAGCCGGTGTATGCAAGGGCGTACCGCGGACTCCGCTCTATTGGGACCACGGCCTTGGTGGTGCGGCTAACTCGCTTCCTCTAACAAGGTTATATCGGCCTTGCGAGACGTACTTACCGTACTACTGTACACGCGATATACATATTATCGCGTATATAGACGTATAAGTACAATTTATACAGTAGGTACAATACGTATGGGCTATAGTTATCTATATAGTGATTAATATAGGGGATGTGTATTTGGTATATATGAGATATATATATATATATACATATTTAGATATAGATTTAGTGCGTTGGTACTCGATGTACGGATGCACATTTGTGGTGGATCACGATGCACACAGCTAACACCCCACGGGTAACAACCACTTGGAAGCACATCGGCTGCTTCTCGGTTGGGCCAAAGGACGATATATACGATGCGCGACGGTAACACCGGTACGATGGTTACTAAGGTTTCACGGCAAAGCGATAGGTAGTGGGCGTACATAACGCGCCTGCCGATCCTGTTGTATATGTATATGTATAGTTACACACACACACGTATAGTATATATGTGTGTATGTGTGTGTGAGTGTGTATAAGGGCGAGAATATTGCTATTGCCTTGACAAGCTCGCAATATCGTGAAGAGGCAGCACGACAAGTAGGTAGCTCCCTCACTCACCGTAAGACGCGCAGATCTCACATATATTGGCTGACTGAACAACCCTTTTACTACTAAGGGGATAGAAGAGAAACAGCACCCACGGTATCTGCCTTGTACCTACTATTTGCGAGGCGAACCGGCTTCTACTCCGGGCTGACTAATAGATCAAGATCTCGGGAAGCTACGTTTATCGGAAAAAAAAATTAATCTCGCGAAACATTATTGTACGATGAAATTGAGTTACGAAGAAAATTGCTTTTTAATAAAGTTTACGATGTTAATTTGTAGCGATGGTTATTTATTGCTTTTTTTTTTACTCCTGGTTGTTTTTAAAACATTCGTTGGACGTTGTTACGTCGTTGGTATTAGCACAAATGGATTTAGAGCGCGAAACTTCCGTGGTGGATATCGAAAGTTTGAACATCGCGTCTGACCACCCGCTGACTCGTTTCACTGGCACAATTCCTACTTTTCGTCTTTGCCTTGAAATCCTGCCTCACGGACGACGGGATCGTTCGTAACTCTGATTAGTTTCCTGCGCTCTCGGTCAAAACTCGGTTTCTACGATTGTTTCGTGGATATATATACCTCAAATACATTGATACATATATATATATCAATGTTATAGTGCATTATAACGTAATCCCCTCTACTCTATTACAATTCGTGGTCGCTGGTTCTACTGTCCCGAAACAAGTTTCGTCGTTTCGCCGGGAAGAAACTCGACCATGACGAAAACGAGGAAGATTGAACCGGATAACGATATCTCTCTCTCTCACTCTCTCTACCTATATATATATAATAAACCAAAGTTCATTACCCGACGCTGATGGGAAAAAGAAATTGTGGCAAATCGAGCACGCCGTTACAAGACAACTGAGCGTCTCGAGAGTTTCTTACGGTCGAGCATACTTATATATATAAATATAATAAAAGGACAAGGTAAAAGTTACCAAGATGACGAAGCATTGCAGTTTCCCAACCCCTGTTTCAGTTGAAAATCAATGGTCGATACGTGCGAGGAAATGATATTTTGCTCATGTACAGTGTGTCGTGAGTTAGACATAGATCGACATTTTGCATAATACGCGTATATACGATTCCTCGAGTTAAAGACGTGAGACGCGAGGTATTTTACGTTTCTTTTCATCCCTCCCGTTCGTTGAATACGAGTTACGACGCCCGAAGTGAGAGAGAGAGTCGCGTGCGGACTCACGCGTATATGGGTGTATGCTCACACGTTAACGCTCGGTCTCACCACGTAGACGTCACAGTCGTAGCAAACCTCCGGTATCCGGATATTTATTCCAACCTCGTACCTCCGCGTCTGCCTTTGGGGACTCTGTGGAAGGACGCGAGAAGGGGGGTGAAGAGAATGTCGTCCGGATGTCGCTCACCCTCGCTCGCACGTACGTTACACATACGTAGAAATAATAACCATATATGTATATATATATATATGTAAATGCAGGGATTCATACATTTTCCACACCCTTCTGTCTTCACCTCCTGCCCATACGACTCGTGAAATAAAATAAAAATATGACATTAACGCACCAGCGTAGTTCACGAGCCAGAACCGCTCACGACGTGCTTTTAGTACTATTTTCACCCTTTCCTTCGTCACTACCCCCCCCCCCCCCTCGCTCTCTCTCTCTCTCTGTCTCTCGAAGTGCAACAATAAAGCTTAAAGCTTTGCAGAAGGGAGGAACGAAGAAGGAAAGAAAAGCTAGACACGAAGGGATGTCGACCTAACACATTGCACTCTGAAATCACCCTCCCCCTCCTCTATTTCTCACCGCCCCCCCATCATCCCTTACGAATCCTCCATTGACTACGGGATTGTACGAACGCCCATGAATCCGCGTTTATTGCAACGGGGTTAACACCGAAGACTTCCTCTTCGTTAAAAACACTAAAATATATGGTTGTTTTTTTCCTACGAACGCACGAACGAACAAGTTGACGTAGGTATGCGCGATGTACGGGATAACATGTTAAAATGTGACCGTGGCGAAAGGCATAAAACTTCGGGGCGTGAAACATTTTTCGCATGCGCACGGGCCCCGCGGTATATTTTTCTCTACATGTGTGTTCTCGTACAAAAAAATACATCTATATATATATTTTTTTTATCCGACGACAGCATGTGCGAGGGGTTATTTCTACGTGTGTTCGTGCGACTCCAAGTAACGTTCATACGTGGTTCGCTACGTATGCATGGGACGAGGGTGAAGAGGGGGATGAACACGCGCGAGTGCACGGGACATAGGAGAGAGAGAGAGAGAGAGAGAGAGAGTCAGTCTCGCGGACGCGCCCAGTCGGCTTTTGCCCCCGTTTTTCTACTTTATTTGCTTTGCCAGTCTCGCGGGGATGAGGAGCACCGACGACGACGACGACGACGACGACGACGACATTTTTCACAGAGCCGTGTGCTTTCAACTGTTATTTCAACGAAAATTCGCCACCGGCTTACTATTGTCCCGACGGTGGTGCGGGCTGCGGCTGCAGCACGTGGTGTGGAAGACATATATATATATATATATATATTTATTTATATACGTATATATATGTATATAGCTCTGCTGGGATATAAGTGTGCGCACAGGGCAGCGGGAGATACATTCTATCTTGTTCTCTCACTTTTGCCTTTCCGCGTGGCGCGCCACTACCTTTCACCCCTCTGCCCTCGCGTCCTCCTCTCACGACCTCCCCCGAGGCGAAGAGTCGCCTTTTCCTTCTCCCAGGACATGTTTTTCTCTCTTTTCCCTACGTTCTTGCCATCAGCCTAGCTTCCTTTCGTTGCGATATTGCTGCAATTTTTACCGCGCTTGCCGCGACTACGAACGCGTCGGGGTTTGGGAGGAGGGGGACGCGCAAGAGAGCCGACTAAACGATCGAGGGGGTGCGAGGAACCGTGGACGTGAACGACGACGACTGGAATTTCATACTGTGGTAAACATATACATATTTATATGTGTGTGTGTGTGTTTGTTTGTTTTGATGTTTGTCTATACGTGGGTGTGCGTGTATGTGTGTATGCGTTTCTTTATTTAAAAGCTGCACGCGTATATACGTGTATTGCCCGAGGATTCTTTCTCAACCCTTCGCATTTTTTTCCCACGAAAAATACTCGGGACTACGATAAACATGTCAAACAAACCAAGAGAAAAATAACTTTCAGTACAGAACAAAAACAAACTACAACAACAAGAATACTATTTATTTATTTAACTCGTGGGAAAAATGGCAAAGGGTGGTAATACGAGTAAAAGCTGGTGACCAAAAGGTCGGAAATTATATTCAAAATATTATTTTCCTTTTTACACGTTGGATTAATTAACTTGAATTTCGTACAAAAATATTCGTTATGTATTCAATTACGATTTTGATTACGATCGATGGAAATGCGATTCTGACGTTTCGACGGGATTGGCGATTTGGAAAATGGGCAAACCGGTGTTCATAGAACTCGGGGAATGGTGATTGTCCCATTACGTCACCTCTCGCCAAGGTTTGCAGAGACTGAGAGAGACAAACATACAGACAGACAGAGAAAGAGAGAGAGAGACAGACAGAGACAGTGGAGGAACGGGTTCCTGAGGATGGATGGATAGGTCTCGCGATCTTTGAACCCGATACGCGCAAGATGAAACCGATATGCGCGGCACAGATTGCCGGAGGGGCTCTATAACCCTCGCTCGATATCAACTCACCTATCTACTCGCTAACTCACTGACGTATATACGTGCATAATACACGCGTACATAAACGTATATATATCTATATATATAGAGAGAGAGAGAGAGACGAGGGTATGACTATATATCCACGGAGTTACGCGCATCAAGCTTTGAATTACGTGACTCGTCATACACAACGGAGCTTAATGTCAGGGCTTGTTAATTACATTCTCTGATGGCCTCTGCGGAATGAAGAGCTCGACGTGGGTAGCGACGGCGGGAAGGGTGGGCGAGGACGGAGGGAGGGGGGAGGGAGCTTGAAACTATGAACCCGGGAGCTACAGCAAGGGCGCCCACGAAACGAGAACGAGCTATGGCTCTCCTCCATCTCGTTGAAGAAGACCCGAATGTCCGGAGTTCTGGACTTTGGTGGAAATGGCGAAAGAGAGCGTAGGATAGTACGGGGGTTTTGGTACGGACGCGAATGGTCTTTGTGCCACTTCATCCCTTACAATTACGCTTTACTCGTTCGAGATCTCCCTCCCTCCCTCCCTCCCTCCCTCTCCCTCTCTCGAGCTCTTCGTCTATTTATCTATATACGCGTATATCACGGTATGGCCCGAAGGTAATTGTAAGACGTATCGTTGAAAAGCTATATGCATGACCCGATAAGTGATATATATATACGTATATGCGCGACAGTCGAGCTTGAGGGACTTTGGATCGTCTCGTGGCAAGCCATCGGGTGAACCACAGCCGCGAACCACGAAATTTCCTCTCGCTCCCTCCCGCCCTCTGACTCTCCGACTCTGTCGTTCGCCTCACCGCCATCACCGGTATGGTTATGCAAATTTTGGAAACCTCGAACTGGACGCAAATCTGGTTGTGTAAAGTCAGGTTATGATGTATATGGGGGGACTGACACACAGGTATACGCGTGACAAGGGCGTCTGCGATTGTATCGTGGAGGGGAGGGGGTTGGCATCATCCGATGAATGACAAAGCGGAACATCTCCGACAATTTCTATGGCTCGATGTGAATAATGCATAAACGCGTATTAAGACCGAATACGATGTTGATAACGTTAAAGTCATGTAAATAAGACGAGTCTATTTTACGTTTACGATTAAAAATACTAATTTCGATAAAGAAATAAGAAGTAAAAGAAAGGATATTTTTTTCTTAAACGGATTTGTCCTTGTCTTTTATTTCACGATGTTTAAACCGTGAATTGAATATTCGAGCGCAAACCTTCATTTCGTACGAACGATCCGCTGTATAAATAGACTGTTGTCATTAAGTATCAAGTGGCCGCTTTGTAATTTCATTTTATACAGATATAGGTATATATAGATAAATGCATACATTTCCACCCCTACGCCTCTCCCTCTCTCTCTCTCTCTCGGTCTCTCTCGACGCCGCATGTTAATTTAGATATCTTTCGGTTATCATTCGAATTACCGTGAACGCGAACGGGAGCCCATATATGCGGGTACCAAAACTTTGTTCGAGTGGCTGACGCTGAGTGAGTAGGAGGGTAGGAGGCTGTGGGAGGGGTGGATTGTGTGCGCAACGGTGCAAGAGCTCTCTTCCCGGCAGGAAGATAATAATCGGCGGTTATGTGCTTCCTCTGTCACTACTTCAACTCTCCACAGCTTCTCTACTCTTGTATACTGTTTCTATGATATATATATATATATATATATATATATATCAGAAGTATATATATAAATAGACATACATATATGTATGAACGACAGAGAAGAACCTCTCGTCGTTTAACGGTAAAGGACAGAGAGGGTAGTTTCTTCGTTCGAGCCTGGAGGGGCAGCGGCATTGCCGGCTGCGTTAGAGTGGGTCGAGAGAGGGTTGGTCTCGGTTCGTCGCGGCACGGGAGTGCAAAGTAAATGATAAAATATTGCTCCTGCCTGGTGTGTGTCTGTGTGTGTGTGTGTGTGAGTCTGGATCGTGGTTTGGAGAAGAAAGAGGGGGAGAAAAGGAGAAAAGCGTGGGAGAGCACGCAGATTCGCATAGAGGACGGTCGCTGGTGGCTCATTAACCCTCATTTTACGAAACGGAGACAGCGAACGAGAAGCAGACGGTACGGTATTAGTTACGTATATAAAATTTATATATATATATATATGTAAATATGCGTTTGTATTATTCTCGAGGGAAACGTCACCACTACAACGTCTTCAACCCTCTCTCTCTCTCTCTCTCAACCCTCTCTCACACTCGGGACTCACCGAAAAAAGAGTTTTAAACAGTTCGCTTTTCCTCTCGTTTCCTTTTTTTAACCGCGTCGCTTTTATACCGACGTAAAAAAGCTTCCACTCTACTCGTACCCTCGTTCAGTCGTATTCGCTTTGTATTTCGCATTAAGTCTCGGTGAATCCGACAAGGCGCGACACTCGTGTCTGGCCACGAGTGGATACAAACCGGGAATATTACCGACGCTACCGGCAAAATACGAATGGAATTTCGTCGACATCCCAGCGTGTTTCGACGATGATGGGGAAGAAAAAAATGGGGGGTAACGGAGAAGCAAGAACGAATTTTATTTATAAGGGTAGTTTTATTCTAAATGAAAAGTTTTGTATTTTCCGCGATAATGGACGCGCGTCAATGGAGTATGAACTGATCGATAACGCGCAACGATATTAAATTCGTAAAATTTAATTATTTACGAGCCCAAAAAGAATAGACGGCTCGATGAAAACCGATGAAACATGTCTCGATGTCCGTTCCGCGACGGGAACAAAAAGCGTAATACATATATTGTCCCTGTGTCGTTATCCGTGCCACGAAACTTTGACGTATTAAATACAACGCGAAACGTTCATTTATAAAATATACGACAGAAATTTATTTCCCGTTAGGTAGAAGGGTAGGTATAGTAGCGCCCGAGCGAGGTATATTTTCATAGACTCTTGCGTTATTCCTCCCCGAGCCCGTGCTTTTCGTAAACGCGTACAATTAACGGGGGCTAATTTTCCATTATAAACTGCATACAAACTGTTGTAATAAACTTATCAAAGAAGCCGTGATTTTCGTCGTAAAAGCAAGGCAGAGAGGGGTGAGGGAGGAGGGGGAGGGGAGCGACTGAGGAAGAGAGAAAAAGCTTCGTGGGTAGCATGCTGCTCCATCAACAATACTAATATACATATATATATATACGCGTAAGTGTATAAAGTACGATAGAGAAGCTTGCAGGTGCGCTGCCAATAGAGCGAGAGGTCGGAGGTACAACGGAGGCCCAAATGAAATTATAAGGTCGTAGAGGCGACGCAGCAGTGACGACGGGTGTCCTGAACTCTCTGTCTCCCTCCCTCGCGACGCTGTGGGGGATGCCGGAAATGGTAGAGAGTACTACTGGCTGTACCACTACTATTACTATTACTATATATATATATATGTACTACTAGTAGTAACTTGCTATATATATGGCAGTATAGAACGAGCTGTAACACACGAACGATGTTGGAAAGCGACTGAGTTTCTAGGAGAACGTTTCTAGAGATATAGAGGGCGTTTTCAAGCGAGTGAGAGGGAGAGAGAGAGAGAGAGAGAGGTGGTGGCGCGTCGAGCTCTCTGCCACGGTCGGAGGTGGCTTAATTGGCCGGTAATTGCCACTGTCTGCGCACCACCCGGTTTGCTACTCTCTCTCTCTGCCTTTCTCTCTCACTCTCTCTCTCTCTCTCGCTCACTCACCCCTTGTTACTCACTCTCTCACCCCTTCGCTCTCGAGCTACACACGACAATAGAACACGAAGAGATTGGAACTTTACCAGAATGGCAGCAACGCGTACGACTCACAAACGTCGAGAATGTGTGCGAAATGGATTCGCTTGTCTCATCTAACTCGACTCAATGCTTCGCGCTGTATTAAGTTTCTCGTATGTCTCACTCGCTGCATATGTGACTGTACAACAACTCGTATATATATATGTGTGTGTGTGCGTGTGTGTAAGTAAATATGTGTGCGCGGGTGTAGATGAGAATGTTTCTCACATTGTAATACGTTTAGTAAATACGAACGGTTAGGGAATACACTGGAGACCGGTTCGCGGAGGATTCGATTGAAACTCGATTTTCGTGCAATCAATGAATAAATAAGGACTGTCCGCGTTGTCGCCGGTTTTACGTTTAAATTGGTACAAATTGGTCCAACGAGATCGAGAAGAAATTTTAGCATCGAGGCGAATCGTGAAATAATCATTATTTTCTTCTCCCTCTCTCCTTTTTTTATCTTGATTATTTATAATCAAGGGGGTGGTAATTATTTTTTAACGTTAATTAACCGTAATTGGAAGGAACAAACTTGTTGATAATGAAACAAACAAAACAACGAAGAATAGAAAAATTGTTTGCGTGAAAATATCTCGGTGGAGTTAGCGCGCGCGCGTGCGCGCGTGGAGCGAAAACGTGTATGTTTATTATGCATGTTGGGTGAATGAATTATTTGCGAGAATTATCGCGATTCCTAATCCGGGCAACGACGAAAATTCAGTGTTACGCGTGTCGAACGTAATACGGCTCGCTGAGCCGGTAAAAATAATTAGATTGTGCGCGGTGGAATGGCGGCGCGGCGGCAGAGTGAAAGAGAGGGGAGAAGGAGGATGGAGAATGACGGAAGGGATGGCGCGCAGACCCGGTTTAAATTAATTTTATCGCTTTAATGAGCTCGCTTTTCCTGCAATCCTGAGCACAGGTCGAGCTAGCTAGCTAACGCCGGCTTACTACCACCGCCCGGCACACGGACTTTCTCTCTACAACCCCCCTTTACTCGCCCTCACCCTCATTCTCTCGCGCCCTCTTTCTTTCTCTCTCGGCCTGCTATTCACCTACCCAACATCAGTAGCCGGTAGCAGCAGTCGGCCCGAGAATTTTTTTCCAATTAATAACGCGGCCGACCGAGTGAGGGGGAGAGAAAGAGACAGAGAGAGAGGGAGAGAGAAATTTCAGAGGTAAAAGCTCGGCCAAGTAACTAGTTTTCCACATCGGTCGCAATACTCTGTACAACATTAATTACGTATTTATATGTATTAGAATATTTTTTATTTTCGCATAAATAATTGTGTGAATTAATATTTTTATTTTTATTATAGTAGAATTTGCAACGAATCATTATTTTTCAATATTAATTCGTTCGAAATTAAAGATCGATATAAAACTTGGGAAAATTATCTAAAAATACCAGTTTCAAATGATTAATTAATCATTAATCAAAAATGTAATAAAGGATTCGTATTTTTAACCATCTCTAATAATCATTGCTGTTTTTGATTAAAAAAATAATCCTACGCATCTGGAATTCGATCTTTAGAATGCAGCGACGGTCCATGGGATTTCGACCCGTTCGTTAGTCTGGATAGCATACTGGGGGAGAGACAGAGAGAAAGAGAAAGAGAGAGAAAGAGAGAGAGAATGAGGGAAAGGGAATTGGGCGAAGCAGCTCGTGCGCCCATATCCGCCAAAGAGTAAACTTCCTGCCTGCGGTGAGAGAGTAGGAGGGGGGGGGGGGGGGCAAAGCTTGCACTTCGTGCTTCCCGGCCACCGTTATATACTGTTGAGGCCACTCGAGTGAATTTCCCATTCGCGGGTAGTCTCTACACTCGAAATCTCGCCAGTCTCGAAATCCCTTCAACCCTCTCTCTCTCTCTCTCTTCCACCCTTCCTTCCTTTCACCATCTGTCCTCTTTCCACTCTCTTCATCTTCGTCAGCCCTTCGGCACGGTATCGGGTGCAAGAATTCCTCAAACGAGGAACGCTCGCTTCGAAACGAAAACTTTGCGCATATACACGACTAGCCCCCCCCCCCTTCCCCTACCCCTATCCCGCTATCCAACAAATACGAAAACTCCGCTGCAACTCTTAACCGTTTTCCTAGCTGCACTCTTACGTTCGAGTTTTGTGGCCCCGCCATTGACGATCGGTCGATCATAAAGTACCGAAGTGGTATAATAACAATAATATCTTCTCTCCCTCTCCCTCGAGCAGAAATAAATTACGGTTCGTCGTTAAAAAAAAGAAAGAAAAATCTCCTTATTATTATTATAATTACCAACAACAGCAATAATTTAAAGAAACTAGGCGAATAAAAAAAATCTCTCGGACGTTCTCATTTGTATGAATTTTTCGTTGCGAAACGATTTTATTTTACTTTTCTTGCACTTAACGTTCGTTTTTTTTGTGTTTCGTCTTTCATTCTCTTTTCCACCCCACCTTGGAAACGTTTCTGCGGCGAAGTTTCGGATTCGTTAGTTTTCCCAATTATCGTTCAGAAATATATACATATATATATATATTTCGTAACGAGGAATACGTATAGATATCTCCATCGACAATACGCCCCGGCACATTTTGCGAAAGAGGGTTGGGAAGAGGGGTTGTGGAATTCAGAATCGCAACAGCTGCCCCGCTGTGGTACTCTCCGGTACTTCTCGAATATTAACATTTCCAATTAACGTTGCAGATGGTGGACAGAAGGTGAGAGAGAGAGAGAGAGAGAGAGAGAGAGAGAGAGAGAGAGAGAGAGAGAGAGAGAGAGAGAGAGAGAGAGAGAGAGAGAGAGAGAGTGAGCGAGCGAAAGAGTAGGATGAGTGGGTAGAGGGTTGAGGGTAGACAAAGAGAGATAGAGAGGCAAAAGCTCACCGCGAAAGCGACACTTTGTTGGGTTATTCGGGTTGATTAGATTCAGCAAAGAGAGGGCGAGAGAGAGAGAGAGAGAGCGCGAGATAGAGGAATAGGGGTGAGGGGTTGCAGAATGATATCGACACACGCCAGCATACCAATGCCAATTTTATCGATCAGATACGCCGCATCCAATTAATATTGACCCCTTAATTCGTGGTCGAAGAGCGAAATGGTCCGAGATTGTATGTAATAGCCGCGATGTTATAATGCCACGTTTTCGTACGTTTTATCAAGGAGTGTTCGACAGAAATTTTCTCAACGAGAATTTCGAGTATATTTAATTGCGTTTGCTTTCTACATCGAACTTTTAAATAGCGCACTCGTGCCATTACGGATCGATCGATTATACCGTTCGATTAAAGAGTCGCTTCGCTGCTCTTTTTATTTAGCCGTTTGTTCTTTGAATTATCGGATAACCAGGGTTGCAAAGGGTGGTAAATGAGACGAGGGACTTTCGAGTGGATCGATGATAATGATCATTGTTCGATAAATTAACGGAATTGACTCGGAGCCCGTGAAATGGTTCTCGATTGCCGTGATAGAAAGACCTTCGATGTACTATAGCAGTTTCGCTATTGAGGAAACTTTGGCTCCTTTCGACCGGACGAGTTCGAATAAATAATTTCTATGTAGTTCTTCCTTTTCTTCTCTGATTATATATAGGTATATATATATATGTGTGTGTGTGTATGTGTGTGTGTATGTGTATAATACTAATAATAAACGTCGAGTATTCTCCCTTCATCTTTCGCATTCGCGTCATTTCTCGTTCCTCTTTATAACCCATTTCCTCATCTCTAAGAGGATCTTCCTTCTCTCCGTCATAACTAATTTCTTATAAATGGCCGTTCCGTACGGTGAGACACCCCCTCCTCGACGACTATGACCGAGGGAGGAGGAGCTCGAGACTCGGAGTTCACTGCCACAGCCGCGGCAATTAAGACGGCTTTTGTCTCTTTCAGAGTGAACGGAAAGGAATTGCGAGTCGCGGGGTGGCAGGAAGGGGGAGGCTATACGAGGTTCGAAGAAGGGTAGAAAATAAGAGCAAGAACCGAATCTAAAAAGAGCCAACTCAGCCACTGATGCTCGAGTGGGCTCAACCATGTACTACGTAATAATATACATCCTTTTTTTAAAATTATATATATGTATATATATATATTTTGTTAAGCTCAATTCACAGCTTTTGTCGAGCTCTAATTGAAGGCCAACACAGGAGCGCTTTATATCCTTACGAAATATATACACAGTGCCGAATATAACTATGTACGTACCACGATGAATAAACAAAACTAAGTAAATGGCACCACTCGTGATTACAGCCCTCTATTCGCCTCGCGAATCATTAAATATTCCATCGTTCCTCTACTCCACGAGACGTACCTATTCTTTCTTTCCTGCGAGAAATTTTTACGAAATACAAAGATCTTAATATTGTAAGGAACGGACAGCCTCCCACTTCCTACCGGTCAATTTTAATCGGGTCATCGAAGGGGTTGAAATTTTACCGTCTTTATTGATCACAATTGACAATTATTTTACAAGTAACGAACGAATCTCGATGATAAAATACGTACAAACGTGGCCAAAGCGGGTTCTAGTTGAAAAGTTGTTCGCCGAGTGGTGGATTGGCTCGTCAAGTTTCTCTACGTTACCTCGCGAGAGTCGCAAGTTGTAAAAAAGCATTTATTATTTATTATGACTCTTCGTTCTTTCGTCGTTCGCTCACGATGTTGAATGAGAATAATCGCAAATCGGGAGCTTACGTTCTCTCATCCCTCACCCGGCTCACCCCCCCCTTCCCCCCACAACTAACCCGTTGCTACCACCGGCCTATTGTCAACAGCCGGTAATGGCTAATATGCGACTCTGCTCTGCGTACTGCTGAGCAGAGCTGTATGTTCTATAGTTATGTAAGTGCATATATGTATATATGTATAATTGTACACCGAGGATTCTGCGAGAGCATTACTCTCTTGGAACAATAAGCTCTATAGCAAGATGTAAAGCAACAAGCCGACTCTCTCCCTCTCTCTCTCTCTCTCTCTTGCCATTGTTACCACCCTTAAGGGGATGCGAAATACTAACGAAGTAAGAGTAAGGCAGGATTACTGTATTTTCTTAATTTCAAATTTTTCATAATCGTAATTAATTCAAAAAAATTAATTTCTTTGAATGATTGTAACGTTGTTTTTTTATTTGTATGAAAAATTGGTGTGTTTGTTGAAAGATATTTTTCATTTGCTCTCTCTAAGGACATTTCGTGGTTGTTATTTGAAGAGTCGGGAAAAGAATAAACGAATGGAGCGCCGACCTTAATATATACGATGTATAATGAAGCACAAGGGAGAATAATGTTCGTCCTGGACAGCGGAGGGTCGCGACTTTCAACTAACTCGTCTCGGAATATTTCGCGCCCCAGGGTCGTGTCCTGGTCCTGTTATTATACACAGTGCTCTCTGGGTGAGGAAAACTTTTGCGATGCGTCAAAATGACGAAGCGAATGAGCTAGAGAGAGAGAGAGAGAGGTGAGAGAGAGAGAGAGAGAGGTGAGAGGGTGGACGAAGACAGTAGTGAATTCGCCCCGGGGGTTTATTTTCCGTGGCAATACGTCACGAAACTATACATCCAATTTTCGTTGGATCGACCCAGTGCCCCGAGGGTCAATGCTCACAGATATCCTGAGGGTGTATCGTACGAGCTGCGGGTTTAACCCAATTTATAGAAAATTCTGAATAAAAATAATAATTTATGCGTTACGAAATATATTACAGTTTAACAGAATCAAATGGGTGACGAGCCTTCCGAGTTCACACCGAAGGGTCGAAAGGGTCGCTCGATTTTAAAATAACGAGACAAAGTCGCGTTTGGCACACATTTAACCTGCGAGACGTTTGAATCACTCTCTATATGGTAAATGTACTTTGATACGAAGAATACGTAACGAGATCGGGAACGAGAAACCAGTATAATACGAACCCGACTATCGCCGTATTATACGGTGAATATACAAAGTTTTTCGTGTGGTCGGCTACTCGTACTTTTCCCAAACTCGTCCTTCTCTCTTTCTTCCTTTTTTTTATCATTCTTTTAGTTATACGGTATATTTTCGCATCTCGCGAAAAGTTCCCTTGAAAAAACTCATACGAGAACTTCAACTACGTTTTCAGTCATGCGGGTGACGTACTTTCGTATGCATGCGGTAAGAATAGTCGTTTCCCTTTTCCTGAAAAAACATACGTTATACCGCGATATATATATCTATGTAATACATATATTAGCTTTCATACATGTATATATGTACATATACAAGCTACACATCGCACACGAGGAACAAGCTTTCCCAGTTTGCACAGTATTTTTTTTCGTTTTTTTTCTCATGCGGTTTACAAAATACACGGACATTCCCATCAGAGTAGGAAGACGCCGGAATTGCGGTTGGTGAGGTGGTCGGTGGAAAGCTATATTCCACGTCCACGTCGACATTTTATCAACTTGCCGAAATTCTGAAGTCCAGGAAAAACATTTCTTCGATAATGTAGGTATTCGTGGACAAGAGAGAAGACGATGACGATCGGTTAATTTCTGGCCAGTGGCATGTGGGTGTATAGGAGTTTCTGGTGCACCAATAAAACCGCGTTTACGTTTTCGATTTTTCAGAATTTATGGACCTTAATTGGGAAAATTGTTATTAAGGGTTTTTCGCGTTTTTCTCCTAGGGTTTTTGAGATATCGGGAAAAGTAAGGTCCGAATCTTCATCAGGGAGCAATTTCCGTTCGAATAAGACTATTTTCAATCGCCTAGCGAAAAAATGATTTAAAAATTAATTTTTAAAACCCTCGTGACATTATTATAGATTTTTGTTTCGAATTTTCTTCTAGAATTTAATAACTTAATAATTATCACACCTCAATCCCTACCAGCAACGATTTTTCATATTTTCTTTTCCATACGAGTAAACATCGATTTGAGGGTGGGCGTTGAATTGTCGCCGTGATTTTTCTTCCGACAGCTGTCTAACCAAGAGCATTTAGCATTCGCCACGTGGTGGTGCAACGTCTGCGGTTCGACTCTATGTATCGATGTAGTTGCAAATGGGTCATATATAAATGTATATATATATATATATATATATATTTATATATACAGAGTATGCCGTATGGCAGTGTCACTTCAACTCTAGGGCGCACTTTCTCAAGTAGCGCAGTGCCTCGAAAACTTTGACGATGTCTACGGACGTAGAACTGCATCGAGCACAGCTACAGTAATATGTACATATACATATACATATATATATCAATTCTGTCTGTAGTGAATAAGACCACAATTGTAAACTTTTGCTCGAAAACGATGAGCAAATTCTATCTCTCTCAGTTCGGCGATACAGACTTCCGTACACCCTCTACAACATATAGAAATATTTGTATGGGGTAGTGAGAATGCGGTTGGTACATGAAACTATATTATTTCGAGGGAAATTGAGGACCTATTGATCGCAAAGCCACGCGAAGATCTGTCGTGTCACGAGAAATAACCTTGTTTGTCATCCGCAAGGGGGCAGCACGGAGTAGGCATCGAGAAGGGGGAATGCGATTTCGGATTTTCAATTGAATGCTCAATAATTTTGGCAGACCCGACGATAAATATTGCCCAACGTGGGTAGGCTGATTTTTTTCATCGTTGTCGCGTTGAATTTTTGTTAGTTTTTTTTTATCTACTTTTTTACTGGTATAAAAACAAAAAAAGAACGTATACAATGTGGACAAATTAGCCAGAATGTCGACAGCTTGACCAGGAGCAGAGAACGTGTGTTTACTCGTCATTAACCCGTGCCTGTGTACTCATATGTTTTTTTATCTGCATATGCGTGTCCATGTGTTTGTGTCTGTGTGGGTGTATGTACAACAGAATTCTCGTTTCATACGCCAACAAATTGTCCGAATTACGGAGGAGAACTCAATTATAAGCCCTCTCTCCTTTCTCCTCCCACCCTTCGTTAGAGCTCTCGCCATATCTGGGTCACTCTCTCTCGATTGTTTGCCCCCCTCCTACCCCTTCCTACTATTGGTCATACGACCATATGCAAAACTATTATTATTGTTACTATTATTATTATCGTTATTATAAAAATCTCACTCGAAGTTGTTCGGGCATTTTCGATAAGCTGAAGAGGGGGGTGGCAAGGGGGCGTTTGAACGTGGACAATAGGCGAAAAAGTCGGACGACGCGAAATAAACGACATTAAACAATTCTATACCCCTCATGGTCGACTCTTGTCGTACGAAATATTTAAAAACAAACGAATTTGCCGATAGAATATTGCTTATTTACCATTTGAATATGTAACGAAAATAAACCCATACCCATTTCTATAGCGAAACGAAGATAAATATTTGAACTCCCTCGGAAGGGAGAATCAATCGTTGCGATAAATTTAGTTTTTCAACGTAAAAAAAAAAGAGAATTCCCCGAAAAAATTCGTTCAGTTTTTATCAAGCCCGCATGATGATTACACGTAAAAACATGGTCGTGTTTGAAGTAACGTACGAAACGTGATCGACAACGTTGTAATAATTGAAAATTGTCGTTCGGGACACTCTCTCGAGACACAAATTATTAAAACGAGAATGGAGTCAGAGAGAATTCAATAATAACGAATAGCTCGTGCAATTATTACGAAAAAGCGAGCGGGAGCTTTGTGGTAAATGTGTTCAAAAATTGACCAATCGCCGAGACAGGATTACGCTACAATGGGAATGATAAAGGCATATCAATTATCACGAGTGATGTATGAGGAACGGAGGGGAGTCGCGCGTGCACAAGGGGTTGAAGCTGACCGTACCGTTTTACCGATGTGCGTATATACAATATAACATTTATTCAAACACATGTTATAGACCGCAAAATCCTCGTCGCAGAAAACAAGTCCTGATGATGTGTTGAACAAACGTCGGCGCTGTTCGCGTGCCGAATTTTCCGCGATCGATCAAATTTGCTTCGCGCTCGCCCGGCCGTCATAGTCGAAGAGCTTTTCACGAGAGAGAGAGAGAAATTCGTGCAACGAGAGATACGAATCATCGCGAATGCCGTTCACCGGCATGCGTTCGCACAGAGAGCACGGACGAATTACAATATGAGTCACGGGCCGATGGTCGAATGGACGGACGGACGAATGGACGAGGGAGCGAAAGGGGGGTAGCTGCGGACGCTCGGAAGTGCAGGGACGCATTCGATCACGGTCCGTTCATAGTTCGGACTATATCCACTTCCCATATGTATATATAGGTACATCGAATCGATCGTCATGTACTATATATATATATAAGCATACATGAAAAGTCCCTATTGATTTTTCTTCCAAAACTTATAATTCGATCGTTCTCTGTCGTGAAAATATAATGTTCGTTCGGATTAATCGAGATTACGCCGTGTATAACCACGAACGACGCAGCATTTACGTTATATTTTGGAATACTTTGTGTAATGCGTAATAACGTGGCGTGTTATAGGTACGTATGCATTAGCCATAATCAAGAGAGTTGGAAGCAACGACCCTCGGTTGGCATCGCGTTAACTTCTGATCATAGATGTCTACGGTATACGCTTCATAATTATATAACATGTTATACTATGGAACATACACGTATCGTTACATGTATATAGAATGTATATGTTATATATATATATATATATATATATATATATATATATATATATATATATATAACGTATAGTTGCATAATAATATCGAAGCGAATGAGCCAGGGTTTAATCATTCCCTCGTTTCTCTCGTTTCGGCCCATCCCACCCTCACCTTCTCTCTCTCTCTCTCTCTCTCCCTCTGTCGCGACACGAAAGCGACGCTTTAAAATGCCGACAGTCAATATTGAGGCTCTCGTTCTCTGAATTGGTGTAATACGCTGATTATTACCCACGAGCGTATACCACGAGAGGGCTTGCTCTCTCGCTGTAGCAAACATAGACTTGCATAGAGCGTATTGCCAGTACATACGTTATGTACGTATTGATATATTTAAGGGTGGTTAATACAGAGAGTAGAGGTCGGAATATGGACAGACTCGATCATATATATAAGCACGATGAACAAGCCCCTTTTCACCCTTGCCTCTCTCTTCCCCTCTCCTCGTGCGTAATGTCCATTAAATATTAATCCGCGGGGTGCACGACCGAGCGCAAAGCCTGGCTTATCGAATCCGCGGATCAACCGGCCGTTGGATCGTATGCGCGGTATTTGTGCGGAGCGAGTAGAAAGGGTAGGGAGGGAAGGCCGAGATATACCAGAAGAGATATAGGAAGGCAACGGGCACACGGGGCTGACGACGCTTATGCATATACTACTGGCAGCTGCAAACTATACCGCAGCTGTGCGAGGGATAAGCTAACCCGATGCGACAAGTCAAATATACCGCGCTGTCCTCCATATAGGCCGCGATGTTCCATATACGCGATATATATAAGTATACAAACGCGTTCAATATCGAGCATTATGGAATATGCTATCGATGATTTCTGTCACGATGCGGAGCATAAACATCACCGTTTGCTGATTCGAAACGCCTATAGATTGGAAATTGAAAAGCTCGGGGATTTAGAAATTAAATTAATTAACCGTGCGCGCCAAGCTCGTTTGTCGATTCGACCATTGTCGATTGACGAGCCTCGTCGCTGAATTAAAAAAACAATGAAAAAACGATGTCACAACGCTTTATTTTAATGAGCGTTTTACGACACTTTTTTTTATCGCGTAATAAACATCAGTTCCAGCCTGAATTATTTTAGTTTTGATCATCGCTTTAAATAAATAACCTTACGGCTTAACATTTAGGGATTATCGAACGGGACAATTGACGAATAAAATTAATCGCCGTTTTAACGTTTCTCACTCGTGCGAGTTCCAGAATAAAAATTAATATTTCAATTCGATGAAGAAATAATTGTCGATCGTTGAAATAAATCGTCGTTGAGTTCGTCGCACCGATGAAACGTCCCGAATCGCGTATTCCCTCGCGAAGCCAAGCAGAGAGCCACGAAGAGACATTCGATGGTCCCTAAAGTCTCTCGTCTCTCGTGCCTCTCGCCGCTAACCCGCCTCCCTCTCTTCAAAGCCACCCGCTCTTGGCGTCTCTCGCTCCTTCGTTAAGTGGTAAATCTTGTCCACCGGCTATAGCCAGTCCCGGTGACTAAAGTTGATAGCGGTTGCGGCTATGAGCCCCGGAATAGAGGAGTATAGACGAAGGAAAACTCACCCGACATCGCCCCCCTCTTCCATCTACTCTCAATACCAAAACCCTCAACCCTTTCTCTCTCTCTCTCTCATCGCCCTGGTAAACTCCCTTCTATCTCTTTGCACTACGGTGAATGCCGCGCGACTAGAGTTTCCACAAAGTTTGTAGCCTCTCGAACTGGCGCACGCGAGCGCCCCCTAATGGTGAGATATACGTCCCGATCGAATTCACGACGCCTTAGACCCACACAACGATAAACCACCTGCTTGTCTACATCAGCCATGCTACGTACATATATGTAAGCAAGATTTGCACAAATTTTCTATATAAGTGTGCATATTCGCACACATATGTGGAGAAAACTGGTCTCGGTTGAGCCTGTCTATGTAAGAAACTCTCACGATATGTATGAGGGTGGGGAGTAGTAAGGGGTTGTCGAGGCCCTACAGTCTGGTGGATGCAGAGGGTTGCATCCCGCTCACGGGTTTAGACGGTTCCATATGCGGGGCCGGCATGTAATTCTCCGCCGGATCCAGCAAGCGCCCGTCGCCACACACACGGGGTTATACTACTGCGAGCTCCGCCAGTAGTACGACGGTACACAGGGCGGACACGGCTGACTATATCGACTGGCTACTACTGCCACGGGCTAGAGTCGCAACGTGCTTGGGATGTTCGCGGTAATACGGATCGGTAAATAACGCGAGGCTCGAAACACGTGAAGAATTATCACAAGATTTCGGAAACGAGGTCAAAAAAAAACCATATCAACGCTCCGCAAAATAAAATACAAATTTAGATAATTAATTGCAATTCTAGGATATAATACGAAATTTCGCGAGATAGAAATATAAAGGGGGAATAAAGAAAAAACTATAATTAACCAGTCTGGAAATGGAGAGGAGAAAGTGAAATTTATCCACGCGGCGATTCTTCGGTCCCGACCGTTTTAATCCCCTCTGAGTATCTGAAAAAAGTGCAAGGGCAGCTCTCGCGAAATTAATACCGCGAGATTCTTTTTTCACGGTTGAGTCTGGAAGGAGGTGGGTTTCTTTTTGAAAGTAAAAAATGAGGTAGTTTGTTTCTTTTTTTTTCATTCTTTTTTTCTCGAACGATGTACCGGCATGCGGTGGTATCGAGTAGGATTGAAAGCCAGGCCGAAATATCTATATAGTCCAGCTCCAACACGCTCCACTGCCACCCAACCAATGCACGTCTCTTCTCTCTCTCTCTCTCTCTCTCTCGTGCAGACCCGACATCGTCAACTGCTCCGACGCGCACCTCACTCGCGTTTAACCCTATTCTATATGTGTATATATATATATATATATATATATATACATAAGAGAAGCTCCAACCCCCGAGCCAAACCCTCTCGCTGCTCTCGGGGCACCCAGGATACATAATGCAAACAGTTTGGGCCAAGCCCCGGTCACAAGTTTAACTTAGTTTGCTACATAGGTAGAGAGGTAATTGCATTTACTCTGACGTCTGTAGGTTTCCGCGGGGTAGCCAAAGGGAGGGGGGGTTGGAGGAACGAACCAACGAGAGATTCATCGTGTATACGAGGTGAGTGTATATAGAACCGTTATAGGTGCAATCTCTCCTATCTCGTTTATCCATCGTTCGTTCTCTCGGTCACTCGCCGCATTTGCCTCTCTACCTCTCTCTCTCTCTCTCTCTCTCTCTCTCACTCTCGACCCATTCCGTGTGCGAGCCCCCTGCCTGATGCCACGACGAAGATTCCCAAAACTCGTACACGGCGAGGCGCCGCGCGTTCTCGTTCCGTTCGAGTTTGCCACCCCGTCGTACAGAGGACCATCGTACAGCGACGAACGTTATATACGAGCACGTATATACTTCGTAGACACGAGCTGACTGTATGACGTTATGCCTCGACAACTTCAATTTTCAATGTACCGACTAACTCTTCCCTCGGTCTTTCGCGTATCTATGGGCTACCGTTTCTCTTTCTCGACTACCCGAGGTTACATTATTTCAGAAAGATAAATAATAATTAATAATTAATTATTTACTCAATTTTGAGGGATAATAAATATAAACACCACTCGTACTTTTAACCCTATGCAATTTCAAACTTATCAAATTTCGAATCCAATCGAATCTCAATATTTTTCGATTCTCTCCCAAATGAGTTGAAAAAAAAAATAAAAATAAAAAATTGTAAACATACGTGATAATTGCTGTAACAAATTCATCCCTTGGGCACCGGGGGGAGGCAAAACAGAACGAGTCTCGTTCCAATATCACGGGGTGGGCTGTTTGGCACGTGTTTTTTTTATTCTCTCCCATCCTCCCCTCGTCTCTCACATAATACGAAACAGCGAGAATGTCGACGGAATGAGGGGTGAGAAAAAAAAAGAAAAAAAGGGGACTTTTATTAACCCCCTCCGGCGATGCAGCTGCTGCCACTAGTGTACAATAACTGTACTACAACACTGTGTCTGGTGAGTCGAGTGAACATTCCTCGTGTCTCATACCCGGACTGAAGGAATTCGTAACATTTGTTTGTACCGTCGTCGTACTTATTTCCAACTCGATTTAAAGAACAATAAAAAACAGACTGCGAATACCGCACGAACGGCGCTTGAATAAAACAATTAAAAACAAAAAAAAACAGATGTTGCATTCTCCCCGTGTCGCGGGTGCTTGATCGAATCCCCATTCGCAACGAGAGCGTGATTCCGCTCGCGCGAGTTGGCGAATGAAAAAAAAGCAAAAACTCAGAGAAGAAAAAAAAATTATATCTCTTTAAATCGACATCCCCTACGCACAGTGTCCCGACAGGTCGAGGGTCGTTGAAGCGAGGACTCGAGCGAGGCCACTCGCAATACGCGCAGTTTTCTCTCTCGTCAATGCTATCGCCCGCGTTTCGGACGGATTAACATTGTGCCTATATAGCGACAAAATCGCTCGAAGCGATATGAAAACCACCACTCCCCCGCCTCAATATTCGTATCGCGAATATTACATTTTTCCTGATTAAACGAAAGAAATGAAAAAAAAAAATTTCTGTTAATTTTTTAAATCTCGATAGTTCGATCTCCGTTCGATCATCTCGAACGAACTATGAGCTAATCCAACGTCGAGTCGTCCGTTGAACCGGACCAACGATCGTTTCTACGAAGAAGACTCGGGGTGGACCGAAATGAAACGAAACAAAAATAAAACTAAAGAAAAAAAAAGAAAAATGTATATCGATAAAGCACGAAGCCGTGGTAAAGTCCGATAAAGCGCCGGCTAGGTCGATACCAATGCTGCGTCCAACTATATTATATCTGTATACATATACATATAGATATACGATAAACGATAATATATAGCGCGGATAGAAACTTGAAACGGAAAACGATCGTGAAATAATCTCGCGATAAATACCGAAACTCCATACGTACTACCTATATATACGGAGAAAAAAATGTTCGCTATACTCGAGTCGTCCATAGACGCGGTTTATATAGAAAAGTCGTTGTAAGTGGGGGAAGTATCGTGTGGAATAAAAATTCGGTAAATCCTCGGCTAAATTCGCTCTGTCTCTCTCTCTTTCTACCTGAAACCGATTTTAACAACCCCCCGGATACAACACTATTTATTCATATTCGATTAATCGTACCGTTTGGGTATGAATTTTCTACGCACAGGGGACATTTTCGTTAAGTGTCGTCTTGCCACTGTAAATTCGAGCGATGAAAATTCCTGGCGTGCGATTAACGCAAACAACAACAACAACAACAAATGAAAATACAAAAACAAAATGTTAATTACGCGAAAATAGCGCTACGTTTCAATCTGTTGAAAATTAATTCGACATCCCCTCTTGTCCCCACCCCCTCTTCATCGGCCGATGTTTGAATAACGTCGAAATTCCCACCACGCGATGTTTTAATACGCTGGAAAATTACCATCGAAAATTTCTCCTCTCTCTTTCCCTCACCCCCTTTTCTCTCTCGTGCTCCATAGGACTAATTAGGGCTGTGACCGTGTGTTTGGGCATAATGCGTGTAATATTTCTCAATACACGTAGAAAATATCATGCGTATAGGAGGTGCGCTGCTTTAATACAATTTGACGTAATATCGAGGTAATAATTCATTGCTGCGACCGGAAATTGAACGAGGCGTACATGCACGATTTTATACTGGGACACGTGAAACACGGTACTCGTGTATTGCGAGTGGACACACGTCCCGGAGGAAGAGTAAGCCAGAGAGAGAGAGAGAGAGAGGGAGAGAGAGAGATAAAGGGGCAGGGGGAAGAGAAATCATGAAATTAGGCCGTGGGGGAGATGTTCGATGAACCGGTTGACGAACAGAGAGGACAGAGGGGGTCGCCGGGAATGGCTGGCCAGCGCACACTCCGACTGTGGCCTCTGTTGCGGTCAATCTACGCTCTCTCGTACGCATACCTTCGCGTATTGCCTCATAGGTCAGCCCGGTGGCGAAACGTTGGAGGGTGAAGGTAGAGGGCGTCATCCCAAATACGTGGATAATACATAGTCATGGCAATTTGACCTCCTTATGACCACTCGAAACGGTAGCTACGATGCATCCCGACTCTATAGGATTTACCCTACATCGCAGCAACCCTTATCGATCATTAGGTGTCTCGAACATACGTGGGGCAAATTCCAATGTCGAAATTATTATTAAAAAAAAAAAAATTAATCAAACTGCAGTACAAACTTTTACTTTTTATTATTTAAAGAATGAAATAATAATATTGCAAAGGTTCGACGAAAATATTTTCGTTCTAAGAGACGTCTGGAGTTGACGTGCTTTCCGGTGATACAAAAGGGTTGCAATCTCGCGGTCACGAGCGTGTGCAAAATTGTCATATACATATATATATGCTAATAAGAGATAGGCATATGATATCTAACAGACGTGAGACAAAGAGTTGGAAAAAAAGCGAGAGAGAGTAAAAAACACGAGAGACGAAACAAAGATACATCACCAACTCCCCTACACCCGTAGCAAACCTGCCCGGAACCCCGTCCTACCCTCTCATTCCTGTATTGTCCATCAAATGAGCAACAAATAACGCTTCATTGTTGTCTGGAAAATGCGCGTGCGCTCGTGTTCGTATATGTATGCAACATGGTGAAGAGTTGCCAAGGGGCAGGGGGGGTTGAAACGCACACGTATCTACATACGCATCGATATACAACAAGCATAAGAGAGAAAAGGTGAAAAGAGAGTCGTAGAGCGAGAAGAGAGACATACAAGAGGAGGACGAGGAGGAGGGGGAAGAGAGAAAGGTTTTAGTACGGTACGGAGCAAACGAGAGTTTGCGCTCGACAATGCTGCACACACACACGTATTCAAGGATTGGGGGATGGATGGTGAGTATGCGAGTGAGCGACACAGAGAGAGAGAGAGAGAGGAAAACGGAAGTAAAGGCACACACGCGCGCACACATACCGTTCTAGGACAGAACTTTTCAAGCTTGGGAATGAAACAATGCGCCAAGAGACGGGGCGGCGACAGCCGGTTTAATTAAACGCATCGTCAGCTCTGTATGGCAACACTCTATGGTCTACGACAACCGTTCCCTATACATTGTATAGTGTACTCTATTTACTCTATACACACATACGAACACACACACACACACATATATATATGTTCCTTTTTCACACGAGTATATAAATATATATATAGATTTATAAAGTATGGATAGGTCGGGAATGGGACGACAGGGGGTGGGGGAGAAAGAGTGCACGTGCATTTCATATATAGGTATATATGCTCGTCGCTACAGGAACGCCATGAACAGATTTTATATGCGCAACTATAGCCTCTTATACGATATAGAGTGGCCGCTGTGTACGGATGAAGGGGCGGGGGCGCATATGCGCTAGGAGATTGAAAGGGTGCGTGTATAACGAAGAGATAAGTAAAACACGCGACGTCCCTTAGAGCTCCGGTTATATCGGAGCCGGTGGACGCTAACGAGACGAACGATATTCTTGATTAAAACGAGCGTGTGTGTACCTACCACCTTCGGGAATTTTTTTTGTATTGTTTATTTTTATTTTATTTTTTCATTTCCTCGTCTATACTCGACTAGTGCATTTCTCGCATCGTCGTTATTAGCGGAAGAATTGGAAATTCTTTTTTTTTTAGTACGATTTATTTCATCAAGGGGATGAAGCGAGAGGGTCGTTCGACTAGAATCGAATTAAAACGAATGTTTGATTGAATTATCACGGAAATATTGTTTTTGCGTGGCGGTTGTACGAAAATAACGCATACCTGTGTAAGGACAATAGCTAGGCGGTCAAATATTTATATATATATATTGTTACGTCCTAGAATTTAGACGCGCACACACAGATTTTTATGTGTCTCCTTTTTGAACGGGAATGTGCCCGTTCGGGATAGGAGCAACTGCCAAAACAGGTAAATCAATTTGTTTCCACTTACCTCGATTTCTGATGGCTGTCCTCGTGTCCGTGTTCCTTTGGGCTGGCCTAGGTTTGACTTTCGTTTTAAATAAAAGGTAACCACTCAACACATTGAACTTAAACAAAATATATTGTCCATCAATACAAAATAAAACTTGAAATAAAACAAAACTTGGGTTATGAAATAATGAATGCGGAGCACTTGACCGAGAGAGGAGTAGAAATTTAGGTCCGAGACGTTTCGAGTTTGATGTTAGACTAATTGCTTTTTCTGAAGCTGGGCCTTCGCGACCCTTACCTCCCGACTCTTTGTCGTGGTGGGGTAAAATTGCTAAATTGTGGTTCCCATGGGAGCCAAGACAGTCTTTTGCTGAATTGACGTTCCCATGGTGAATAAAATACCGTCTCCGACTTGGGAGATGGTTTATCATTTTCGAGGCGTCCTATCGCCGGTCCAAGCACTCCGATTCCAACTCTTGATACGTGAGCGCCGTGCGACGCTAGTCTAATCGCGCGTCGCACGAGAACAAAAATATCTATCTTATTTTAATAAAATAAAATACAAGAGTATGAAAATTGTTAATTTATATCGATGTCGACTCCGGACGTAACAATATATATATATATATATATATATATATATATATATATATATATATATAGAGAGAGAGAGAGAGAGAGAGAGAGAGAGAGAGAGAGAGAGAGAGAGAGAGAGAGAGAGAGAGAGAGAGAGAGAGAGAGAGAGAGAGAGAGAGAGAGAGAGAGAGAGAGAGAGAGAGAGAGAGAGAGAGAGAGAGAGAGAGAGAGAGAGAGAGAGAGAGAGAGTTGGAGGTGGAAAAGAGAGACAAAAATCAAGAGAGCCAGGGGGTAAACAGCAAACGCGGACATATTCTGTTTCTGGCGTAAATTTCGTGCCCGCGACATATACCTATGTAAGTATAAATATTCCTATATTTACGTTATGTGTATACACACACACACAAACATACTCAGTCGGATCTTGCAGTCCAGGGTCCGAGCGAAAAAAGGAGCGAAACGCAGAGAAGAAAAAGGGCATAAAAAATATAAAAAACTAAAAAAAAAAGTTGCAAAAGAAAAAAAAGATTCGCGCGAGCCCCGGAACGCCCGGCAAAATAAAATAATGTTGAAACGAATGCAGAAAGCTGTGGCGTTCGCTCCGCTGCATCCATATGTATATATAGGGAGTGCGAGCGAGGAAGGAGTAGGGGGATGCTGTGGCGGCTCGCGCCTGGCGCTATCGGGGAACGTGTCGGCCTGCAGGAGCTCTCTCGCTGCTGTTGCTGCTGCGAGCTATGGGCTACGATATACGTATATGTATATACACATGCGTTTATATATATGACATCGAGGCTGTAGAAGGGGTGGAAAGTGGGAGGAAGGGGGTGGGGTGAAAAAGCTGGAGCCAACAAAAATTTCGCGCGCGAGCCGAGAGACCAGGCAGGGCTATGCACGAAGGGATGGAAGAGAGAGAGAAGAAAAAAGTACGTGCACCCCCGTATTTTTCGCACAGTGTGCAGAGTCCTACCTTCTCTAACAGAAAGTGAGCGAGAGAGACGGAAGAGTTTTTGGTGGGGTGACGGGAGAGCAGGAGAATTTTGCCCATGCGGGTTCGCGGGACGTTGGAGCCAGGACTTGGTGAAATTTATTCGTCTGCACAGCCCCTTAAATCACGCCTGTACCACCCCCTCCCGCCCCCTTTTATATTCCACCCCACCCCTCTAGTATTCTCCTTCTTTTGCTCACGATTCTCCGTCCTCTTTCTCTCTCACGTAGATCACGTGTCTCTCTCACCCTCTCTGTCGAGTGGGCAGAGGGAGAGAACAGGGAGAGCAGCTCGCGACCACGAGAAGCAGCAGGGAACAGCAGAGAGTGCATATTTTATTTTCAAAGCTGGCCGCATTGACAATTTGCAGAAAGAGAAGGGGATGAGAAAGAGAGAACGTGAGAGAGGGAGAGAGAGAGAGAGAGAGAGAGAGAGGGGGTTGGAGGATGCCCCCGCGTTATGGAAATGCACCGTCACGTACGCGCTTGGCGGCAAAGGGAGGAGAAAAAAATGCAACAGAGGTAGATGGGACGCAAGAGGGAGGAAGTGGGTAGGGAGAAAAAGAAGGTGAGAGCTCGAGGGAGAAAATAAAGCACGAGAAAGTTTTGTCACATACGACCGTGGGAAGGCGCGAGCGAGAATCAGCGCGAGGCAAAATTTTCATTGCTCTCTCTCTCTGTCTCTGTCTCTCTCTCTCGCTCGCGCTCTTTGTACGTTTCTCTCTTTCTCCAGTTTTCTCAACACACACGCCACGGTTCATTCGTCCCTTGTACGAACGAACTTTGTTATTCCTCGTTACGATATTGTGCCGCGAGCTTTCGTCTCTATGCATACGCGACTCGGTACACCGTGGAAAATTTTTGAAACACGAAAAATCATTTTATCGCGAGTCACATAGTTGTTTTATATATTTAAAAAAAATCCAGAAAAAGAAAGTCGATTATAAAAAAAATTATAATCTTCTTCCGAACGTTTTTTATCCATCGTTCCGATTTATCAATAAATATAACAAAAATAAAATATCCAAAGAATTCACGACGAGGGGATTTTTTTAACGCGTTTCATAGAGTATCGTGCATTAATTTTTCATCGTTGACTTTTGATAACGTTCGCGTCCCGTTACTTTGCCAATGTGAAAATAATAATATCGAGACAACTGAATAAAAAGCTTTGCATTAACGTAATGAATTCCACTAAAAAAAATACAAAAAACACGAACCTCTTTTCACCCATTCGAACCGTCGTGCCATAACAATTGTATTTTCGCGAAATAAACTATAACGCAAAAAAAAAGTTGAAATATTGAAGCAATTTTTTGAACCGTAAAAATCAATCGTAAGCTCGTACACGAGGGGCTTTGGATAATTCATGAACGTAGCAGTAGGATACCGATCGGACCCGACCGCTTCGCGCTAAGCCGCTTTTACACGTATATTTATCGGGGCTATACACACGTTTCGCTCCCGGTTCATGACAATATTTCCCCCCATTCTCCCTCTCCCTCATACCCCACTCTACCCTATTATTACGCATGAAAAGTGATTGCTTTTCAAAATATAACGAGCCTCGAATAGACTCCGTTGCTTTACGAGTTCACGATGCTTTTTTCGTTAACCGATGAATTCGCGTTTTCGTTGTTTTCTTTTTTTTTCTTTTTTTCTTTTGTTTCGAACGAATCAAAAAGTGAAGAAAAAGTAACGTATAAAATACAACTCGCGCACGTTAAATACCATAATGAATTTGATATTGCGGCGACTTTCGCGTTGTCCATCAACTTTGGAGTACGAAAATATTCAATTATTTTGAAAACAATGGAGCGAACTCGAATGAAAACAAAGAAAAATGTCGAAAAGCGCGCATTGTTATGCAAACTGGTAGAAAATTCTTTCTCGTAAGGGAGGGAGGAGAAATATATATTGCGCGTAAACTTCGTGCTGAGGTATTTGTTTTTTCTCTTTTTTTTTCTTTCTTTTCGAATTTTATTTTTCTCTTTATTCCGACCTAAGGGATCACCGGAGATCGTTGGCTGCAGCGCGTGGCCTCGACCGTAACGAAATACACATTTTCCCAAACGCTTGCCGTATATCTGATGCGATACATACATATATATATATTATATATATCGTTTTTCCTTCTTCTCTTCCCGCGACGTAAGCGAGACCGATGGTTTCTCTGTTTTTTTTTATCACCGCTCTCACTTTTCCGACATTACTTTTCCTCCGAAGGAAAGCTTCCGAAACGGGAGGGGGTGGGGGGGTGAGACCGCAACCGAGGCGATAAATCGAGCTAGCGAACGAAGCAAAGGGGCCTATATGGGAAACTACCCCCTCTTATACAGATATACTACATATATACAAATATACGTATAGGTGAAGAAGGGCCACAAGAACGCGAAAGCTCTCCACCTCACCCGCGAACGCCAAGAGTAACGTTCTCCTACCGCGTTCTCGACCTCTCGCGCTTCATTTTCTTCACGTTTTATTTTTCATCCCTTCCCCACCGTCCCTCACCCTTTTCCATTCACGAAATAAGAAGAAGAAAAAAAACTTAGTCTCATCTATATACATTATACGTAGGTATATATATATATATATATAAAGATAGCGAGAGGAATGTGCGGTATGTATATAGCGCGAGTAGAACCGGAAAACTGCTAGTGGATAAAGTGCCGGTGTGGCGCGACGGTGAAAGAGGGTTTTCTTTCGCTTTTCTACAATTTCCACCCCCACTACCACGAGTGCCCCACTAGCGCGAACGAGAAAAAAAGCCACGAGCAAGACCCGTAGACGATGAATCATATCGGACTAACGTACCCCGCGCACTTAATCCTCAAACGGATTAACGATGGAATTTTCTTACGATCTTTATTAAAAAGAAGAAAAAAAGAGAAAAATCAATATTGTAGTTACTGTACTGTTGAAATAACTCGTATACAAAAATTAAGACTGAAATTTGAATTCTATCGTATTTATTTATTTCGTCTGATTAACGTCGAGAAGACATTATATTTCTTTTTCTTGTAGTTATATCATTTTATAAGGGGTTGGAACAGTCGTTCGTACCATTTTATTTTTATCGCGAAAAATGTATCAATCTTCAAAGGATTATATATAAGATATGCGAGAATGCAAAAAAAAATGTAACGATAAAAAAAAAAGGAAACAGAGAAGCACAATGCTCGGGGAAACCCAAATGGCGAAACCGATCTGCAAAGGGTTGAGCGATGTACCGACGCGAACCGAATATATATATATATACATAGACGAGGCTATCGCGGGAGCAACCCTCGGTGCTCTTTTTCACGTCCGACGTCAAAGAGACGGATGAGTCTCGTCAAGAAAACGATCGATCGTTCGTTTTCCAAGTCCTACCTCTATACATACATACATATATATACATATATATAAATGTATATGCTACCTAAGCGAGAGTCCGAGAGAGAAAAAAAAGCAGGGTGAAAAAAAAGCCCAAGCAGCAGACGAGCGCGAACATGGCAATGAAAACAGGAAGAAAGAAAGAAAGAAAGAAAGATAGAAAAAAAGGACAAAAAACAAAAAGAAACATCGGGCTGGAGAAAGAGATCCATCGGAAAAGCGCAAGAGGATGGAATTCAGGCTTGCGCAATTTTTTGCCCCTTGAATATAAGGGAAGGGCAAAAGGAAAGCTCGGGAAGAGCAGGAAACGAGGGTAGTCGTTCATACCAACTGAATCATCGATATATACGATAGAATCGTAAAATCCACCATGTAGCTCGTGGTAGTTTCTTACGAATCTCCATGTAGTAAAATTCCATTAACCCCCTCCCACCCCCACCCCTCTCACTTTGCCAACAGAGACGAGCAGCTACGTCAACTCGCATGAAAAACAGTGGAAAACGTTACTCGATCTCCTACTGTCCATACGACCTCTCCCCTCCCCCCATCCCCATCCCCGCCGCCCCTCTGCTTCCAGATCCCTTTTTCCAACTGTACCCAATAGAATACACGTTACGCATTCACACGAGAATGTTATTTATACACACAGACACTTACACGTGGACGAGTATATAAAAGTATACATATGCCCGGTGTTTGACTTACGCTATATATGTACATATTATTCGATCGTTGTCCGGAAAGCGCTTAGCGAGACTCTCGGATGTCCTCGTCAACCATAAGCACATATAGAACATGTGTTATGCGTTCTTGAACACATACAAGTCATGTATGTACAGAGTTGTACATAGTACGTCGGGGTCATGTGCGGTAAACACGAAGGTAGCTACGATCTTGTCGACTCCCTTGTCTCACACCCCCCCCCCCGCCGCCCCACCACCACCCTTCGTTGCAGTGACTACACGCACGCGTATATATAAATAATTACAAGTATTTTAATTGTTTCTATTAAATTAAAGTATTAAAGTATTTTATCGAAGAATTTCAAAACATCGATGATTTTTTATTCGTTTTTTAATTGACAAGAGAAATTAATTTTCAAGAATTTGTGTAGACAATGCTCGAGATTTCCTTTTGTTCTCGTCGTTCAAGAATATTAGAATAGATTTTTGTAAATACGTATGGACCTGCTTCGTTCCGTTTTTTTTGTGACGAAAAGACGAGAGAGTGCTAGGAGTCGTTTCGTCTCGCGATTCCATTTTTTTTTTTGGTTTGTGCTTCAAGTCATATTTCACTATGGTACGTGTTGTTTTCTTCTTTTTTTCTTCTTTTTTTTACGTCCTACTCTCGTTCCTTTATTTATCTGTCGCTCTTGCTCGCTTCAACCCCTCGTCTTCAGACTGATTTATATATATATATGTATATATGTACGTGTATATGCAAAAATTGAGAGAACGAGTGGAACGGTATAAAGGATTTTTAGGTATGCACGCGCGCGTTCGTATTCACATTCTCGCGAGCACTTTTTCACCCCCTCCCTCCCTCCCTCCCTCTCACCCTCTCTCAATCCCTCTCACCATATATATATACACGTGTATAAATCCCGCGGCATTATATTCCGGTAGAATGCAGAAAGCGCGAAAGAGTGTGACAAATGTAGAGACGTGCAGTCACGGGGGGCAAGTCCCGTGGCTTCCACCCCTCCCCCCCCTGCCCATTCTCGTCGTCCGCTATTACAGACGCACGGGCGAGCTTTCGCGCGTATAGAACGAATAAAACGTTCGTGACGAATTTCCTTTCACCGCGCATCTCTACGAAAATTCTCGCGAAAAAGAGAAACAACGCTCGTCGACTCGTCAATTTTTGAACGTCGATCGATTTATTGAAAATGGAAAAAAAAACAAAAAAACATCGTTCGATCTACCAATTTTCGAATCAATCTTCCTCCCTATAATATTTCATCCCCTATTTTCAAACCCCCTCCGGTCGCATTTAAGACGACCTCTGGCTTCTCGCGTTAAATAATGCAAAAACGGTGGACGATGCATGTGGCACGAAGCGAAAGAGAAAATGAATGAGAAAAGCGCGGGAAATGAAGTGGCGAGGTCGGACGTAACCCGGGGGTGTCCGGGTCTTGCTAGCTCACCCGACCCCCACCCCTGCCTCCCACCCTTCTGTTAGTGATGAAGCCCCGACCTCGTCCCTCGACTGAAACGGAAGTACATACATGCGATATATGTATATAGAGTGTATATAGACGAACTAGCCACACGAGTGGAGCAAACGACACGCGGAAATCACGAAGTAACGCGAGAACGAGCGCAACCCCCTATTTTCCAACCCCTTCCTCGCACGGCCCGCGGACTTTATATACGCATCCGTGCACATAAATATGCACAACGTATTGTCCGTAATTCCATGAGATTCAACCCCCTCCGGCCCGCTTCCACCCCCACCCCTGTTCACCAGCCCTCTCGTGCCTCATCGTCGCATTGGGTAGTACGTTTTCTACATTCGTATATATATATACATATATTCGTGCATAAAACATATATTAGGTCGAGCATACACGAGAATACACGTGTAGTAGTTTTTCGTTATAACTCTTCGTTCTACGGAAACGTTGGACCCAGTAACGCCTCGTCTCTCTTTCTCCCTATATTTTGTTTCTTTCTTTCTCACAGCCCTATTTTATTCTCGCACCCCTAACTCGCGCGCTTACGAACAATTTGAAATTTTTTACCGCTTGCTCGCCCTCGTTTCTCCATACAATTTCGTTTTTTTCTTCGTCGATAAAGTAAATACAAAATTTGTTAAAGTACGCACAGTCTTTTTTTTCCATATTGGTTCGTTTGTTTTCGTCGTTGTTGTTGTTGTTGTTGTTATTTTTTTGTTGTTGACCGGGGGTTGTAAAAAAGATATGCAAGCTATTATATCGTCGTAGCGTGAAATTTCCAATGTTACCGATGTCGTTGCGCCTCGTGCTTCGGTTTTATGTCTATCCGTGTTTTTTTTCCTGTATAGATGTAGGTATTCAACCCTCTCGTTCCAACGCGAATACACCCTACTGCCCCAATACACCCCTGGACACAAACCAATTCGCTGCGCGAATCTACCCACTCGACCTCTCTCTCTGCCCACTTCCCTCACCTACATTTTGCTGTTTTTTTTTGTTTTTTTCCCTCTACGGTAACGCGAGTACGCTCACCAACGACCGCTACGCCGCCCTCCCCCTACCCCCCTCCTTTTTTTTTCTCGATTTAACGGACTGGTGAATCCTGTTACGTTTCATCTGTCGCGCATCACCGTTTGGGATCGTTCTCGCACGAGAAATATATCTATATATATCGTGCACAAGCACATGTATACACGAGCATGAGGGTTGTAAAATAACAATTGGACACGACGGACGGTAAAGTCGAGTTTTACTTTGTCTCGAAACATCCCCCTCCTGCATCTCTCTCTCTCTCTCTCTCTCTCTCTCTCTCTCTCCCTCTCGCTCTCTCGAATTCGCCAACTAAAACGTTCGAAGAAAAAAACAAGAGAGCTTTTTTTCAAAATACATTTTTTTCATTAACAAACTAGTTTTTTTATCGAACGAAATCTCATCGAGAAAATATCGTGTTAATTATTTGTACGTGAGGTTTTTTCGTCGTTTGCGAACGAGTCAATTTTTGTGTCGGCCTCGTTCGCAACTCGGTTTAAATGCGGGGGTGACATTGCGAGGTGCGAACTCCCTGGAGCATTAACGGCTTAATTCACCCTGCGGCACGTTGTCGAAACGAGAATCGAGTGCATCGGACCGAGGTACAATTTTACCGGATATCTCGTCACTCGTAACCCCCTCCCCCCTTCTCTTCGTCCTCCTCCACCTCAGCGGGCGTGTCGTACGGCACGCCTCGCTCGCGTCTAACGCGCTATACCCCTCTTCTACTTCTCTCTCTCGCCCTCTCGCTCTCTCTCTCTCTCTCTTCTGCTGTATAGACTATAGGGAAGCTGGGAATGCGAAAGGGCGTCACGATGCTTCGCGCGTATTACGGCGTCATAAATTCGTTACGACACGGTCGTCACCAACGTTCTATACCACCATCGCCTGTACAGGTGAATTATGACTGTAAGCGTTTGTCGCTATGTAATATATATATATACAAGTATAGAAAGATATATAGGAGTTTGAGATAGTAAGTAACGGAGTACGATGTGGAAAACAGACGAGACTGAAATCTCTCTCCCTCTCTCTATCTATCTATCTCTCTCTCTCTCTCTAGCACGTACGTAACGGGCGCGAGGCTGTTTGCGAACGGTCGTTGGAATGTTGGTAAGCATTCCCCGTGGCCAAGCCCCCACTGTCAATTCAAACGATTTTCATGTCTCGTAAAAGCTCGCGTTCACTGAATAAACAGAAGGATCAACCGCAACCCACTGGTGGTGCTTTTCCACCGGCTAACTTATATATAACTGTATACACGTTTCGCGTCTCGCTACGTGTTCTCACCACCATTGTTATATCACCTCCTCCCTCTCTCTCTCTCTCTCTCTCTCTCTCTCATTGTTTCTCATTTGTAAACGACAGGAAAATTGTGAATGGACGACGCGACGATACACTCGACGATGATTAAAACACGTTAATTAAAAATTACTATCGATAATAAAATAAATAATAAACAAATGAAATGAAAGAAATAAACAAAACTGAACGAAATATATTATCGATCGTTAATTTTGTATTTTTGATAAAAAAAATTCATACGCAGTGTTCCGGATGACGAGCTTTTTTTCCGTATCTTTCGACCTGGTTTCGTCGAGAATTATCAGTTTGAATCTCGAGAGAGGGCGCGCGGGTCTCTTGTGAAATAAAGTTTTTATCGCCTCGATGGCATTTATACGTTGCACGGTGGTATAGAGGATACGCGTTGTACATCGCACGTAAAAGGGACAACTCCGATTCGCGACTGTTTATTGTTTACCGTAGTTTCTCAACGTTGCACACCGTACAAATCTGAACGGAGACCTATTTATCGTTGTCGTCGTCGTTGCCGATTCAGGCGACGAGTGCATACACTATTTACAAACATTCACACGTATCTATATGCAGATTTGCATTTACATATATATATATATACATATCGCATCACATAGTTGATTTATCTGATTCTCGCAATCGGAAACTTTGCACATTCCAATTGTGCTACGTAGCCGCGTCATACAACGAATTTCACGTAAACGTTGTGAAACCGTGTTTTTCACTGAAAACCAGGACAGCGAGAGAGCGAGAGAGATAGATGGATAGATAGATGGATAGATAGAAAAGGGGGTAGCGATAATTTTTCGCCTCCGGGCTATAAAGCGCCCCCTTCGGGAAAAATCTCGCGAGCGTAAAGTTTCCATTTTTCATCTTGAATCGATGTAAGTTGAGCCAAGAATAAAAATCCCGATTCACGTGCTTGCCAAAATACAAAGTACGAATAACTTTGAAAATTTCGAAAAAAAAAAACAAAAAAATAGTCATTTAAAAAATAAATAAAATTCGATCATGCAACAATATCAAGATCACGATAATCGAAGTTCATCCCCTTTTGGGGTTTCTCGCGTGCACACGTGATAGGAATTTCATCGCTCGCGACCCTCGCGACCGTTTCGACCATTTGCCCCCTCACGGGAGCGTATTTATCGGTTTCGTGCCGGAATACGACAAGAGAGGCTGCCGTCGGTGCGTAAGTGCACACGCGAATATGTATATGTCGTCGGGATGTTGAACACGGTGGTATGATTTATCGTACCCGCGGTAATGGACCATTTAAGGGGAAACGCGCACTCGCGTTCTCGGTATGTCGCGTATAACCCCCCAACCATCCCCCTCCTCGCCCCTCTCACTCTCTCTCACTCTCACCCCGCTTACGGAAACTTTGGGGAGTTTGAATTATCATCGTGGCATAACGCGGACTCGCGAGGAAAACGGCAACTCTCCGAGTCCCAACCCGCCCCTTCTCGTGCTACCGACCTCCAAACCCCATCCTCCATCTCATCCCTCTCTCTCTCTCTCTCTTCTACTAGTGCACATTCGCGAACGCGACATGTGGGAGTGAAAAGCATCGCCCGGTTCTCTCTCGTATCTTTGTCGCCCGCCAGGCGGTCACCACCCCCCTTTTGCTTTACCCATACTCCCTCCTTTACGGAAACGCGGAAACGTTTCGCGTTCTCTCGAATTCTCCGACAAGTCGATAACATCCCGTCTATATAGATAGAGAAGCAGGAGGACAATTTTCCTCGTAGCGATTTTCATATTCCATAGATTCTATTACATACATCCTCTCTGACCGTTAAATGCACACATCTATATTGATGTATATCTATAGTTATATTAAATGTATACGTGAAAATGCTATGCTTTACACACATACGGGAAAGCGGGTACCCTCGCGCCATCACCGCAGCATCGATAAAAGCTTCACTGCCTCGATAGTCGTTATTTTACCATACATAGGTACATACGTATCATGATATATATATATGTGTATGTATACATTTCTAACACCAACTGCCAGTACGCCCTACGCCTGTCGAGTATGTACTATTATGTATGTATATTTCCATATACGTCTGATCCAGAATTTCCATATCTCCTTGGGGAGAAAGAGAATATTTCAAGGGGCTTTTGGCATAAACGCCGTTACGTGTAAAAATATTGAGATGGGCAGTTGAATCATCGTCGTACGTATCTCTCCCGCCCGTTGCCAACGCACATGTTTCTCACAGTTGGGCCGAAAGTGGCGAGATTTCCTTCTCTAACCTCTGTCGTTGACACTTTTATACCACTAACTGAATTTTATGCCGGGTTTTAAACCGATATTGAGAAGGTTTTTTTTTACTACGGGATCCGATGAAAGATGTAAAAATGTAGAAAAAAAGATTTAATTTCGATTTTTCAACCCCTACCCTCGAAGATATCAGGGTGGCTGTGTGAAATTGAGAGGTTTAAACGTAATATATCTACCACACGATTGATTTCTAGTCTTCGACGAGCTATCGTCCGCGTGCCAGCCGCTCTCTTGGTTTCTCGTTAAAAATTGCCGAGGGTTGAAAACGCATCCCTCTGCAGATTTGTACACACACGCGACCACTCGGCACGTATAAACGTCGGATATACGTTAGAGCCAGAAGCCAGAGTGGCAGATGAATCTAGGAGGCGAGTTTGGAGCGAGGTTCGCGACGCCACCACCAGGGCTCGCAGCAGCGGATGGTGCGGTAGAGGGCGCAGCAGCTGGGCCGCGAAGCAATCAAGAGAGAGGAGGGAGCGGATTATGTGGCATTTATTCGTCCCATCCGCTGATTCGGCTCACTCTCTCTCTCTCTCCCTGTTTCTCTTTCTCTCTCGCTCGAGCTCGGTTTGGGAGAATGAGAAGGGATCGAGACGAAAAATAGCGCGAGGGTGATCAAGACAGAGACAGAGAGAGAGAGAGAGAGGGGGATGTAGGGGTAGGTAAAAAAACGCGAAGCGAGAGAAAATGAAGGGGTTCGAGATCTCCGGCAGAGGCATCGGGGCTCTCTGTTTCTAACTCTCCGTTACCTATACGTATATCTAACTACGGTGCGCGCCCTGGAAAAGCTGGATGAGCCCGGAATGAACCCGCGCAAAAAAATGTGATCGCAATTTTGCCCTTTTGTGAAGTGAACGCGGACAGGGAAAAGGTCAGGGAGGTAGAGAAGAGGAGCAATGAGAACATATTCACCCCTCTTTCTCTCTCTCTCTCTCTCTCTCTCTCTCTCTCTCTCTCTCTCTATCTCTCTCTCTCTCTCTCTTTCTCCGTCACAGAGACACAGCGGTTTTGCACAAAAGTAGCCGCGTGCCTCCGACTCCGCGCGAATGTTAAGATAAAGCCGGGTGGCTTTGTGCTATGCCACCTGGAGAGTTCGTAAAAAAAAAGGAAACTGCTAGAAGAAGAAGGAATAGGGGTGCGTGTGCGCGGAGGGCGCGTTCTTCGCGATCTTCCGGGAGTCCCACAAAAGCGAACACCGCGAGAAAAATAAAAAGCTCCCTTCTTTCTCGAAGACAGCCTCTTTTTTCTCAACTTCTTCGACTTCAACTTCCTCCGACGAAATTTCAAACTCGTATTCACCATTCTAAACAATTAACCCCGAAAACCGACCAACATTTCTTCATTCCGTCAAAATTAAAAACTAAAATTTGAAATCCTAGATAAAAATTTAATAACAATTTCTCATTAACCCCCTGACCTTGACAGCTCAAGATTAATATTAACATCGTCATGATCGTATCCGCTAACAAGCTTTGCATACGCGCGTTAAAAATCACATCCCCCTCCCCCTCTTATCGTCCGCATCCTACTGTTTCTCTTTTTTCCTCTCTTCTCACCCAGAACCGAGGCTGTACGAGTGCGCGTAGATAGCGATACGACGGAAAAGAGTGATGCGAACGGGAGGTTGGAAGCGATGTTTTGCAACCCCTCCGCTGTCTTTTTTTTATCGTCACTCGAGCAAAACAAACACAAAAAAGAAAACAAGCCCGTGGTTTCGTAGCTCGTGCTTACTATCGTGTGCATCATGTCCCGTGCGAATTTTACCGTCGACGTGCCTACAGTCCAGTGTTCTCAAAACCAACCCTTATACGTACCCTGCACACAGACGCCGTTTATAAAACCAACGGCGAACGCGAAGAAGATCGCGAGAGGGTTGAAACTGTGCAAGTGAAAATAAGAAGTTATATGCCCCCGTAAAGAAAGAAAAATGCGACGTGCAACGAGATAGGGTGTTCTTTCATCCCCTACTACCCCCATCTCTTAGTCTCTTGTGTATTAAGCTCGTCATACGTTGACAGACGATTCGTCGACGGGTCGTATAAATTCGCTGACGATATATCTATAATATATATAACCGTCCGTACCTCACCCTCGCACACACGCCTATTCTTCGCTTCCCTCTCTCTCCCACCCTCTCCCACCCCATCCCTCTCTCTCCTTCTCTCTCGACGCTCGTTCCATCTACTCTACCCGTGACCGTAAAACCTCGTCGTAGGTGTAAAAACGTATTTTACGAGAAATCCATTTGAATTTATTTGCCGTGACAACGTTTACGAGGGTGTTGTCTGGCAGCCGGTAACACGGGGGTGCGAAAGCTCGCCAAGAGCGCGCGATGCCGCGGCACCCACCGGGTATACGTACATTCGTTTGGCTACGTACGTATTGAAGCCGAGGGCTCGGTATTAAGTCTCTCTATCTTCGTCTCTACATCGTCCTCGTTCGCATTTTGTAACCAACCGTCCACCCCCCCGACCACTACCATCGCCACGACTATCACCACCATCTCGTCCCTTTTTGCGTGGCAATACGACCGGGCTATCGTCACCAGTAATAACCCGGCAAGAAAGTGGCCATTGCTTTAAAAAATGTTGCCATACGGGAAAAAGAATCGTTCGTAAAGAGAAAAATGAAAAAAAGAGGGAGAATAAAGTGTCTCTCTCCCGAGCGACGACGGCGAATACGAGAAGTTCGAGGGAGGAAAGCGACTGTATCAAAGCTCAATTTTTTTTGTCTCTCGTCGTTTCGCGTTTGCAATCATCACCTGTCTGTCTCTATCTCTATCTCTCGGTATCTTTCATCGTCTCGTTTCACGACCCAACGTACGAAAACAATCTGTTAAAGTTTCGTCAATTTTTCAGAGTGCCCGGTATAAGAAATTACGAATGTCTTTGTTCGATAATATTCGTCCTCTCCCACCCCTCTTGCAAATAATATAATAATGTAAATACTGCAACAGTTCATTATCTTTAATTTTAACAAAACTAACGCGTTTATATTTTATTACTAAAAAAATATATGTGTATATATGAAAATTGGGATTAAAGGATATACGTCGTTAATTTGGTCGATCGATCGCGCGCCCAAAGTACAAATGAAATATTCAAAGCGATAAAAATATAATTTGAACAAGAATTCTCCCATCTAGCGCGGGGCTCGAGGCTCGTCCGAGCGCAAATAATTATCCCGCGTCCTCCGATAATTGAACGAGCGAAATGACGCTTCGTATAAGGTTTCATGGCGATAAAATATGTTTTGCGCTGGTTTGTCATTTCATCGGGGTAACTGGGGGGGGAGTGGTAGCGGGGGGGAGGGAAAGAGAGAGAAGGGGAAAGGGATGAATTTGGCGTGACGAATTTAATTCAGCCCGTACAAGCGTGTAGAGAGGGGGGGGGGGGCGGTGGGTTAACGCGTACGTGTTTCTGCGTATATGCATCGTGTTTGAGTCGGCCCGTACGTATTGACGAATAAACAATGAGGTTGGGGAAAGCCGAACAAATCGTTTAAAACACTGATTGCGAGTCAATTAACGTGTAGCGGGGTAAAATTACGAGCGTATAGAAATCAGGTCAATATTGCTCTATCGTGACCGAGAGGGTGGGGGTAGAACGATGACGATATTTCGATATGACGTAGGAAATAACGAGGGAGAGAGTGAATAAGAGAGAAAGAGGAGCAGAGAGAGAGAGAGGAGACGAGTAGAGAGAGAGAGAGGAGACGAGTAGAGAGAGAGAGAGTTAGGACGCTGGCACGAGAGAGTTTAGGTTGCATTTGCCGCGTTCGCACCCGAGTCGTGGCAAGGAATATCAATTTCCTGAAAGCCGGGAGTAACGCCCTCTCTGTCTCGCGCACCCTCAACCCTCTTCTCTTATATATAGATACGTGTGTATAGTGAATGTACTATAACGTCGCACGTCGAAAGAGGGGGGGGGGGGGGGGGGGGGGGGGGGGACAGGAAAGGGTAGGAGGAAAATCACACGCGAATCAAGGACCCCTCATCTGTGCACTCGCGACGCGGCTCGCTTCCGGAATCAAGCTCGAGATTTCCAGCATACCCGTAGACTTAAACTGCCTCTCGTCGTGACGAGAGAACTATTTAGCTGGATTAACCAAGCTCAAAACCCACGTATATCCAAGACACGAATTGGCGCGATGGTTTCTAAATTAACAGAAAATTCTTGAAAAAAAAACAAAAAAATCATTATTCATTTCTGCCAATTTCATAAATAATACGCGAAAATAAAATATTATTAATTACGAATTAATAAAATAAATTAATACAAAATTAATGGGAATGAAAAATGAATTGAGGGTCGAAGCGAGTTAAATTTTGTTATTCGTGGGAATATTTCGAGAGGGGCTCGGATAAAAAAAAAAGTTCAAACTCGGGTGTGGTTTTTGGTTCGAACAGAGGGCGGGGGGTTGCTGGATTTTTCACTCGAGTACTGCCAATATCCGGTTTACGGAGAAAAGTCAAAGTTCGACGAGGGAATAAAAAGCGAGTTCGCTACTCACGGCAGGATCGTATAGTTATAGAAAAACTTTCGCGTTTCGAATAGTGAGCGAGAAGGAGAAGGCGGTGGTCTCGGGAGTGGGAGGTCAAGTTTCGCGGATTGTGCGTCGCGCGGCTCTCTGTGTCTCGTAAAGAAGAAAACGATCTTCCGAAACTACCGTTTTCTCTCTTTCTCTCTTTCTCTCTCTCATTCACTCGGTGGATAAAAGTGCTCGGCCATTTCATCAGTGAAAGAAAGTAGAAAGACCTGCTCGCCGGCGACACGCTCCATTTAATAGCGCCTTGTCCGTCTCGGTACGAAGGAAGCCAAAAAAATGAAGAAAAAAAAGATAAAAAAACTGAAAAAAAATAGAAAAATACGACGAACGAAGAAGTAGAAAAACCTCAACTTCTCTACTTAGGTGTACTACGTTTTCTCTATACGCTCGGTATGCCGCCCCCTTGGCACTCGCAAGAAACCTTCAACGGCCAACAAATCTTTCTCCCTTGTTTCTCTCTTTCCCTCTCTCTCTCTCCCTCTCTGTCTCGCATTCCACCTACGTAAAAGAATCCAAGTTGCGTTTGCACCGTTAACCACGGCATAGGAATCGACTCTTCGCGTACCGTTGCTCCGGTTGCCTTCATTCGAATTTCAAAGTTTACTACCGCCCACGGAATGAATCGGCAATTTCGTCGGAAAGGAACGCGAGAAGCGCGCGGGAACGACGATAAGAAAAGCTCGGGGAGGACGCTAGTCGATGGGCGTATTCGACCGGTTGTAAAGTGACCCTAATTTCTAACTTCGATTCGACGTAACGTCCGTTGTTGAATTTTTTTCATTTTTATCCATTCTCAACATCGTCCAATTTATTTCGTCCAATTTATCGAGGAATTTAATTAAACGAACTGACGAAATATTATTCGGCATGCGACTCGATCGAATCGTCCAGGCGTAACGAACAAAAATCATCGATAATTTGTATTAAAAAAAAAATTTCAAAAAATATCCTTTTCTTTTTTGATAGATTGTTTTATATCGACATTTTTCTGCTCGATAACTATTTTTATCGACAGTGAAAAGATGCGCGAATGTTCGTCCGTGCGCGTAAAAAAAACTCTCCCAAAGTCATTGTTACCCGAAGAGGCAAGCTCGGTCGAATAAAGGGAAGAGGGAGAGCTAGAGAAGACACGATGATCGAAATTGTGCACGGCCCGCATTCTCAACCGCGTCCAAGTTTAATCAAACTTTTAAACGCAAGCCGACGTAGTAACGTTGTCGGTGGTTGAACCGAGGAGAACGGGACGGTGGAAGCGTGTGTAACACGATGAAAAGTCTTAGTCACGGAAAACGGAAAGATCGAAACTAGTCGGGAGAAGGAGGAGGAAGAGGAGGAGGAGAGAGAATGATGAAGCAAGAGAAGGAATCGAGGAATAGAGAGATACGAAGAAAGTCCCTGAGAACAGAGCAAAACTCGGCGAGTTCGGTATTGTGATTTGTGCGAATGAATCGAGGGTAGTTTGGGAAAAGAGGACGAGGAGGTGCATGGTAAAAGACGAAGAGGGCAGGGGGATGAGACTACCGGAAGAGACAAAGTTTCGTCGGTCACGCTCCTCACTCCAATTGCCGTCGGTCGCGTAGAAATCGGCGTAGAAACGCGCACGAGGAATATCTTATTCGGCCAAGATTATACGAAAGCTCTCTCTCTCTCCCTCTCGCGCGAGTTGTCTTTACCGTCTTTTCCTATCTAGGTCTTTCGCTCGTTACGACGAGACTAGAAATTTATAAACAGGGAATAGAATTGAAGCGATCGAAAGGAGGAAAGGATAGGATAAAACGAGATATGAATAATTAGTATAGGTATGGAAAGAATTGACAAAAATCGACGACGATAAATATTAATTAATTTCGAATTAATTATTCCCTCGATTTTATTCTAATTTCAATCTCGAAACGAACGAAATATTTCTAAGAATTTCGTGTAAATGCCTTTTTATTCTCGCGAAAAGATCAAAGACCCCTCGAGAGTGAACTTGTTTTTTTCTTTCTTTTGTTTTCTTTTATCATTGTTCGAATAAATTCCTCGATCCATGAGACAGCAACTTTGGACTTTAAGGGTGCGAGTCCCGAGAAGAGGAAGAACGAGGTAGCCGACGAGGAGGGTGATCGGCTAAGAGGTCAAAAGAGGCGACAAAGTCTAATCATCTAGGAGGAGGGTGAAAGAGAAGAAGGACAACGAGGACGAAGACGATGGGGTAAGGATGGGAAGAACAATCGACAAGGTCTAGAAATCGTAGCGACGGCGAGCCAGACGAAAGTTTCCATCGTCGCGCGAGAGCGAACAACTTCGGTGAGGGTGTACAGACGGGGGTTGAGGAAGGGGGAGGAGGGTTTGTTCCGCACGCCGATTGACAAAGTCCAACTCAAACGTCCCTTTGACGAGCGAGAGAGGCGGTGCCCGAACACGCCGCGCACTTTCCAACGATCGTAGGTAGGGACAGAACACGGTGTACTCTCTCTCTCTCTCTCTCTCTCACCCCCTCGTCCTGTACGGAACGTTCTCGCACGCTTTCGATTCGACAGAGACTAGACGGGGTGGTTCCCCTTTTAACGACAGAGAACACGATCATCGATTCCCTCTGTTCCAATTCTCATCGACGAATCAAGATACGAACTCGTATGTAGCAAGCTTTTACCTCCCGTACGAAAATTCCAAGAAAATACAAACATTTATAAATTCGTTGTTAATTTTTCAAAATCTTCATCAATCAAATTACCCTTATCGATCGATTCGAAATCTTCGCTCTATGGACCTAATTTACCGTTAATAATTTCCCCCTTTTTTTTACATCCTATTTTAGCTTTTCGTCGTGTTCTTTTTTTGGTTGTATACGAGGATGAAAAAGAAGGCACAATACAGCGTCATTATTACCAAAGTAAAAAGATGTAAAGGAAGAGAGTGAGAGAGAGAGAGAGAGTCAGAGGGTGGAAAAGTCACGATGATATCAGAAACGGTTGAATACGCGTCACGTGTGGGGTTCGCGGTAATTGTGTGAAACTACCCCTTGTCTCTCTCCCTCTCCCTCTCTCTTTCTCTCTCTCTCTCTCTCGTTCTCTCTCCCTCTCTCTCTCACCTACATTCAACCCGTTCGACGTACATACACCAGTGAGCTAATTTGATCGGCCGAGAAAACACGTGTTATACGGTACATACGGGGGTCGCGTGTCTCCTCCCCCCTCATCCTCCCGCGCTCTCTACCCTCCCTTACCCTTTATCTCTTGTTCGTATCGCGCGTTCGCCTCGCAATCAGTGCTTCTCTCTCGCTATCGCGTTCTACTGTAGCAACGCGAGAATCAACCTTTCGCACAAAACCTCTGAAACGTGACGAGATGGGGTGGAGGAGGAAGAGGAGGAGGAGAAGAGAACAACCTAAAGGGGGTGAGAAGGGGGTGGAGATCCGTACAATTTTCCGCGAAAGACTAATGATGTCAGTGGGTGATGAAGAGAAAAAAGAGAAAGAGCGAGAGAGAGAAAAAAAATAAACAAAAACAAGAGTAAATATCGACAAGAGTGAGATCAAATTTTTGTTTTCAATTTTCGTCAATAGAACGAGGAATTGTCCAACAGATCGATGTCTATAGAAAATTATGGGTTGATTGAAAAAAAAGAAGAGAACAAAAGAAACGAGTAGAAGCAAAAAACAAAAACGAAAATAGCATATTTTGACAAATACGTCCAAGTCGAAAAATCGTCGATTTTTTTTTCTTTTTTGTATCGATACAAATACGCTCTACGCGCCAATATATCGAACTTCATCCCGGATAAATAGAACGTGATGTACGCCCGTGTTCTATACCAGGATACGCATACAATAACAAATTCGAAACACTCCGTGAATGAAATTATTTCTCGCATCAAGGAAAAACCAATTCGGCTTTTGGGACTGATCAAACGAACGGTGGATTTCTCTCGCGTAAAAAGAGAGGGATGGGGTGAAGGGGGGAGGGGTGGAAGGCAGGTTTTCTATTCACGCATCGACAAACGCGATGGAAATGAACTCGAATTCGCTCGTCGATACGAAGTAACAATGTGAGAAACGAACGAATTTTCGCGATAAGAGAATTATATATAATCGACGAGAAAGAGAACGATAAAGAAAAAAAAAGAAACAATTTTCTTTCAATCGAATCAAGAACTCATAATTACATTAATAATACGAGGAAAACAAATAAATCGCAATTTCGATTGGAACAAGTCAAACAAATATTTTTCTCGTTTAATTTGAGTTGAAAAAAACAAAAACATGTTCTCGATCGAATTTTTCTATGAAAATCATGAAAATCAAAACGAGAGAGAGAGAGAGAGAGACAGACCTTGGCCACTCGTGTGTAATTTAATTGTTTCGTTATTTATAGTTCGATCGTCGGGAATAATTTTGTATATTTTCTCGAGCAGAGAGAGAAAGAGAGCAAGAGTGAAATAAATGTTTTTGGCAATTTCCGACGATTTTTCTCTGCGACGTTCCACCCCCGCGACTCGTATCGCCCGGCGCGAATCCGTTTCGTCCCCACGGGAATACGAACCACCCCTCCCCCTCGCAGCCACCGCTTCGAGTATTATACCGCGCGTACCTATATACGTGGACCAAAGATCGCAAATCAACGAACTTGGTTTCGCACGTGACATCGACACCGATATACTTTCGTAGGATTGACGCTACCGCCTCGGATTTTACGAGCTCGTACGTTACCCCATCCCCAACCCCCAACCCTCCGCGTGCGGGCGCGCGCGACGAAAACGAGCCGAAACTTCCACCCCGGGATTAATCCGTGACGAACGATTGGAATATGCGAATGAAAAAAAAGAATATATATATACATAGATTTATATAAACAACGTAGAGGAAGGAAAAACGAAAAAAGTTAATTGTCAAAGTTTCGAAAAAGTACGTGCTTTGATAGAATTTTTGTTTATTAATCGACTCACCTCCGACGAGCAAAACGAGGATTAATTCAACGCTTCGTTTGATCGATGGCATTTTTTCCTGGTCTCTGCATTAATCGAAGCTCGTCGTTATGTGGCAAATCTTATTTTTTTGTTTGTTTTTTGTTTATGTTGTTTTTTTGTTATTTTTTTTATTTTTTATTATTATCAACACGTAAGAACAAACGTAACAAAACTCAAAGTCTCGCGGCTATTGTTATCTCGCTCGTTTCTTTATTGTTGTTTGTTTTTGTTTTTGTTTGCTCGTAAATGTTTTTTTTTATTTTCCTAACTTATCCCCGACATTATCGCGACTTTTTTTAACTTTCGTCCGTGGCGCGAAAAACTTTCAAAATATCATTCGTTACTTTTTCGAACTATATCGTTTCTACTTTCGTTTTTTGTTTTTATTTTCTTATTTTTACTTTCGATTTTTTCTTATTTCGTCGGTTTTATTATCGTTTACTCGCGTTGCATATTTTATATATTATTATCGTTATCTTTTGTTATTCTTGTTCTTGTCGTTATTGTTTTTTTGCGCTCCTACAACGGGACACGAAACTCGCGACAAGTTCGAAGAAAATTCGTCGATTAGTTTCTCTCTTTTTAGTTGTTTTTTTCTTGTTTTTTGTTTGTTTTTTACGTTGCGTAATTGAAAGCCCCGGGTCTAGCTGCGTGGGCGAAGTCTCGCCTTCGACTGGCGCGCGTTCGAGTTTCCACCCCGTACGGATAACCAGCAGCCACAGCAGCGCGGAGCCGGCTGCTGTTGCTCCCTCTCGTTTCGCGGGAGGTCTCTACTCCTCTCTACTCCTCTCTACTCCTCTCTCTCACACACTCACTGTATTTCAACCCTCTTGGTCGAGGAACTACGAGAGATGAGACCCGAACGCAACACACCGGTGAAATTTTCTCGTTGTGTCACGGAAAGCTAAAGGTTTGTGATAGGGCGGGGAGGGGGGGGAGGGAGAACCCCCACTCTCACATCGTGTACTAATTTCAGATTTACTCCAATTCACTCCAATTTGCAAACGCCACGAGAGTTGCACAAAATTCTCTCTCTCTCTCTCTCTCTCTCTCTCTCTTCACGACTCTTTATGTATGTATATATATTTTTTCATTCGTAGAACTCTCTCTCTCTCTCTCTCTCACTATCTCATCGTTTCGACGAACAAACAATATGTTTATTGTTGAAAATTGTTTTCCCCGCTGCGAAAAGAGCTCGCGGTTGCCACGAAAATTGAAACGGAATATCACGAAAGCCTTGAGCAATGTTAGTCTCTATGTTTGAGTGTGTGTGTGTGTGTATGTGTGAGAGAGAGAGGAGGGTAGGAGGACGCGGGAGAGAGGGAAAGAGGGATGAACTCTCACAGAACACCGAGCCCAAAGAAATTCTCATCGCGAGATAAACACAACTCCGCATTAATTAATATCGAATCAGCGAAGCGATGAAAACCACTTCTGAAATATGTTTTCAGGCTATAATGTGTACCAGCACCATCGCCGCCCGTTGCGCCCGTTCGTGTATTTTTATCGTGGTGGCAAAGAAAGCAAAAAAAGAAAAAGAAAAAAAGAAATAACCAAACGGGATTTCACATTTTTTGTAAATGGCAATTTTTTGTTTTATTTCTCTGGTTCGCTTTTATTTATATTTTTTTGTTATATTTATTTATCTATTTTGTTTTTTCGTTCATCGAGTAGCTTCGAATTTTTCGTACGAGGACAACACAAAATATCGTTTCTCGGTAATTCGCGTATCGCCGTGTTTTCTAGCGTGAAATAAAGCGCGAGGCGCTTGTGCTTTTTCAACAATAATACGAGCTGTGTGCCTCAAACTCGCAACAAAAAAGAAATAAAGAAAAAAAAATCTAAAACGTGCCATCAACGTTTTTATTTTTTTTTATTTCTATTTATGTATTTTTTTCTGCTTGCTTTTCTTTTTTTATGAAAAACAAACGCCAACGATGTTTAATAAAAACGTTAGCCGCGAGAAAATGATACAAAAAATAATATTATTTGAGAGAAAAAAACAAAAAATAATGATAATGACAACAATAAGTCGCGATTTTCAAACTTTCGTGAAAAACAATATCGTCCATAGAGCTTAAGACGTTTAACCGCGCGTGTGTGTAACTCGCTCGTATTTAATTCCACCACCACCCCCCCCCCCCCCCCCACCCTCGCGGCTTCGTGAAATAATTAATAGTGGAAAAACGAGGAGTGATATCGAGCCGAGGCGCTCGGACGAACCAACGAAAAGTACCCGCGAAAACGAGAAAGAAAGAGAGAGAGAGAGAGAAAGAGACTAGAGCGCGGGAAGGGGGGGGGGGGGAGAAAATCTCGAAGAAAGTTTCTTGGCACCGAGAGACTTTCTCCCGCCACGAGAGTTTTCGCAAAGTTTTCCCTTAATGCCTCGTACTCCTCCCCCCCCCCCCCGCCCTTCTCCTTCATCCACCCACCAACCACTACCCCTCCTTCATTCCTCAACGTAGGAGCAAGGCTCGCTTCTTGTACAGCGCTTAATAATTTACCACGAGGATCTTCGGTTTTAATAGTAAAACGGGTTGAAGCGATTGGAGTGCATGACCCGCGACGAGCCTTACCCTCGACAAAAGTATTACGAAAGAAAAAGAAAATATATATGTATATATTAGGGGTTGCGATTTTTTTTTCGTTTTTTTTTCATTTATCTATGAATTTTTGTTTTCGCTCAAACTTCGTCAAGATATCTCGACACGAGAAACGTACAGTTTTTTTCCGCTTGAATATTTTCTCTGTACGGCCGCTAGAGTCGTTAATGTCGGACGCTCGTGCGATAAATTAATTTAGGTGGAGAAATAAATAAATAAGAATGTGGACGAGTTCAATGCGGAGAGAGGAAGAGATAAAAAATATATTCTCGTTTATTCACAAAAGGGAGGGGTAGGCTTTAATTAATTCATTAGTTCAACGTGAATTCGACTAACAAATTTCCTACGCGTTGTTCACTTCGACGATCGCTAACGTGGATACTCGCGATGCATCGCAGGCGATTTTGCAATGTATACATATTTATAGACACAGGAATATCGTATGCGTTCTGTAGCGAATGTTTGTATACATATATAGACGAAAAAATTGTTTAAATAAAAATATCAATTCATTTGGAATTTTGCTGGAGAATATATTTTGTACTCACTCGTTCGCTGAGGTCCTAGAGTCGTGAGAGAAACGATCGTCGAACGGCGAGAGCATCTTGGCGGTTATTTCGTCGCGGCGGTTCGTCACTCACTTCACGATCACTACACAGCATTATGTTCGATCGCGTATTTGGTCACTCGTTTCATTTTTTCGAACATTCTAACCGTTTCGTTTTTGTCTCGGTGTATTTAACAGTGTGTGTTGCATTGCTGGTTATTAATTTGTTTAGTAAAATACGAAATAGTTTTATAGGATTATACGTTACGATGACGTTAGATTTTTTACTAGTCGTGGAATGATCTTACGAGTGGCTAGAGGTTACGAATTTTTACGACGATATTACCTTTAAGAGTGTTGAAAAATTTTGTTCCCGTGACCTAGCTAGTTATTCGCTCACCGAACGTAAACAAGGTGACCGGACGAAAGAGTTGTACGGTGCGACCCACGAGCCGAGCGCGGGAGGTCGGCGAACTAGTGTTTACACGCGTACCTGAGTCTCGACGTCTCTTACTAGCTAATATTTCACGAACGTTGCTCAGCCTTTTGCCTTCACATGCACGAACGGTTAGATGTAGCGAGTGGATCGATAATTCCCCCTATTTCCCCTTGCGCGCTCGACCGTGTCGTGGCCTGTCTCAATATGCTTTTACGCGATATGCCAAGGGGTTCGAAGTTTTTGGTAATAGGCACAAGGTTATCAAGTACGAGGTGTCATATACCTCGGGATTTATTGGTATCGCGTTTAGTTATAAAGAAAGTAGTATGCGCGAATAGTACAGAATCTTTCGAAAGCATGTCTGTCTCGCTTGTACAAATGTTGCTCCGTTATCCACATTCACAATCTTACATTAGGCAGTAATAACGTATCGACGTACTTTCATTTGTTCCGCCTTCTTCTTTGCTTGTCTCGTTAATTCCTGAACTGTGTCCGTAACAAGTAGCACCGTGTTTACTCGATCGACGGTTCACCCGAGTGAGTTTGACCTCCAAAATTTGGTTCGAAAGCTCGTCGATTAACTTCGGCTTTTATCGCAAATGCTCGGGCGCGCATGCGCGCGCATCCACCCGCTGCTTACGCGCCAAACGAAAGGCGACGCGGGCATGCCGGGCCACCGCGGTGGTAGAGACGAGACACGTAAAATTCTCTAATATACTCTATGATTTTGTACGAACACATTTGTCTCAAACTTTTATAGAATCTCGAACACAAAAAAAACGGTCTCTCGACATTCATTCGTCGCGTCCGTCGTTATAAAGCAGCAAAATGTACGTACGTGGGTAAAGAGATTCGCCGCCGGCGAAACGAACTGCAAGAAAGACGTTCGTCGTCAATCTACAAACAAATTCCCGGATGCCTTTTCTTTCTTCTTAGAATGATCGAATTACACCAGTAGAACATCGTATCAATCAACTGTTAATCTTCTAATGAATTATACACGCCAAGATTTTGAGGAGAACTTTTCGTAACTCCGCCACGCGCAACGGAACTTGAGCAACTGATGAATAGACCTCTATCGGCGTAATGGTACAACGCAAGCCGTAGGAATCATGACCGAGAATCCGAACCTTGCGCGCCATCTCTGATCATAGACATTTATGTCCACCAGCGATCCATTCTTTTTTTTCCTACAAGCGACAGAAAGCCTCGTGTTTGCGCGTCGACGATACAATCGCCACTGTCGAGGTTGAGAGGTTAGCCGGAGCAACAAATTTCTAAAACCTTATTCGAAAAACATTGTCAATTAAACAAACTTATAAATCCCATATGTAAAATCATTATTACACGTGAAAATGGCAGTACGCGTGCAATTCGAGAATAATAACGAAATCGGCGTTTTCTCAAAACTAACAAATTCCTATTGCCTCGTAGCTATTGGAGGTTCCGAGAATTTTTACAGGTAACGTCAGTGACGCACGCCGTTAATTTTTCATATTTTCTCGATAAAGAACGTAAAGTTATTAAAAATTAATCGTTACAGTGTTTTTGAGGCGGAACTCGGTGAAACGATACCCGTAGTTCATGCCTCGGTAGCCGGATGCAGAATTATCGGAAGACTATGCGTCGGTAAGTCTTTGCGCAATATCGTGTAATTTTTATATTTCTCGAGCGCGCTTATCGCCAAAACTATTCCTAGGAAACAAAAACGGTCTTCTCGTACCGAACACCACCACCGACATCGAACTTCAGCACATAAGAAATTCACTCCCCGACACCGTTAAAGTACAACGCGTAGAAGAAAGACTCTCCGCATTGGGCAACGTTATAGCCTGTAACGATTACGTCGCTCTGGTTCATCCCGATCTAGACAGGGTAAAAACGAAAAAACGAAAAAAAAAAAAAAAAAAAAAAAAAAAAAAAAAAATTCTTTCCTCATAAATACCAACGATACGAATAATAATTGAAAACTAACAAAAATCAATGATAAATTAACAATATCCACAGGAAACCGAAGAAATACTCGCCGATACTCTCAACGTCGAAGTATTCAGGCAGACAGTGGCGAGTAACGTTCTCGTTGGTTCGTACTCCGTTCTGTCCAATCAGGGTGGCCTCGTACACCCGAGAACTTCGATACAGGATCAGGATGAATTATCGTCCTTGTTGCAAGTTCCACTCGCGGTAAAAATTCTTACGTCCTTAAATCTTCTTATTTCCATATTTTCTTCGATATCGCAAATATTTATCGAAAATATGAAAATCGTAACATCATTGTCATTTTTACATCATTATCTTGAAATAATCGATTGTTTACATAGGCGGGAACCGTTAATCGAGGTAGCGACGTTATAGCCGCGGGTATGGTTGTTAACGATTGGGCGAGTTTCTGCGGCATGGACACAACGGGTACGGAACTCTCGGTAATCGAGAGCGTTTTCAAGCTGAACGAAGCTACGCCAGCTGCAATTACCTCATCGATGCGCGCGTCGTTGATAGAAAGGTATTTCGTTATTTAACGATCTAATTCGTCATCAATACGTTTAATGAATGTCTCGATAAAAATCTAATTCCTTGCGTAGTTTCTAATTAAGATTTTAAAACAATTTTTCGTTCTTTTTTTCCTTGCAGTATGTCCTAAAATCGACCAACTTCAACATCCGTCCCCGTTCTCGTTCCGGAAAGCTAGGCCCATTAATTACCGTTTACGTGTACATAAATCAATATTATTGTATTGCATATTTGCACAATGAGACGGAGATGGCTTTCGAGACGAATAATCGCACGAAGCGTTTCGGCTGTTTCCTATACCTGAGAAACGCTAAACAAATACAAAATACAAAAGAGAATGAACCGCAATGGGACTTGGATGATGATTTTCTGCGACGCGAGACACTTGCACGCGTGTAATTAAAAAAAAATTAAGATATCGATAATATTAAGAGGTATGACAATACATTTTATTGGAATCCAAGGATTGTCTTTTTCATCCCATCTTCGTGCGAATTAAGCTCGACGCTGTAACGTACGTGGCCGTTATAGAGTTTATCGAGCTTGGACTTTCCAAGGACCTTTTTTTCTCACTTCGCGCTCCGAACGAAAGACAAAAAACAAACAAAAAAAAACAAAAAAAAACATACTCGATACTTCGAGCCTATGCATACCTAATATATACATTGTATTTCGGTAATTATAAATTATGCGTTATATCAGCGAATGCGTGTGAACGAAAACAAAATATACGGTGTTTATCACGGATTCACGGAACATTCCGATCGAAAAGCGACAAACAATTGGAGGATATCGCGGCGTTTACGCTTTTGTAAACTTCGTTGAAGATACCTGAGTTTAAATATCGATATTGAACGCTATATCGTAATATATTCAGTTATATAAAACTGAAAAACTATATACTTTGCTCTCGTGTGTTACGTGTGTGTTTATGTGAATGAAGAAGCTGCGCAGGCAGTTTTACGTCGACCGAATCAGCGGAGGATAATTCTCCGCCTCGTCATTGTCGAAGTCAATTTTTCGTTAACGCTACATCTTTCCGTAATTCGCGGTTTTTTTCCCATCGTCGTGCTCGTACGTCGAGTTACGACGATTGTAACTTTACTTTTTGGAACGGCATTGTGCGAACCAGCCTGTAAAATTACAACTATCGATAATTATAACGTTATCGGCCATTCGATCCCCCAAAGAATACTTTACGCTTACTCCGTTTCTATTTTCGTTTCTTTTTAATTCTCCCTTTGTTTTCTTTTCGTTGACTCTTCCGTACGACTAGAGTAAAGGTAGCTGCTCGGTGTGCAATAATTCCTCGGCTGCGGCTGCGTCGGTTCGCATAACTAGAGTTATACCCGCTTGATACGACGCTGGTATGCGAATGTGAGAAACCCCGCTGGCTAAATTTGTCGGTTGTTTTCTCTCGCCCATCGTTTCGCGTATCATATTCACGACTTGGCCTGTTATTGAGAAAATTATTACAAATTTTAAGTTTCTTTCGAGCATAAAGTTTGCTTCGTTAGAAGAAAAATAGAAATTGAGAATGAAAAATTCATTTTACGGTAGGTTAGCGATCGATCGGTATTCTTACCGAGTACATTGAGTTTTCGCCAGTGTCGATCGAAGTTCATCAGAGGCGTAAGGTCGATAGATGGATTCCAGTGTGCTAGAACGTCCGTTCTTTTGATCAGAAGAATACTTGGACTGACGAGCTGATGCCAGACGAGTTGTTCGGGCAAACACTCCAGAGGATTCGTCATGTAGATACCAGCTTGACTAACGCCAAATATCATCTGATGATGCCACGCGTCTGGGATATTCGAGCCGGTACCACAATTTTGCACATTTAACGTGGCTATCGGAGCGGCGCCTTGAAAAAAAAACGAAGAAAATCGTTAAAATTTGGTTATTTCTCAATTTGTACAATATCGTTATATTTACCTCGCGAAATCCAATGATGTAGCCAGTGGGAGAGGGAGACGTTGCGCTCGGGATAAAAAGCGAAAAATTTGGTAATAACCGCGCCGTTTGTAGCTAGAGTTAGGCCACGAATAATATCCTTGTGAGTCGCACCGGCGAGAGATCTGCTTACGAGATACCTTGGCAACGCTGTGCCAGGCTCGCGCAATCTCGTTGCGACTCCTTTGACCAATATTTCGAGGGAGAATGAGACGTCGAGAGCAAGCTAGAGAGAAATTTGCGACATAAATTTTGGAATATCGAAAACGACTGGCGAGTTTAGACACGAAATTGATTAAACTCACGAGAGCATTTATGGCGGAAGTGGCTCCGCAAGCCGAAGTCCCAATCTGCGTTACTTGCTTGATCGTGGCTTCTTGTTCGCTCCATAACATGATTTTCTCAACCGGCGATGGACCGTCGAGGCGTACACCGCATAATTCGATCTCCTGAGAGAAAAAGATCGATGATCAACGGAAACGGTAATTTAAACAAAAAGTTTACGAAGAATCGATCGGTGATACAGAAAATATCTCACCAAGTTTGAGTCATCGCTCTGACTAAAAGCCGTTTGTTTATTGAGCATCAATTTCTTCGCCATCATACGATGATAAAGGGTCGAGCTGAGATTGTTTTTTTTTGTATTTAAATTGGAATTCTCGGTAACCGATGCTGACGAACCATCGGCCCAGAGTTCCGTCTCGGTATCGTGATTGTCACCCGGTGATATCAGATCACCGCTAGTATTGTGATAACTGTACGACTCGCGCAATGGACATCCTATGCTTCTATTTAGACTCGTAGCCTCCCATTTCCCTTAAAAATTGTAAAAACAACGATCGTCAAAAGGAAACTCTCTTCTCCTCGCAAAAGTTTAATTTGCAAAAATTTCACCCATCGCAGGGATTTCTGTGATTCATAACGTGCTAATAATAAATTTGATATTTGCACGAAATTTTCAACTCACTGAGTCCCGCACTGGTACTCGGCATACATTGAGATCCAGGACTCGTGCGGGTTACGCCTCGACTGGATCCAGCGATAACTTCATTTCCACGATTCTCGCTCTCGTTACTAACATTCTGTTCGCGTTGTTTAGGAGCAGTAATTTCCGGCGTGACGCATCGATGCTGCCTCGAAACGACTTTACCGCTGCTCAGATCGTTGAGAAGCGATGGATCAGAATCGACGTTGTCGAGAGTGAGATTCTGTATGTCCTCGTTAATCGAGGCTAAATCACTGTCACCGGTGTCCTGCTCGCAGGAAGGTCCAGGATCGAAATCCATCTCGAGAAAGTCCATTTCTGGACTGGATCTACCGCTGTTTGGTTGTCCGGCAGCCGCGAGATCCTCGTCAGCCGCGGGATTTGGTTGTCTCGAATTCGCCATTTCTACGGCATCGTCGTTACCTTTGTAAGTGTATATGCAATAATCCTCGACATCCGAGAGATCGCCTTCGTTTCCCGAACTCGAGTCTCGTCTGTCGTCGATACGATCGTCCCGTCTCTGCGTTCCGCTAGGACCTTCTCCGTCGTCTCGAACGCCGTTTATATTCGGCCTGAGATAGCAACAAGTACCGTGACTCGTCGAACCGATACTACCCCCTATGTTATTCATCGAATTATCGTTACAATATGGATTCGCTGCGTTCCAAGTTGACGCTATCTCCGGACTCGAGTCGGAACTGCGAGAAACCTTAGCGGGACATTTTTCGATACCGAAAACATAGTCAACGTTGTTTCTTATGTCGGAATCGGCGCGAGATATCTTTTCCGTCTCCGCAACGACGTTCGGAGATTTTGAATCGACGTAGCACGGACTTGCGATTAATTGAGGAGAATTGGAACGACCGTTGGGAATGCCGGACGAATTTGTAACGGGCGTTTGGTCGTTGGATCGTTTTTGTAGTGTAAATTTGTCGTAGGCGCAGACTCGAGACGTTTCTTCGGATTCTCCGGACTCGGCTCGATCGTTTCTCGGCGGTTGAGTTCCGTTCGGTATGACCAGGCTGGTATTTGGAGGTACGTGGCAATTGGACTCGCTCTCGCCTATTTTGTTGTTGAGCTTGAGACGATCGCCGACTAACGTGCCATTTTGAATTTTCACGACTTTTCGAGAATTTTTCTCTTGTTCCAAGGCCCTGCGATTCGTCAACGGATTACTTATATGTATATTTTCTTTTCCTATGACACTAAAGTTACGCATTATACAGTGTGTAACGAATTTCGTCGTAGAAATGAAAAATTTGCAACTTTTGGTTGGAATAAATTTCAACTCTCGATAATGTATGTTTAAAGGGTGAAACAAAATCAGAATGTCGTGAAAATTTGCACGCGTCTAAAAATTGTTCGGATCGAGGACGAATCTAATCCTAAAATAGACGTTCGATAAAAACGCGGGTCATCGGAATGGTGAATCACGGGCGACGATTCGTTCGCAATAATACATTTCGGCGGTGAATCGAAATCGAAAGAATGGAAAATCCAGGAATTTATATCTGGTACTTTGTTGCTTTTGTGTTTATTAAATAATGAATATCCGTCATGACAAACCTATTATCGTTAGTTTCCTCCGGTTCTTCCATATCCACGTTTCCCTGGCTCTTTCTTCGAGGTTCCTTGGAATCCATAATCGTCACCTCGATCTTACGATCGATATCACCACTAATTCAACTGTAATTGAACAAAAACGACGAGATATTTCCGATATCGTGTATTACATTGGAACGAAGAAAAACAATATTATTCACAAACGAAGCATTATATGCGTCGCGTAATTATGGGAGAGGACGAACCTTTTTGGGCTTTGGGGTTATCGGATATGTGACAAATTCGATCGCGTCATATTTCATCGTTATTCACATCGATTCGTATCCCTCGAACGTGTGCGAGAGCGTAAAAATTTCATGTACGAGCTAATTAATCCGACACAAAGTTTTATTCATTGGGACCACCGTTTCTTTCGATTATCGTAATCGGAGCAAAAAACAAAAAAACGTATGCACTTCTGTCACTCCTTAAGGCTAATAAACGACGTACTAACCTTTCCTCAAACATCGGGTCCGGAAGTCAGCTGATTGCACCTTCTCTCTCGCTCTTTCTCGAAAGGAACACGGAAATTTCATGGATGCACATTTATCTCAATACATTAGCGAACCAAGAGAAAAATCACATTTCTTATATTATTTTGTACATAACCTACAATTAAACGTACATATGTCAACAAAATTAGCGAAACATCCGATTAACGACAACCGCTGTCTCAAAAGTGTTTATCTCTTCGCCCATTATTTTATTTTATCGCAGGATAATAATAAACAGCTTTCGATCGCAGTCTCGTTGCGCGCGTCGAGCACAACAGCAGGACAAAGCAGGATACTACGATACCCGTGATGTAAACACAGGCCGCCAAGTATGCTCCGTGCGTTCTCAACATTGAAAAGTTCCAATATTCCTCGAATTATTATCGATTATCGTTGAAAATATTATTCCGGCAATTCGTCAATCGGAATGCATATCGTTCGTATAAATTTGCGAAATGTAATCTTCGTCCTGATAACACTGCTCTCGAGCACCATCAAAGAGGCCCAAATGGGTTATGGTAATATTACTATTAAAATTGATCATCAACACCCGTCAACGATATTTATATATTCACCGTTTTCCAACCGTCGATTTTTATTTCAGAAAGCTTAGCTAGTTACGCACTGAGAGAAGTTAACGCCAACTCGACGCCTCCGTATGGCAGTAACAAGGTACGCGCGTCGACGAGAATATCTGATTACTCGTTAATTTTCATTAAACGAAAGAAAAACATTTTTTCCCCAGGACGATCCTTACGGACTTTGCCCAATGGGAACCCCCTGTTCGGAAATTGGCGGAGATTGTCTGAAATGCGATTTAAATCCCAAATGTACATACGGCAAAAGTTACACCGTCAATTGCACCGTCGCGGAGCAAATCGATTGCGTAGTAAGTCGAATATTTTCGTTCCAACGGTCTATTTCTCACAAAAACGTTATTTTCATCAACGAATCGTACTCGTATTATTCAGGGGGATAGAACTTTCGAGAAAAAGTTTATATGCAGGTATTGTTATCAAACCGAGCATTGGGAGCATCAGTGCCATCAAAAGAATTCTTGTAGCGCGGTCGCATCCCCGCAACAACGTTATACGTACGTTCTACAAGTTTTTTTACATAAATTCATTTTTTTTCCCTATATTATTAAAATATCGCTACAATACTAAAAACAAATATTTAACATTTTACATTATATTACGCAGAACAAATTGTACCGTTAACGAAGATATCGTTTGCCTCGGCAGAAGAAAATTCATGAAGAATTTATTATGCAACTGGACCAGCGGTTACAGATGGTCGACGGCACTTATTTTGAGTGTGACGCTCGGTGGTTTCGGTGCGGATAGATTCTACCTCGGGCATTGGCAAGAAGGCATCGGAAAATTATTTAGTTTCGGTGGCGTAGGCGTTTGGACCTTGATCGACGTAACGCTTATAACGATGCGATATCTCGGACCGGCGGATGGTTCGTTGTACATTTAACGATAGTCAATTATCTATATAATCCGTTGATTTTGCAATTTATAGAAAAATGAAGGAACAAAAAAAAACAAAGGTAAAGCAAAAAATGACCAAGTACGACTCTACGGACAGTATACAAAAGGACATTATTAATCTATATTTATTTATATCGTACGTTTGTATAGAATTATCCTGTATTGCCTGTTATGTAGCGAGATACATCGAAGTACATTTATCGTCACATTCTTATCGTCATTTTTCTTCGTCCTCGATCATTTTTCCGATACTCGACGAGATGAATTCACGATCGCTCGATCGGTCCGCGTTTATCTGAAACGATACGAGGATTTTAGTTTTTTTTTTTCTCTCTCATTGATTTTCATACGAATGGAAAATAATTGGGGATATCTTACCAATATCGAACGATAGCCAATTTTCGGGAGTAATCGAATTTTCAATTTTGCCAGGCCGGTTAAATTATTCGTTCCTACGAAACAGTTGGACCAAGAGAGCACGTCGATGTGAATTAACGTCGTTTTGCTCCTGAGACTCACACCGGCTATGTAAATTTCGGGAATCGGAGAATCGATCGTTACGCTTTCGATATCCAAAGTGCATTTTAATTCATCGACTATTCTGTACATGGTAAATACGGACTTGCAAACTTTCAGACCGATATGACAACGCTTGAGACAATTATCGGGCAATATTATCTCCGGATATTCAAGTTTTACGCAATTCAAGAGTAATTGTAATCTCGCGACGCTTTTCCATAAGTATAATTTGTTATCGGCGATTTCGAAAATTCGCCTAGCCAAACAATCTTCTACGACGTTGATCAATTTTAAATCCAAAATCCATAGCGATAAAAGCGTATTAGCTATGGCGAAAGGATTCTCGGTATATTCGACGTACGATCTGTCGATGAACGAAGTTATTTCCATTTTATCCGATTCGCTCGGAGCGTAGTCGAGTCTACTAGCCGCCCATAGGAGTCTATCGACGTCTTTGACACGATTTCGTAGCCCTGATGCGGGAGATGTCCTTTCTTTCGTAAGTTGCCACATAGAGTCGTCAAAAAGTTTTTTCATTACTCTTACATTTTGGTGATCAGCCTCGGTGTACAAACTTAGAATATGAGCCGCGGCCATTGTCGTGAATCGTTTTTTTTCCTCCATAATCTCCGTACTCAAATTCGTCAGAGAGAAATTTCGCGAAGGACGTCGATATCTCACGGCTTTACATAACGTCACGAGTATGGGTGGATCTTTTATCAAGGTCGAGGCGTTTTTCTCCAGAGTTTCTTCCAGGGTTAGGACATCGATGGGGTTTAACTTTACGCTGCACATGAAGGTCGAATGAGCCACGACGCAGCGATCCATTAGAGCGAGGTCTTTCAAAGGCGGTAAAGATTCTATTAAACGTTTTACTTTAGATCGCGAATGTTTTTTTGCCATACTCGTGAAGCACAAAAATTGCAACATCTCGCGAACATCGAGATTATCGTTGTCGAGATGTTTTTGTAATGCGAGAAGGGCACTTGTGTAAAATTTCGTTGTTGTGACATTTGTTACTTTCGCAAAGAGATGCAACAGCTGTAATATTTCCGATTTGGATAATCGTATCAAAAGTTTACAGCAATTTGTATCGATGTGGGATAAAGGTATTTCGCGTTTGAAGGTTCGTTTGCTTGCGAAAGATTGTAAAGACGTTACTAAAACTTTGTAAGACACATCGTTGCCAGGGAGAATTGAACTAGCGTCGTTATTTATGTCAGAAAGCTTAAGATCTTGCAAATGTAATTTCGGTTCCTCAGTGTTTTCATTATTTTTGCTCGATACATCAAAATCGTTTAAATAATCCAAAAATCTGCGTTGTAGATAATTCCTGGCGCCGGAGGGTGTCACTCGATGTAGAGTAGATATTAGGGAAGAATAATTTTTAATGTTTTTATAAAGTTTTTCCAATACACCGGTACGTCTTAATAAATACATTTTTTGTTCACTCTTTTGCGCACGTGGTCGAATATTTACAATCGACGAATTTTCTTGACCCGACGAACATTGGATATTGCCACAATGATATTGAGCAACAGGTCGAATGTAGAATTTTTTATTATAATACAGAATAGAATTTTGAGAATATTCAAACTTTCTATCGATTGTAAATAACGATTTTTAACGTTTTTATAAGTCAAAACTTAAATCTACATATTTATAGCAAGTACTCGGTTCGTTATTGTCGTTTAACCTAGGCCGACGGCCTACGGGAGAAAACTACCGATACCTACCATGCCGAGCTAGAATTTTTAGCCGCTAGATGGCGTCACTTACCGGCTCGAGAGTGAGAAGGATGGAAACTTCGCCAACGGTCACTCTAGATTTTTAGAAGGATCACAACTTTTGGCGCCAAAGAGCCTACGACACGTTGTTCATTTTTTATTGTTTCCGTTTATCGAACTGTGCGACCTAATGAATGTTATGAGTAAGTACGAATGAAAAATCATGCGTTCGAGGAATCGTGCATCTTCGTTGTGATAAATTTGCGATTAACGTTACGGTGCAGCCAGTAATTCGACGAGTCTCTACTCGTGTTTCAGTGCCGACGAGAAAAGGACCCAAACGAGCTGCCGCAGCCCCGCCGAAAGGTGCCAAGCCGGCAAAAGTAATCAAGAAAAAGGACGGTAAGTTTATGAAAATAATTTTATCCTCGAACATGTCGAATTACGTATACCGTGTAAATCAATCCGAGTGAACATTACCTCAAAAATCTTGAACCTTCAAGAACATTGAGGTTAGCTTCGTTATCGTAACTTCATTTTTCCGCAATGGCCGATTCTATCGCCTTTATCAAAAATAACAATTATTATTACTCCTGCCCCGTGTAATTTTACTATCGATCAAACATCAAAAATGTGACTCGTGACTCGTCTTACTATAACGACGTCGGAAAATTCAGAGTTCGCGCTAAGGCCCGATCTGAGAAGATTCAAGGATGGAGGAATCGTTTTATGCGTGGGCCAGGGTGACGTCGGTCAATTGGGTCTCGGAACGAATTTTATGGAAAAAATGCGACCCGCCGTTATTCCGGAATGTCAAGACATCGTATGCATCGCCGCCGGTGGTATGCACAGCGTATGTTTAACCAAAGCGGGTACTATATTAACTTTCGGATGTAACGACGAAGGAGCATTGGGTCGCGATACTACCGTCGAAGACTCCGAGACGATACCAGGCCTGGTAAAACTCGACGCCAAGGCTGTGCAAGTTACCGCCGGAGATTCGCACAGCGCGGCTCTTTTGGAAGACGGACGAGTGTTTGCCTGGGGGTCTTTTAGGGTTAGTACACGATCAAATATTATTTTCACACATTTTTATTGTAAATAATCCATCAAAAGAAACGAAAAAAAAACACTAAACGCAAGAAAACGTTATATTTCAGGATTCGCACGGAAATATGGGTCTGACTTTAAGAGGAAATGAGCGTACGCCGGTACATATGTTGCCGGGTCAAAAAATTGTTAAAATTTCGTCGGGCGCGGATCATTTGATATTTTTAACGGATCAAGGATACGTATACACATGCGGCTGTGGCGAACAGGGACAATTGGGTAGGCTATGTACAAGAAGCGCCGATCGTCACAGTCGTCGCGGCGTCGCGCAGTTGCTCGCGCCGTCTCTCGTCCAATTCAATCGTTCCAAGAACGCGCGAGTGGGAGATATCTGGGCTGGTTCTTATTGCACTTTCATAAAAACATACGAGAAAGGAGAAATTCTCGTTTTCGGATTGAACAATTATCATCAATTGGGTGAGCGAATTTGCAATATCGATAAAACCCTTCTCCATCCTTCGAACCTTGCTCAATTCATTTTTTATCATATCGTAGGTATGTCCGGCACAGGAACTTACGCTTTCCCATGCAAATCAAAGACTTTCGAAGGTCGAAAGTGGAAGCACATCAGTAGTGGACAACATCACACTCTCGCGCTCGATGAAACTGGCCAAGTTTTCGTCCTCGGACGCAAAGAATACGGTCGTTTGGGTCTCGGAAATACTTGCGACGACGCCAAAGAATTAACTCTCTTGCCTACGTTCGCCGATACGAAGTGTATCGACGTAGCGGCTGGTAGCGCTCAATCTTTCGCCGTCACGGAGAAAGGCGATCTATACGCGTGGGGTATGGGAAGTAACGGACAACTTGGCACCGGCGAGGACGACGATCTACCGATACCAACGGTAATAAGAGGCAAACAATGGATGAAGGATAACAAATCCGTCGTACGCGTCGTCGGCGGTGGTCAACATACCTTAATTTTAGCAACTTCATCATCGATTAAAGAAGACGCAACCGATTAACGTTGAAAGCGCGTAAATCTTGTAATTTCTTCACAGGGTGTTTCCACCCTGATGAGATGAAAAGTAACGGGCGATGCATGTTCGAACGGCACTGTATTACACGAATGATTCAGTGTTTACGCGCGCGTGTGTGTGTGTGTGTGTGTGTGTGTGTGTGAGTGTGTAAATAGGTATACAAAATTCATAATTAAAGGAAAAAGAAAATAGTTTCCAATTTGCGCCGATCGGAGCGCGTAAGGAAACGCGCAAATTTAGCTCGTACAAAAAAATATCATTGAAAAGAGACAAAAAAAAGAAGAAGAAGAAGAAAAAGTAACATTAGATCGTGAGATCGTTGATTCGCGTTAGGCCATTTTTATTCACGTTGTTTCTAGTTACAGTTTATAACTACATCGCGATAATTCGTAAGTATTATACATCTTTAATTGCATGAACAATCGTTAACGACTTATGTAAGAAATTGGATTGAATTTTCATATTTTTCAAGTTATAATCGCGATTAGCACGTTGAAAAACGATAATTAATACTCGTTATTGCAGTTTTTTAAATCGCAAGAGATTAAAAAAACAAAAGAAAAAAGAAAATACGACGCAAGTTTGGCGAATAGAAAAAATCTGGAAGTTTGCATATGTACAAAAGGTATATAAGAACGTTTCTTAATTAATAATCGATTCGTTCGTCGTTTAATTCAACATCGATCGTTTACGAGGGACGCGACAGAGTCGTAAAACCAAGAAACGATATTAATTACAACATTTTATATTTTTCATTTAGATACAGAATTACAATTAAAATCTCTCTTTTGTGATAATTGGATCCGGATAGATCCAAGATTCGAACTGTAATTACATAAAATCGCCTCGTAAATGCAAATTAAGCAATTTATTTTCTCGAGCGAAATATGGAACAAAATGATTCTTATGGCTAATTAGTTTATTTGGCGACCTCTACCATCTTTCCGGTACCTTCCATGGATAATTCGGTAAGTTTTTTTCCTATACGTTCGTGAATTTCGAGATACTTGGCGATGCAACGATCGAGACAAACGGACTCGCCTTTGCCAAGATCGGGCTCCGCGTACTTTGGTAATATGCATTTTTTGTGACACGCCGCGGTCATGCGATTGAACATATCGGACATCATCTCGATTTCCAGATCTTGTATCAGCTTCAACTTCGACTCGTCCAATTCGGGTACAGTCGCCATTTTGTTAATTTTTTTTTTTTTAAATTTTTTTTCTCACGTTTTGGTATCTATTGTCCTTGCTTTTTTGTTTCTTCGTCTACTTTCAACCATCTATCGCTGATCTCTTGTTCGACGAGTGAATCTCTTATGCGCTGTCGCGATTTCATCGCATCGCGTCGATGGCTTTCGATGGAACGTTTTGAAACAAAGAATGCAGATATACCGAGAACACTGATTACAACCCTGCAAATAATCAGCATGTTGATATATTAATAAAGCGTGAAAGTGAAATTTTTTAATTAGAAGGTTATGGTCAAAATTTTGGGAGACGAGAGAAGATTTTTTTTATCATTGGGAGAATACAGTTTGTTTGTTAGGGCGGAAATACGTACTTACCTACCAGCTAGATAATATTTTGAAGACTTTTGTACGATACATTCTCTATTACCACGCAGGAATATAATAGAATTCTTGTACTTTTTTATCACACAGTTTTAGTAACGTGCAGCGGCTAATCTCAGCTGTACGATGAGGACAGATGAGGAAGGCTGTGCGCTCGACCACGTGACGAATCACGACGCATGCGCCAACGCCATTTTGGATTGTGTGTTACGCGCACGCTCGTCCCGGCTCCCGGCGTTTTCTCAGTTCATCACAGGAGAGTGACGAGTGAAGACGTTTTTGGACGAAGCGTACGCCTCTACGCCGAGAAAAAACAGAAAAATCTACGAGAGATGTATGGTGAGAATTTCATGTTGAATCGTGACGATTTTATACAATGGTATGATGACATGTAACGTTATACCTTTGGCTAAATAATCCCGCTCCCAATGAGCCGCGAATTCGCACAGTCGCGTGTCCGAACGATCGAACGGACTGTGCGAGTTCGAAACGGCCAAAGCGAAAGAAAGAAATGCATTGGCGAGTCAACGATATTTCTGCGGATTTCGCACAACAATCGTTCAACGAACAGATAGGTTATATTCTCGTAGCATTGTAGCGTCAATGGACGCCATCTTGTTTCGTCATCCTGCGACGCATACACATTCCCCATCTTCTCCACAGCCGTGATTTTGCAAAAGCCACAAGCCAGACATGCTAAATCAAGCGCGGTCTCCATTTTATCACGATTCCAACGTGTGGTTAGGTCGCGTAGAGTCGAATCCGCGTCTAGAAAAGCAATAATAATCCCCCCATTCAATGTCGTGCATAAACGTATACACATTTGAGTATCCCAATCCGTCTATATATATATATATATACACATCCATATAACGATACATTCGAACCGTAATGAATTCATTGACAATGGAAACTACATTTGCAAAATGTTCATCAATTCGTTCTCGCATTCGATCCCGAGATGAAAGAGAGTGTCTATACGTATATAACCATGGCAAGCTTATATATGCGAGAGGCATCGATGACGAGCCACTCCCCTCGCGATAGTACGACCGTGGATGCGGTTCGGCGAGATCCCAGAGCCCAGGGTGCAACAAAAACGGGCTTACAAGGACGGGGATGAAAGCGTGTAGGAAGGGGGTGACGGATAACCGCGCGTGGGGAATTCCAGGGTAGGGTGCTCGTTCTCGCTCGCCAGGGTTGAGCTTGCGAGGGTCTCTTACACACTCTTACACACATACAATTATATATTACTCGCGCACCCGCGTTCACGCAGATCTCTCTTTTGTGCGCCGTGCACACGAAGTTCAACGACCACCGCCCTGCTCTCGACCAACCCCGTTTCGTCCCCAGCGGCGCTCACGGATCTTCAACCTTCCCCCCTCGAGCAATATCCCAACCCCCGACTGCATACATCCCCCGCTTCGTCTCTTTTTCCGGTATCGCCGGTGTTGAAGACAATTGGGAGTAATAAGAGTCGACGGGTAATACGGGTCGCCTCGTATCCTCCGATACCCAAACGATATATTTCTTTCACGTTTTTTCACGATTAAAACTTCCTCTCCCCCCACACATTTATATCTTTTTTTATCAAAACGGTATATTCTCCATTTTTTCCATACAGCTTTTCTTTCACTGTAAAAAAAAAATCAAACAAAATTCGTATCCGCCCATCGAACTACTCGAATTATAGTCCAACTTTTATTCATCGACCAACAAACAAAATTGCCATTTTCATGTTTAACAGTCTGTTGGTAAATATTCCCCTGAAACTTCGTTATTCGATCGAACCCAAGCCTGTCTGACCCACGCAACCTCCGACCCCTCGTTGCGCCTCGCGTGCACGCGTATCCCGGGAGTTCGCAGATGGCGCCACCGTCGGGTTTCTCCCGTTATCATCCCCCGCGTTGCCCCTTCCCGCCCCTTGTCGACTTTTTCCTCGATACACACGCTTTCCAACCACTCTATCTCTCTTTCACCTCCCTCCCGTGCTAACCCTCTCTTTCGCCTGCGCCCCCCCCCTCCCCGCCCCGCCCCTCCGTACGAGCCGTAGCGCGCGCGACACGTCGTGAGAGTTTCGTACTAACGCGACCGGCCAGTTCCGTCGAGTCCAGGGGTAGAAGCTACTGGCCGCTTGTCTGCTCCCTTCTTTCGCTAGTTTCATTTCTTTCGTTTTAGTTCAGTTTTTGATTCCATTGATTCGTTACATTCGTATATTCCGTGTTCGTTACGAAAGCAAACAAGAGAAAAGAAAGAAAAAAAGGAAATAGTAAAAAAGAAAAAAAAGAAAAAGAAAGAATAGACAAAGGGATATATATACATATATATATGTATGCATATATATATGTATAGATATATATATATATATATGCAATAATAACAGTAATAATAATAATAATAATAAACAATAACGATAATAGGGTAGAAAGAGAGAAAACAAAAATCATAAACAATTTAAACGACACAAATTTAAAGAAAAAAAAAAGAAAAGAAAGAAAGAAGAAGGACGAACGAACGGACGAAATAAGAACTATCGCCGGTGTGCGTCTACACTGTGCAAAATCAAATATCGAACTCTCTGTATTTACGTTGTAGTTTGTATAAAGCCGTGGAGTGCAATACATCGTCGGGAAGAAGGTGGTGATAATTAATCCGTACCGGGACTATTCTCTCTCTCTCTATCTATCTATCTACTCGTTGCCTGTGTCGTCGCAAAATTAACCACCTTACGCGCGCGCACACATACACACTTACACCCAACACACACAAACACACACTCGTACCTGGTCGTCATCATCCGGGGCTAGTCCGCACGACGAATTTCACCAAGAGAAACTCGCCAATAAGGTACGTGCAATATCAAACAATTATTTATATTTTTCATTTTTATTGAATTATCGTTGTATTTTTGTTCTTGGTGGATTATTGTTTTTTTTTGTTTTTTTTTTGACGATTTGAACAGCGAGACGTAACCACGTTTTTACATGCACGCTAGAGGGTGCGTTTACGCCCTTTCTCTTTCGCGCTCTCTCGCTCTCGCGGTCTCTCTCTCTCTCTCTCTCGCTCACTGGCGCGCGCGGTAGCTTTCTCATTGCCTCGCTGATTCCAAAGTCATCGATACTTCACCGCTCGATACACGTTTCGTGCACCGGGTGGTGGAGGCTGCTACACACATGGGCAGACTCCGAGTGCACGGACGAGGTCAGCACTGTATGTATACCATGCAGACACGAGAATTCAGGCGTTTGAAAATTTGCCAAAACAGATCGATCCTAATTTTTGTTGTCTTTTTTTTTCATGGAATAAATTAACGAATGAAATATATGACAATAATTAGATAAAATCTAGAAGAAAAAGAAGAAAAAGATCTAGAAGAAAAAGAATTTTTTGGATAATTTGTCGGAGGGAAGAAAAAGCATGGCGTATTTATTTAAATTACAATTATTCGTTTGAAAAGAGACTTTAAACGTCGCGTCTCGTACAACTTATCGAGGGTGCGTAAGAAAAATGAGGAAACCCCTCGGGTTTTTTTCTTCTTTTTCGTTGATTTTCGTACGACGCATGCGTGGAAAAGATTTAACGATGATGAAAAATTGTAAAAATGTATGGTTGGTCGGTGAAGAAGATGGTGAATTATCATCGGCGAGCTTGATTGTACGATTGTCGTTGCGGCGAACGTCGTTCGACCTTTGCTCGGTTCTTTCCCGTGGCGAGGTCCAAGCCACCCCTAGTCAGCTGATTGAAATCGATAATGGCAAGTCTGGGCTCGGCCACGACGCCAACGACGACGTTACAACGCGACGTAGCTACTTTCGCGTCTATCGGTGCCCCGGGACTTCGGTACCTGTAGCTCGTTGAGTTCTTTCCCCCAGCCCCACCGCCACCGCCACCACCAACGATAGGAGCTCCTCCGGTACCGCTCCCGGTTGCCGGAGTTGCACCAGCCCCGTCCATTCTCGTGCCGCTCATCGATCGGTAGCGATGGCTCGACGACGCTGCCTCGGGCGCGTCCTCCCGGAAGTATCTGCCAATTTTCATCCCCTCGAAACTATTCACATTTTTTCATCCCCTCGTAAACTAATTCATAAATTCTGTAATACCCAACTCTTGTCTCTTCGTTCCTTCGATATTAAAACTTTATAGAAAATAAATTGTTTTTTAAATTACGCTTTCGATCGATATTTCAAAATGTCAAATTTACATTTTGGAATATTTTCATTCGATGATTTTGAAAATGAAGATTGTAATTATTGATTAATTATTAAGAGCGTAATAACAATTGGGAGTAATTTTTAATTGACGAATTAATCGTCGAAACGCGTGTCAAATTGTTGATAGAATCGTGAAAGAAAGAGGAAGGGTGGATATATAAATATATTCGTGTATTACTCGTGTATACTGGCGAGATGTAGGGGCGCAGGCGTTCTAGCTGTACGGGGTCGTGGCTCGCGGGGCACCCGATGTCTCTGTCGTGACTGACGATCTCGCTTGTTGGACGGTTGGTCCGGAAGTCCCGAGGGTATCAGACCGGTCAGTTTGTAGTATTCCAAAAGCACGCGAGCCAAATTTCGACCAATCCTGTAGTCTGTAAAATCGTCGAGAGAAAAGGGGACGCGAGGGTGCGTTGCACCCGTCGAGTCAAGGATATTCCATGAATATTTTAATTCGTCACTCGTAGCCATTAATTTATACCTAGATCCCTAAATATCCTCATCGGAAATTCAAATTTAATGTAATTTTAATATTTTCTTATTTTGGAAAATTTTTACTTTTATTTCAAATTTGTTTTATTTTCGTCTCGTTAGTTTGTAAAAGGATACAGCTCTCCTCGGTATAGGGTAACGTTCCCGGATTTCCCTTTCTGCAGTAACCGTACATAGATACTTGTATCGTATAACAGTTCACGTGCTCGCTCAGTATCGAGCACAGGTGACGTCTCGCTGTACCAGCTTTGTGAGGATCTTGATTGTACATCGTATTACCTGGCTCGTAATCATCGGCGTGCTGTGACAATAATTTCGGAAGTACTATGTGTCTCTCGTACCTGAAAGGCTAGCAGCCACGAGTTAGTTACGACGGAAATTTGATAAATTTTCAAATTTACAAAATCGTTACAGAAAGTAATTCTCAAAAAAGAAACATCCCCTTATTAAAAAAATTTGCGCAGATTTAAAATTTCTTAATTTTTTAATACTAACTTTGAGGATTTTGAAAATAGGGTTGAAAATGGAAAAATTACCTGTAGACATCGTCGTAGGTATTTCCATAAACGAACAGACCAGTAGCATTCGTATGAGCGTGAAGATCGAGAACGCAGTCGAGGGGTTCTTTAGTATTTTTGTCGAGACTCTCTAGAAGCGTTTTGGTCGCGGCTAGAGTTGGATGAATCCAATCCGAGATACGATTCCAGGCCCGATTTAAATCCATCCCCATCAACGTTGATCTAACGAAAAACAAAATTTAATTAATTTCCTTGTTAAATAATTAGAAAAGAAGAAAACTTTAGAAAATTATCAATCTCGATTAAAAATTAATAATAACGTTTAATTCTTACCGATAATTACCGAGGAAAACTCCGTCGGGATTGAGCATAGGAATTATTTTAAAAACGACGTAGTCCCTGAGTACTTGGGCGATCGGATGTCCACTGACGAGAAAATCCATGAGACCCTGACAAACGTAAGACGAGGGTGATTCACCCGGGTGTACCCTCGTCAAAACAGCGACGACTCTCCTCGATCGTTCCTCGCTCTCGCTCAAACTCCCGGCTATCGTTACGAGTTCGACCTTACGTTTTTGTATCGAAGACGCGAGTGTCTCTCGCTTCACCGAATTACATCTCGCGCAAAGATTCTCGAGATGACCGAGATAACGCGTGTAAGAGTATGGATAAGTCAGGGCGAATTGATAAACGTCCTCTTCCCTATCGAAGTTGAACGCGAAGCTAAGAACGTGATGATTCTGATGCTGCGCCGATTTGTAATAGAAAACTTGTCCTCGCGGTATCCTCTGCCATCTGGGTTTACTCGTGCTCTTGATAAAAATGACAGAATTACGATCAAAATAAATATTCCAATCACTTTTTTTTTTCATTGGTACCTAAAAATTCTTTTTTTATCATTTATTTTCATAGAATTTGTAATTATTTTATCGGAATATTATTGTTTTTGATTGATTTTAATTCGTATTTTAATTCGGTTAATTTGGTTTATTTTGTCGATAAGAAAATTTGAATGTCTCTCACCTTTACCAACGGCGTCATTCCATCGCGAAATAAATTTCGACTTCTCGATATATTGACGACGTTGAATATGACGCGTTGCTCGGCGCGAACATTGTCAACCGTGAAATTAAACCAAAGTCTAAGACGTGGACTGCACGTGTCCGGGCGTATGAAGAGATCGTACTCGAACTCGGATATCAGATCGACGCGTCCGAGATTTCCCGTCTCGAAAGCGGCGTCGAAGCATAGATGACCCTTTTTCGCTTTGCCACTGTGACCCGGTGGACGTATCACCAGTCTGCTCACGTTTCCGAGACCACCCTCCGCATCGCTGTCCTCGCTCTCTAATTACCAGATAAAAAAACACACACACACGTCGATCACGTGAATCGTACCAACAATTTTTACAAATTGGCCCCCAAAAACCCCCCAGAAAATAAAAAACAATAAAAAACGATTACAATTTAAAACATAAAAATTGAATTAATTTTCAAAATGTTCGATTAAAAAATAAACTCAAGTAAAAAGAAAAAAGAAAAAAAATATCTGTACCAGCTCTCTGATAAAGGCTCGTGTGTTCGAGAGGGTCTCGACCCTCGCCCGGACGTGACATGGGAGAAAATAAAACCTCGGACTCGAAACGATATCACAAAAAATATCTCGTATCTTACTTATTCCATTTTCGCGAGTAAGAAAAACGTAATAAAAAATTGAGTCGTCGGTATTTCCTTTTAGCTGTTTCTTTTTTTTTGGATTCGATGGTCCACTCTGTGAGAGAGACCGTGCGAGACTGAGGTCGATCCGACGAGAGCGATGCTACGCGAGTTATCGCTTTCGGCAAACTGCTTTTGGCTCGCAAAGTCTCGACTATCGGTCGTTCTCACTCGTCTACCTTAACACGTTAGACCAACACACCCGGCAAGGGTGAGAAAGTAGAAATTCACGTGAGCTACTTCCCACACGTTCGACACACCTATATACGTACGAACATTGTTAACATTCTTGTTTTTTTTTGGGGCACATACGAGAGAATCAACGTACCAAAACGTTTTACGTGTGTAATGTACACGCGATTTGGAGCGCATGACGCTCGACAGTTCGTCAATCGAGGCGCGAGTCTCGTCTCTCGCTTCACCCCTTCCCACCCCCGGACGATATATCAAAGTACGATCGAGTCAAACCACAAAACGAGACTTTATAAATTTTCCCAGGTACGAACGACGGGTTGTACGTTGAACGAGAATTATTATCCCTATAAAGCCACGGCACAGAAAGTAAAACTTCACATATTTATGATTCGACCGTTTGGTCTAAAAAAAGCTCACGATCAGCTGGAGAAGCGATACCCCATTTTCAGATTTATTTATTTTTCAACCATTGTTGAATATTTCGTATATTACGAATAGAAAACAAATATTTCTCAACGAATTCGTTATAATCTTGATACAATTATTACCCTCATTTTTTAGATGTAATTATCGTTTCATTCCCTGCAGGGAACAATTTAAAAAAAAAGAGCGTTCGCGTTAAAAGTTTCGCGAACAGTGACGAGGCTCGGGGTAAATTTGTTGCTTTATTTAAGTCTTTTTTATCCGATCGAATTTTTCTGTGTAATTTACGTGGCAATGCCAGTGCGAAATTCGTCAAGTAACAATGACGACGATTCCACGTGACGTTTCGCGTGTCTCTCGCGTCGAGGTATCCCACTTTGAATTTTTTCTGGGATTGCTGTGAGGGTGAGAGAGGGAGGCACACGTCAGGGGATGTTCCACGGAGGTCTCTCCACGTTTCTCCTGCACGAGATGGTTCTCTTCACCAGCTTTCGTGTTATAATACATATATAGCCACATTAGTATGCTAAGGGTAAAAGTGAGAGAGAGGGTGAGTGGGAAAGAGTCATTCTCGTGACGAGAGGGTGCTCGATAGAAAACGAGGCCACACCATCAGAGGCCACACGATAGAGAAAAGAGAGCCTTTGCCACGAGAGAGACAGAGAGAGAGAGAAAAGAGGGAAGAGGCCTCACAGGCACACGCCTTGTATTTCTCGTTTGCCTCAAACATCGCGAAACCAACCCCTAACCTCCTCTATCTCCTTCTCTCTACCTTGCGCCCTCCCTTCCTCCTCAACCCCTTAACTAACGCTTAGGCTCTTCAGTCTTGATATACGAGAGAGATTCTTTTAACGAGAGCCACTTAAATTCCTGTATAACACGGATACGTATGTATAGAGACCTATAAAGCGCATAGCACAACCTCTTCGTGATTACTAAACTACATAGAGGCCTCGGCGCAGTGTCGAGGCAACGACTCGTGTCTTTGAATACATTTTTGCCAAACACGATATTCGTGTATTTTTGGCTCTTTTGGATTTTATTTTCTTTTTCATCGAGAAATAGGAAGAGTGATTTTTTATAGTATTAATTACTCGATTAATTAATCGTAGTATAATTAAGTTTAGAAATATTTTAGCGTAACAAATTTGCGAAATATATTTTGTAATTTTGGGTACGTTCGGCATGTTTACGAAAAAAAAGGATTATCGACTGCAGAAACGAACCAAGGGTGTTAACAACCAGAGTGCAAATCAGCCCATCTACTTTACCCATACATACACACGAATATAAACGCGAACACAAAAGTACCAAAAAGTCAGTTCAAACACAGGATACTTCGTAACTCTCCACATTCACTTATGAACTTTTCAAACACGAGAGAACCCGAGTTAATTCCGACGTGAACAAGCCCATCGTTTCCTGCTCGAGAGAACTTTCGAACCTTTCCTCGATATAACTTCAACGATCTAGGGGTAAAAAAAAGACGAAGAAAAAAGTAAGTTTCTCCTAGTCGTAGATCGGATCTCCTCGCTCGGGATCGTTTTCACGTTCATCGACTTCCGAGGTCGTTGGCGAGTTCAACGACCCCGACTCGCGGTAAATGCAAACTTTCTTATCTTCTCGACCGCGATTTAAAAAAAAAACAACAATAACAACAACCCTTACATTACGAACACGTAATGTAAAATACACTCGGAATAGTCTTCCACGCTATAAAAAAATGTATTTGTGCGGGAGATAGAAAAAAGCTTAATTGGAAACGAAAAAGTTTATTAGCTAAATTTGTTTTTTTTCGGAAATATTAACTTTTCCGACCTTTTCACCGAGCAATTCAGAAAAACAGGCAAATATCGTCTTTTCGCGATGCTTCGTTCTCGTTCGTCCCACAGAAAATTTTTCGAATAACTTTTTCAAGAGCTTACCGAGACGGGAAGAATGCGCCCAGAAACATCCGGATAGCTCCATTTTTGTCGCCATAGCGACACTTCGAAAATCGCGATTTTTAGAACCTAACGGGTGCAAAAAATGGCCTAGGGATGGTGCAACATTTTTTTGCCTCCAAAACGTCTTTAATTCATCGTATTGTTGTTACGCGGGATATTTCCGATTTCGAAATGACCCTGGAAAGTAGTTGATATAATCCTAATCAATCAAAATACCAGTACATATATACCTCTACGTATGTATACACCCTCTACAGTACATATTCGTAATTTCCCCCACGTACCCACCAACATACACCCTTAAATAATACACAAACCTCTACATATAACTAAATCGGTCTATATTTTCGTATTTCGATATCCACCTGCAGATATTTCGCAAGTATCGAACTCACACATGTGAAAATAGCGTGGAAGCTTTCGTGACTCTGCGAATAGAACGTAAAGGCTGAAACGTTCACCCACCCACACACACACACACACACACACACACACACACATACACGAACAAACAAAATCACGTATACGTACGAACTAAAATTTATTTGAGACACAGGGCGAAAAGCATTTCTCGCTAGGTCGGAAATTCGTGTGAGAATACTCTTAGCCTCGTTGTATATCCGAGCATGGATCTCCTGTCGTGTTTGGACAGCACACGTCACACACGAAACAGCCGGGAAATATTCGAGCGAAATGTTGTTGCACACGGATGTGTATGATGAGAGAAGGTGAGGTAGGAGAGGAGGAAAGGTAGATGGGGGTAGTTTTGGGGGATGGATGTGCCAGGATATATTAACTCGATGGTTGCAACCCTTCTTGATAACTCGTACGTGTCGGAAAGCAACGATATTTCGTTGCACCAACGCGATCGCGAGTAGTGTACATCTTGCTTTTGATACGATTTACCCGGGGTTATGTGTGGATTTTTGTGTATATGTATTTATGATTTTCGACTTACCCGTATCGGCGTCCGACATGTTATCGAGACCGGCTTTGGCAGGATGAGGCCAACATACTGGCGCTTATACATCGTTGCGGAACTATGAAACGTAAAACCCCTTGGCGACATTTGGCCAGTTTGCGGCCGTTTCCTTGGTTTGTTGAATCGATATAGTTATGTCGACCGTAATAGCTATAGCTGTACACACATATATATCTATGTATATAAACGTATGTTCGTATAGCTATATCGAATTGTTAAATATAAATATAAATATGAAAAAATGCATTTATCGCAATTTTCATATTTATGTTTATTAATTGTTCTATTAATTAATTTCGTATCATGAAATTATATTTATGATACGATTTACAAAAGGATATATAAGAAATTATTACGTTGACTATAAATATTAATACGAAATTTATTATTTATAAGAATATTTAAGAGATAACGACACGTTGATTATTAATTATTATTCATAGTGTAATTAAGATCGTACGGAGGTTATTTAGGTTCGATATTAATTAATACATACGTTAGTCGGGAGAACTTTGCAGACTCGATCGAAAATTTCCTGAGTTCGACGCTCTATCAATTTAACGATTAAACCCCTTTCGGTTCCATTTCGATTCGTTTGATTTTACGTTCATTCATGTCGAGTACCTATAGGTGCGCCGAAGCGTGACGATGAATTATAGCGGTTTGACGAAACGGCTGGGTGGTCGTGGATTGATAAGGGAATAAGGGCAGGGGGTAAGAATAGACGAGCGAAAGAGGCAGGCAGAGTGATTTTGAGCGATTGACGTCTTTGGCGCACGAAACGTTGCGGTTACTCCTTCGAGTATACTCCTCCAACTCCTCACCCTGATTAAATTTTTCCAAAAAACAAAATCTCCAATTTACAAAATTCAAAATACAATATTCTCGAACAATTTCTAAATCAATAACAAAATTTCACTACTTCCATTATTCTTTTGTTTCTTTTTCTTCCAACGAAGCAAAATTATCGATTAATGAATTTTTTTATCGCAATTAATTCCAGTCATTGAGATAACTTTTTAATTAATCAAGTTTTTTTACGAACCTTCGAGCGAGTACGGGATTCGCGGTCTCGAGAGTACTTCGCCGAGGGCTCTTTCAATTTTGTCCCGGTAATTCGCGGCATTTCCTCTCGCGTGCTCTCCTCGGTCTCTCGGTCGTCCTGATTGCGTTCCCCGGTTTCACCCTCGTACGTTATACGTGTGTCGAGGCTCAGCCCTAGACCGCTATGCACACGGCGCGTGCATAAACGTCAGGGTATACGTAGCGACGTATAGTTATACGCGAGGATTGGCTCAGTCAGCCAAGTTTGAGCGGTTAAACTACCATCCAGCTTCCCACTATACCGGAAACCCTCCGACCGGGAGAAGCTCCACCGCTTGACATTTACAAAGTGCGCATGCGTACCCTGGGCGAGGCACCGGCAGCCACCGCTCGAACGATCGTTTCGTTCGTCTCTACGTACCTATTTGTACAAGACGTACTCTTCGCGAAATGCCACCACGGCTCGAGTACCAGAGATTTGTACGTAATATCCGGGGACCGAGACGAACGTGAATGAAACACAACATGGTAGGAATGGGGACGAATAAGTTTTGACGAATTCCTTCGTGATTATTGTTCCAGGAGACAATGACGGGGAACTTATAGTCAAGATGTCGTTCGATCGTTAATTTTCCATCGAGCATTTGACAATTTTTTAAAAACTGTTTTTTTTAGGATTCGGTCAAAATTTTGTCAACTTTAGGGTAAAAACTACGTCGATATAGAATTTTGGTTGTTTTCGTCACGACGCCAAAAGATGGCGTGTCGTTTTTCGGGTGGTGTTTGATCGGAAGAGAAAATTGGATTTTTTACTCGATAAAACGATAAGGGTTGAAAAAATCAACCCTCATCACCCATTTCGACGCAAAAATCCACTTTCTCGACGTTTTTTTTATCAACGAGAACTTTATCTTATCGTGATACGAAGTTTTTGTTCCCGGCTTACGTTTCATTGAACGTAAACCGCAGCGTTTTCAACTGCCGGCTTCGCAGGGATCGTGAATCGTCACGAGGGGCCGAAAACGCCGATATTACACACGGGCGATATAGTTTTCGTTGCAGCCTCCCTTACCGACGACCCCTCCTCGTTCTCGTGGGAGGTCGATGCTTTCTCCGTGAAATATTTTCATCCCTCGCGTCCTAGGTATTCTATATCTATTGCATAGGACATATATATATGTTTCCATGTATTTTCATTGCCCTATGACCTCTCCTCGGCTTTATCCACTTCTCCCTGGCGGTGCTGGCCTGGTGCTTCGACTTCTCGAAACTCGCGCAACAGCACCGGGGTTAGCTTCGTTTACTGCGCATGCTCTGTGCACCCCCGCGCCATCAGCTCGTTCAAGTCCATGCCGGGTTCCGGGGAAACAACCCCCTCGTGTCTCACCCTCTTTGCCATTCTCTCTCTCCCTCGTTCTAACCGAGCTCGATGTGGAAAGGCGAATTGCTGGATTGCTGTGCGAGAGCAGCGAACGCTTCGAGCTGCTCTGCAGCTCTCCCGAGGGGTGCCTTGTGGGTTGGTACGGTGGTTGGTCTGGGTCTCAAGCTCGTCTCGTGTCTCTCCGGCGAGGGAATGGCATTCTCGTACCCCACGTACGAATCTCTTCCCTCCCTTTTTCTTTGTCCGTCTCGCTCGAACGAATCGGTATTAGAGAAAATCTCCGGGGAGCGAAGAATCGCCCAGGAAATATGAAATTTTCATCAACTTTTTTTTTTTATAAATAAAACGATCCTAAGGGTTGTTTAGGAGAAAAATATTTTGAAAAATTCAAAATTCGTCTTTGCTTTACATTCGCGTCTTTATGAAAATTAAGCTCTGCGAATTTAGACATTGATAATTGTCGCGTATCGACCGTGTCGAATTATCTGAAAAATTGATAAGGTTGATAACGCTTCCTGATAAAGCTTCGTGTGGCTTTTTTCCTCTTTTTTTGTCGTACTCTCGCATGGCTCTGCCCATTACGAAACGTCGTTTTGACATCGAAATATAGCGGTGGGACATACGCGGAGACTACCCGCGCGTAAACACACCCCGAGAGAAAATGAACGAACGACTGCGATAGAGAGAGAGCGAGTAAGAGTGAAAGAGAGAGAGAGCGCGTGAGGGGGATGGGGGAAGCGAGAGGGTGATAGAGAATAGAGAGCGAGGGGGGTTTTATACAGGGGAACGATCGATAATCGAAGCCCTCTCCACCAACCCTCGGCCCGGCGCGGCTCCCGTCAACTTCCCGTCGTGGGACGTACGCAATGGCGTAGAGAAAAGGGGATCCACCCTCGAGAGACACTTTTTACCTTATTTTTTCTCTCCACGCACCTGGAAACCAACCCCACGATTTTTTTCTTACGATTTTTCTCTCATTATTTTTTAATCTGATTTTAAACATTTGTTTTGATAATTTATTTTCATTTTTTTAAATTCCTATGGAGACAGAGGGTTGAAAATAAAATCCGCCATTTTGTCGTTCTTATGAAATAAATTTTTTTCTCTTACCGGAACGAACGGATTTTCATCATTCGTGCAATTTTTTTTTTAAACAAGATCACCCGATGTAACGTAAACTGTAATTCGCGGCTCGTTATCAATCCGACGTATCTCCCGACAATAACGATTCTCCCGCACGCCAGGTATCGTAGCGAGGAAAATACGTTTTCGCCGCCGTTGCATCAACAAAATTATCATACCGGCGTACGCGTCTATCGATTTTTCATTTTCTCTCGCCTCGTCTTCGTTTTTTTTGTACTCGGCCTCCTAAAATATTCATAAGGGATGCTAACGACGCTTCGCCTCGTTCGAATTGAAAAAAAACGGTAATTAAAAAAAACATTAATATTTTGCCCCTCGTGGTTTTGCTTCGCGAATGAAAATATTCAAGATTCGCAAAATTTTTGGAAAATTTTCTTCGGTCTCGCGTTTTAGGAGAAAGGTCGAGTGACGCTGTTTTATTATCGTCGATAAAACGACCATTCGCGACGTAGGTACTAAAAATAGTCTTACGACAATAACGCGTTTCACCATTTTATCGCAAGATTTTTCTCCACCCTTACGTTCTGCAGCAATATATATATATATATATATTCGAATAGAATGTTGTAGAGTATATTGCACGAGCGGAGCCACCCCTTACTCAACCCCCCCCCCCCTCACCCCGACTCGCTTTTCCAGTCGCCCACCGCGCCGTATTCTTCTTGCTCCGAGAGCTTCTCTTCTCCGCGGCTGGGAATATTCGCGCATGTGCGATAACGCTCGACTACGTTACACCTATATATATATATGTATATATACGACCCCAGGCTAAAATCCACCCCTCCATCGCTACGTCCAGCCCCTTCCCCCCTTCTTACTTTCCTCCCTCGCACCGGCTCCTACGCGCTCATTTCCGCGAGATAATTCACGAGACGATTTTTCTTCCTTTCTTCTTCTTCGTTTTTATTTTATTTTCAAATTTTTTGCCAAACACCTCGACCCTTAAAAAAATCCCCTCAGCGTGTAAATCTCTCTCCTCTTCACGCCGCGAATTCTTTCCTCCCCGCTGGCCCTAGCCGCTGCGTTCATTGCCTTCTCCCTGCGGCACGCATGCGCTTTCTCAGCCTTGCGAAGAGTGGGGGTAGTTCCAACCCCCCTCCACTCTCGTTTCCCGCATTTAAACAGATCATGAAAAAATCGATTCGCTATTTTTCTCTTACGACATAGATAAACTATCATTCTTACGTCTATATTTTTGAATTTTAAAAAACCACCCTTAATTCAACAATTACCGTATTTCTCGTTGTATCTTTAATTCTCGCTCGTTCGTGCGGGTATAGTAGGGAGCTAGAAGAGATAGGAAGGTGAAATAGTTCGAGGTGGGTGTACGTGACGAGAAGTCGACCGTGGAACGGTGGTGGAAGGGAGGAGAGGGCGCGTACCCCCACTCGCAGCAGTCAGAAGGTTCGGTCGAGGGTGCAGCCGCCCGGTCGTGCCGGCTACCCCATCAGTTTAGTTACCGCACCACATAAGGCATTGCGTTACGTAGACACCGTTACCCGCAATATTATTATACCTTTACTTATATTATTCATTGAATTAATATATATTTATTTATATACATATATATATATATACATATTCACATATATATATATATAAAAAAACGCAATCGCATATCTATACACACATATATGTATATGTATATATATATGTACAACGATCTGTTTAATTGAATTCGTTCGTTCGTTAATTAATTATCCCCGTTCGTTATAATACGTTTTCATAATAATTCAACGTTAACCGAAGTTTTGCAATCATAATTGCGTTGAGTTCGTCGCCTCGTTTCAAGTACCTCCGTTCTATTTTTCGTTTCTTCTTTTTTTTCCTTTTTTTCTTTTTTGATTAATCTCTCCACCCTCCTTCTCCTCCTTCCTTCCCGACCCGCCCAACCCCCCCTGGTCCCCTCCCGAAAACCCTCGGTACGGTCCCATCGAAAATATTTCCCCGGCTACCCCCTTTGACCAACGACACACCCCTACCAACCACCCTTCGTACAAAATCAACCACCCCATTCCTCGACCACCTCGTGTGTGTGTCTGTGTGCGTTATCTACGAAGTCTCTCCTTCATCTTCGAGAAGAGACGAGAACGAAGAAAAAAAAAAAGCAAAAATTACATTTTCTTTTTGCTTCCCAATTTTATTCCCACTCGACGATCCTGAAGAATCAAATCCCGTCCGAATTAACGCGAGGATCAAAATAATCGTCGCGAACGAATGAAGAAAACGGGATAAGCGCGAGAGAGAAACGAAAACTGTTGTTGAAATTTCGAATAACGCGCGAATTTAACGGTTTTACGAGTTTTAAAAAACAGAGAAAGAGAGAAAAGGGAAAAGAGTAATTATTTGTTCGGGGTGATTTTCTTCGAGAGGGGAAACCTGTTGTTTCTACGCGCCGTACATCCCTCCGTCGCGCTCTCTCCCTTGCTCGCACACACTTACACACATACACACACACACACACACACACAAACAAGAATTCACTTCGTCTTTTCGAACTTTGTCGTCGTGTCGACTTTGCCTTCGTTACGTTTGAATCGCCAACTGGAAGATTACCGTGAAGATTCGAGAACAAAATAAAAGAAAAAAAAAAAAGAAAGAAAAAAAACCAAGGCCGAGCCACGAAACGCAGAAAACCGCATCGATAAAAATTGTTCTATCGCTCGTACACGTTGTTGCACTCTGAGAAAGAGAGAAAGAAAAAAGGGTATAATACGTTGCAAGAATATAAATAAAGAAATCGAGTTCTCGCGAAGTTGAGAAACCCGCGAGAAAAAGTATTTAAAACAAAACGAATAACTTAATAATAATAAATAAATAAATAAATAAATAAATAAATAAATAATAAAGCAAATTTGTACTACGCGTTCCGCCGCCTAGTTCAGCATCCTGCTCCACACAACCACTGATTTTCATCGTTAATCGGTATGTTCATTTTTTTCTTTACTTTGTGTTCTGTGCTTATTATATTTATCTGATATGCGTTTATAATTAATTCTTTGTGTCTACGTATAATATTTAGATCGTTTGTTTAATGTGGTCGACGGAGAAAAATTGGGGTAAAAACAAAAGAGAGAGAGAGAGAGAGAGAGAGAGAGAGAGAGAGAGAAAATCAACGAGGACGAATAAAAATGTCCCTGTCGGCGCTGTATTATCGAATCGCCGGTTACGCATCGAATTTATTTTCGGTGCTGTAATTTAAGCGCCATACGGGGGACTCTGTGGCACTCTCCTATCAATCATCCATCTCCCTGCGTATACACGTATATATGTATATATATATATATATATATATATATATATATATATATATATATATATATATATATATATATATATATATATATATATGTATGTATGTATCGCACGACGTGTTCTTCACACTTCGTTAATTTCACGACCACGCGAGTGTCCAGGTGTTCGAATAAATTAGTTATGTAGAAAAAAAAGCGTCTATCGTATAGACGATTGAAGTTACGCCGGTACGCTCGAAAGACAATCTAATCTTATCATTTTTCATTAAATGGCTAAAAAATTCTTTCATGAAAAAATTCTCATTCTCGATTAATTATTCTCACTTTTCTCTATCAATTAGCATTATTATTTATTTCATGGTCGATTCAATTTTTAATTAATCGAATCTCGGCCTCATCGTGATAAGAGTTATCTCAAGTTCAATAATTTCTTCGCTCTCGTTTTCTTGTAAACGTTGTTTTACTTTTTGTTTTTTATCTTCCTTTCTTGGGAAATTAATCGAATTATTCGTTCCAATAACAAAAGGAAGGCGAAGCCAGAATGACGAAAGAAAAAAAAAGAACAAGTTTGCCACCTATCTAATAGTCGGATAATAGCGTATTAAGAAAGTGAACCGGCCGAGTCAGCTTTTGTTGCCTGGCTGTGGCTTCGGGAACATGTCGTTTGCGATATATATCTATACATATAAAAACATATATAAATATATGTACGTGTATACCGATACGCCAACATTTATAACAAAAGCACCGGAGTAGAGCTGCACGATAGCTCGCTTTAAAAAAACTCGTCTTTAATATCGAGAAAGAGAGACTTCCCCTTTCGTATTATATACCACCACGTACATGTATATTTTTTTATAATATACATATATATATATTATAGAGCGTATTCATCTCTCGCAACGGTAACGCTTCACTGTATAGATTTCACCGAGGCGCCGGAAGCAATGGATAGAGAGAGAGAGAGCCGGGTCGAGGGGGTTCTTGCACCCAGTTCCGTGCAAACCGGAAGTACACTCGGTATAGGTAGATTCGAGTCTCGGGTGCAGCGCCACCCTCGCGAATAAAAAAAACAATATATATATATTCATTTTTGAAAGAAAAGAAAAAAAAATAGCAACAAGAATTAAACAAAAAAAATGGGGTCTCGAGTGGAGCGTCCCGGCGAAGCTTCGATCCGCTCTACACCGTCGCACGACGAATAACGAAACGAGGAAAAGACAAAAAAAATAGAGAGAGAGAGAGAGAGCACGGGGCAAAAAGAAACCGAGGATAATAATGATTTCTCGTCGCGAGCTTACTCCAGGCGCTTTTTCATCATATCCACATTGTCTTCCATCCGCATTCTTCTATCCACGAAATTAGCGATGCACGCTGTACGAGGGGTTATCCTCCCCTCGTGGAACACACCGAGGCATCGTGCCAAAATCAAAGCCTCAGTAAGTCAACAAACAAAATAAAAACAAAATTTAATCAATTATTTTCGTTTTAGGGTTAATGAAATTATTTACGAAAAAATTAGCAACTTGAAAAGGGGTAGTGGAGAAGAAAAAAACGCAAATTTCGCGTTTTAGCTGACATTGTTACTTTATCGATAATATTTTCATACGACGCAATATTTTTCCATAAAATTTCAAATTTAATCCGACTTGATTGTACTTTATATCGGTCGTATACGTATTTCCGTTATCTCTCGTTATAACGAGAGCAAATCGGGGTAGAGAAAGAGAGAGAAAGGGAGTCGAAGGAAAATAGACACGAGAGTTGGGTTTTTGGATATCGTCGACTGTGGGGAGCGGCACGAAACGAGTCTGTCGGTTTTAGAGCTCTCCGTCGTCGTCGCCGCGTATTGATCGCTTTTTAGGTCCATGTGTCGCGCCAGCTCGCTCACGTGCGCGCGCGCACCCTGCTTTTCTACCACGCACACACATACACATATACATATGTATATGTATATATGTATACGTATACATGGGGTTGAACCTGTGGCGAGGGCGAGCCGGTCAAGGCACGAGAGAAAAGAAACGTCCACATATATATATACCTATGTATATATATATATATATATATGGGCCTTTTCACGACGGATCGATCAAAATCTCGATTATTTTGCAGATTTGTAACATTTTTTGTCTTTTTTTTTTCTATCGCAAAAATCACTTCGATAAAAACGTCGATTATAGATACGAACGAAAAAAAAAAAAAATATCCAATGAACAATTTTTGATAAATTAATTCGATGGAAATAATTCATTGGTCGGATTTTGATCCATTCGTCGTCGAATTGCCCATATACATGACTGTATACTATAGAAGAATGGAGGGGTTGGTTTGATAGAACGAGAAAGCTTCGTGGCACACGCTATAGCGAGCGCGACTCGGGGTTCGTTATACCCCAGGGTGTACGAGGTCTACCCACCAACGCCATCATCGTCGCCTCTCGATGCAACGGCCGACGCGTTTTTCCGTGACGTTTCTAACGCATAGTTCCTACAGTGACCACCAGGCGGCGGCACATCCGCGCCAGAACTACCCCACGAATCAATGGAGCCCCATCGCGGACACCCTTCAACCCCCTCCGGCCCTCTCATCCCCCTCGCTTTGTCTTCACCACTCTTTTTTTCTTCTTTTTTCTCGTCTTCTGTTTTTTTTTTCTCTACACTTTTTTTTTCTTTCTCACTCGACGATCCGACTGTAGAACGTCCGACCCGAAGATATGATACACATTGTTCGCATCGTCGGGTTTCAATATAAAAGCTATGTATATATATATAGCTAGTCATCCCCCTCTGGAGAAAATTGCGAAACGAACCCCTCGTCCGTGCCGAGGGAAAAAGACATCGATAGCCCTCGGAGATGAGCGAATTGCCTTTCTCGATTCGAAAGCGCTCTTCCGCCTTTTTCTCATATCGAGTCGTTCATCTTTATTCCATGACTTTTTATTTTATTCATTGTTTTGAAAAATATCTTTTTTCTTTTTTTTTTATTTATAAAAAAATATGAATTCTATTCGACGTACCTATTCCATTTGCCTGAAAATATTCGTAACGTTCCGTACAGGAATGAGGAACAACTGGCTGCGGAAGAAACTCGAGGGGCGATTTAATAACGTGCCATATATATATGTATATTTAGTGGGCGGTAATATGGCATATGAGGCTTTTTTCGAGCAATCCTCTGGCTCGACTTTTATGCTCGGCTTTTATTCAGCTTGCTCGTACCAAGTGGCTAGCGATCGCGTTGTTATACGCTCGTCGAAAAGCTTTGGAACGAAAAACACGAGGCCAAGACGAGACGAGACTTATAACTACTAAGGGTAGTTTCGTAGGCGCGAATTAACCATGGAAATAGCTGCTGCAATATCCTCGCTACGATTAATGCTCGTGTACCAAAATACACATATATATATATAGATGAAAGGTATTATACGTGTAGGAAGGACGTGTACTCGATGCGCCGATACCTCGCGCCCGATCGTAATTGGGAAAACGAGCCGATCGATCGAGCTCCCCGGCTTCGCTCCACTTTGTCTCCTACATCGACTGTCGCTCGTCCCGTTGTCTCATCATCGTTATCGTCATCCCCAGCGCGCGCAGTATTGTCACTCCGCTATTTATCAATCCAACGATATTCGAGATTAATAAAACGATACTATATATATAAATTTTAGTAATTTGCGATTTTTTTGATCATTTTTTTCAACTCGTTACTTTTTTATCGTGAAGATTTTTTTGATTTCTTTTTTGTAAATTATTAATTCTGTGGAAGATCGAGTCTCGGCTATTCATCGCTTGCATATAGATCTCTTCTTCTCATTCCACATAATCGAGAAGATACCGTCGAGAGAACGCCGTATATTTATAGTGTTTATACACCGGGACGTATTTATAATTTGGTTCCTCTCGCGGATAGTTTGCTTGGCCGAGAGTTGGCCGTGAGGACCGCAAAAAGCCTCGGTGAGCTTCGACCCAACGAATAACAGATCGTGTGATATACGCGACTAACTAGCGAGATACTATAATCTCGACGGGATCCGTGATAGTTACTGCTCGATCGCGATGCGATTCGACTTTACGATTTTCCATTAGAAATTTTCGAAATAAATTTAAAACGTACAATTTTGTCCAAACAATTTTATTTTCAATTTCCTGGTTTTAGCTTGATTTTGTTTCTTTCGTTTCTCTCGTTACATCGAGAACGAGAATAATTCGTACGAAACAACGTATTGGCTTGTCTCTGTGTCGTTTATTGGCAACAGGGCCAAGTCTTACTCGGCTCGTTTCGTCAGAGTCGCATAATTTTGGGTTGTCATCGTTTCGAACGACTATTTGATCTCTCTCTCTCTCTTTCTTCATTTCTCTCTCTCTCTCTCTCTCTCTCTCTCTCTCTCTCTCTCTCTCTCTCTCTCTCTCTCTCTCACTCACTCACTCACGCGAGAGTCTTACCCAGATAAAATCGTAGCAGGTGTATCGATAGTAGTGTGTTGTACTCGCGCACTTGGGATAAGGTCAGGGCTGAACGACATAATAATCGAGCATTTATTATCACGAAATTAACGAAAAATCATTAATCGGACAAAATTCGACCTAGATAAAAATATGGACCGATAATAACGTCCGACATTTCCCGCAATTACGAAGAAGAGATAAAAATTGGGTGAAAGAAAAAAAAATAGAAAGAAAGAAAGAGATGAAAAAAAAACAAAGTTGAGAGAAATGTGCATCGGGGATCGATACGAGCGTCGACGAGTGAGAAACGAGTCAACAGTGGGTGCTATATGACCTTTTCCGTGTACAGCCGGTTATTTCCTCGACGTTTTCTTCCGGCTCTATTTAACACGCTCGTGTATACCTATACACGCTTTCATCGCTTTGTATCGTGTCGCAATTTTTCTTTTCTTCTTCTATTTATCCCTGCAAAAATCTATTATCGTACATATTGGACAGTAATTCCGAGAACGTTGTAAAACGTGGGAATAGTTGCAGTGGGGGTTGTACGATTCTCAGGAAAAAAAAGAGAGAAAGAGAGAGAGAAAAAAAAGACAAGAAGGGATAGGTCGTGGTCGCGGACATATGTTCGACAAATGACGCTACAAAGGCAGACGAACCACCAGTTCGAGTTCTCCACCGGCACGGCGAATTCTACAATGCTAATACCTATTCTTGCGGTATAATAGTTCAACCGGATACAGTAATCGCAGAATTATAACGAAATGAAAAAAAAAAAACGAATAAAAAAAAAGACGACGAAAGTCGATGGGGTTCTGGTGTATAACTTGTACCACGTGTATTAGGCATTGTCAGCGCATACGGAGGGGAAGCTTCCTCGCAATCTTTCGCAACAAAGGAAGATCCATCGCCCCTAAACTTTAATCCTTTGTGGATTTCGTATTATAATTTTGTATACCGAGAATTTATAATCGTGATTTAATATTCGTTATGTTACGTTTGTGTACAGTTTTACGTTTGGATATTTTAAATTTTCCCGCCATAAGTCTATGAACAATGTTAAAAAAATAAATGTCAGGAGCGTAGACGCGGGAGTGCCGTGCGAGGGGCGCTACAGCGAGTGAAAACAAAAAGAGCTTGAAGCGAGATCGCGCTATGTTGGTTTCGTTGCTTTTCCGCGTAGCAGTAAAGTGGCGCGGCGGGGCAGGAGAGGGGATAGAACGAGCTCGGTCGGGAGATACAGAGTGCCGGTAGAGCCGCGTCGGCGCAGTAGCGTAACATCGTGTCCCGTGTCCCCGGCGCTCTCCCCTCTTCGCACCACTTCCCCCGCGCCACTCGTACGTGTGTGAGGCTCTTCCACTCTCACAGCGTTCAGTCTCTAGCCAGCCTCCGCCCGTAACGTTGTTTCTTTGTTTCCTTAGTATAGTTAACCGCCTTTATTTCGACTCGTCTGTCACGCGGGTTTTCATACACAACCGGGTTTTTTCGTTCTCGCGAGAGCGTGTGTTGAACACTTTTTGTTTCTTCCGTGCGCATACGAAACAACGCGTGGACGTGTACATGTGTGTATATGTATATATGTATATATATATCTATATACAGGAGCGTCGCGTGTGATTGCTAAAAAGAACGAAGAATTTAAGCGGTGTTTCGCGCACGCCGACGTGTTATTTCCTCGGTGTTTGATCAACGAGGCATGGATCCACATCACGCCGTTCGGTGATTGTGACCGGAAGGACAGAGAAAGAAAGTTATCGCGAACAAAAAAACGAACGAACGAACGAAAAACGAAGAAAAAATTAATATATCGCGTCGACTCCGATCCTCGTACAAAAACTGACAAACTTTGACTCTTCTAAAAAAAAATTCTTTTCGTACACACTAGATCCCGATCAGCCGAGCATAAATGCAGCTAATCCGTCGCGACGAGGTTAATTCATTTTTATTATTGATTTTTTTCGTTCGTTTCGGGCGGTGGTGCGCGATCGAAGGAATCTGCGCTTGGTAATATCTCCTCGACACTCTTCTCCGCGAGGTTTCTTTTTTTTCCGCTGGCTCGAGAGGAACGGGACTCACAGGGGATCGTGGAATATTCGATTTTTTTCACCGTCCGTGTGTGTGTGTTTGAGTTTGTTATTTTTTTTCGACGAGAGGTAAGGAACAAAACATACATACATACATTGATATTTCTATGTGTATAAGTAAACAGTACGAGGAACGCTTTCGTGCCTCGAGAAAGGAGAGTCACAGAGGGGTCAGTCTCGCCGTCGCTCGGCGTCTCTGACGACTTGGGCTTCTTTTTTTTCCGTACCACGTGCTCCAACACTCCGCACACCGCCATGCGAAAACGCCGGTATGGCGTTCAAAGCCAGCCACTATCTATATAGATATACACACACACATACATATATATGATAAATATACACTATCGCGACAAAACCTCCGATGTTGCACTCTCTCTGACTTTCAGCACTTTCAACGAGGGACGCGAGGGTGAGAAATACAAAATCCTTCGTATACTTTGAACCATTGATTTATTTTTAATACAAAAATCGATACCTGCGATTTGAAAAATCCCGATAATAATGATAATTTTTATCTTCTCCGGTAAATGTTGATACATTTTACAAAATGTTGAAACAATTTTTATCCATTTTTTAAGGTACTCTTGTTCTCAATATTTTCATTCGACAAATAAAACTTTTCATATTTTTCAATTATACGAATAATTGATTCGCCTCGTAACAACGTTCGCACGAGAACAATATCGATCGAGTCGATCGAAGAGGGCGCCTCTTGCACCCCGAAAAAAATACGCCCTTGGATCCACGGACCACGATGCAGCTGAAATAATGATAATGCGTTCGTAACGTTCGCGAATTGTTTTATTTTTAATTTGCATTCATAACATTTATTGCAATCCTCGCGTCGGTTGCTCTCGTTGTCCGGGTGTTGTCTCTGCGTGGGTGACCATGTTTGCTCGCTCGTAGAGATAGGAGAGAAAGAGGAAGTTGGTGAACACAGCGATGCGTGTACGTCATAGTAGTACGCGAGGGGGTGAAGGGACGTACACGCGTCACGAGGTCTCCCTTGGAAATGAGTTAGCATGGTGGGGCGAAGAGAATGAAATATATATATATATATATATATATATATATAAACATGAACACAGAGAGAAAGAGAGAGAGGGAGATAGTTTGAGGGTTCCCAGTGCCGGTGGCGAGCTGCTGCTGCTGCCGCCACTATCCCAGCCAGAGGCAGAGACCGAGGGGCGCGCACGTATTGATCGCTCTCGTGGCCACGCGATTTTCATGATCCCCGTCGCCATGACCACCTGGCCAACGTCGAAGATCCTATCTAACTATATGTCTGTATATATATACATACAAACATATATTTTTTTTTCTTTTTACCAAGCAACGTAAAAATTCCAAGTCACTGCATATCAGCTTGATCGGTTGGTAAATGTCCCGCATTTATTATTCTCATTCTCTACCCACCGCACATTTTTCACATTTGCAAATTTCGAAATAAAATCAATGATCGGTGTATATTATTTACCGGGACAAAGATTCTTTCGACGAATGTGTCTCAATGTCGTTTCGATAATTGAGAAGCAGGCTCAAAGGTCAAGGATTTCGATAGTCAATTATGAAATGTTATCGCACTTACTACGTAATTATCTGCAGGAATTCGTTCATCGTAATATCTCTGTTTTTATATTTAAAACAAAAAAAATATAGATATACATATTTATATACAAACCGATAATTTTTCATCCAACAATGGAAGTCCGTAGTATCGCATTTTCGTTGAAGGGTGAGACGCGAACAAAATTGCTATTTCTATAGAGGTCTCGGGTACTTTTACACAGTACAATCGCCACTACCAAATTGCTATATCTTGTGCAGAGCGCGGGTGGCGCGAGTTACGATCGATAAGAGAGCTCAGCGAAGATGCGGGATTGCGATAGCAGCTGGTACGTTCGAAGCCTAAGCGAGAGGGAAAATTTATACTCTATATATATGTATTATTTTTTTTCTCCCCTGCTGCGACAACTGTAAACTCTTCGTTTCCAATCTTCCTACCGAGGTGTCTCATTGCCAGGGGAAAAAAGAAATAAATATATACATATATATATGTATTAATTTTCATGCAAGCGAGAGAGATATTGGGGCTGACTCTATTTGGCTTCGGGGACCACCGTGCGCTCACTTGGGGTCAGATCACGTGCGTCCTAGCCCAAGCTACACGAACGAACACGCGCACACACTCGCGTATATGGGATACTGGCTACATATGCGCGCATGTACATTAGGGACACCGGTTCCGAGGGGTGCAAAGGTGTCTGGGGACAGCTGATGCCGGCGTATGTCGAACGTTATATATACATTTCGGGGGAGAAAAAAAAAGACGTCGGATAGGAACGTGAGTTTTCGTTTATTCGAGGGACTCGTTTGGAAATGGGCATGAAATTAATATTGGGAGATTGGGGCGGAATGGAACACGTTACAAAGTTACTACGCTTTTCTCGTTTAACTTTATTTCCAAATATTTATTTTTTTACAATACGATAATAATAATAATGACTATTAACGTTATAATTATTATTTTAAAAAATTGTAATAATCATAATTCAAATTGATAAACGTACTAAAAAACAACGTATCGATAATTACAATACGAAAATAATGAATTCTCTTTTATTCTCTTCGTTTTATTGTTACTAACGATAATTACTCGCTCAAAAACTGAAAATTCGGATAATTTGTGTACATGGCGATGACAATGAGACGTATATGTATATATTACATAGAATTGTAAATATATATATGTATATGGATGGCTCGTGCTCCCGACTGATACATGTACCATGCCGAGGGCAATCGAGACAGCTGTGTGTGTGTACGTACGTCAAAAGCATCGGGGAAACCTCCGTGGGCCGGACGCACACACGAGCCCTTGCACCCCTTGCACCAGACTCAACCTCCCCCTATGCCCTCCCCTTCCCTCTTACCCTCGACCCCTCAATTTTGGCTGCTGCTTTCTCTCTCTTTTTCTCTCTCTCTCTCTCTCTCTGCCCTTCGCTCTATCATCGCCAATCCTCTCCCCGGTATCGAGCCCCATGGCACACGCACCGTGTGCATATATACATTTATATGCAGCGTGTGCCAGGGAAATAACAGAGACGGAGATAGCGTGACGACGATGGGAAGTTTCGGGCGATGGTGCGAGCGAGATGGAGATAGAGTGGCTTGGGAGCCTTTTAAACTACCACCGCATACTCGTACCGGGGTTCGTCGCCCCTTTAAACCATCCCACCCCGATATAAAAAAAATCCCCCCATCCCCTCCCATTTTTCCCGTACTTCTCGCGACGTTCTCACCCTCTTCGACAAGGGGTTCCCCCCTTTCTCGCGTTCCCTTTGGGACAGTGACTCTCAATCGAAAGTTGCCCTAGGTCCGTCATCTCTCGATAACTCTTTCATTTCTTTTCGACGGTTAATTCATCGAGATCAATCATTAATTATGATTTTTTAATTATTTTTTCTTTCTTTTAGTATTTCTTTTTTTATTGTTGGAGATTAATTCAGGGATAGACATTTTTATTTTCCGACAAATGATTCTTCCATTTTTATTAAACAGGGAATAAAATAATTTGCAATTTTGTCGAAAATTTTTGCAATTTTTTTCGTTTTTTGAGATTATTTTTATTCGGTTGGATGAAAATTTCAAGTTTTGTTTGACTCGTGATTGAGAATCTCTGAGTAGCGATGGCACTGTTTCATGGGGTGAATTTGCCTTTTCCACCGCCGGTTACAACCCCTCACTCTCCCCCCCACGCGGTGACGAGCTTCGATCGTATGGGGTGGCCCGCGATTTCAGAACGTACGGTAGAATACTTAATGCCATCGGCATCGATGATTCGTGCGCATGCGCGTGACGACAGTCCAAATTAAACTTCGTCTGAACGACAAAAAAAGAATCATTCCTCATTGTTTAATTTAACGAATAATTCGCATCCTCCCTATCGATCTTCAATCTCCTTTAATTCCCGACTTCAAGAAAAAAAAAAAAAAAAATTCCTCCCTCCCTTATCGATAATCGCGAAATTACCAAATTAATCGAATATTCGATCCGATTTAATTCCTCAGTCGCTCGTGACAATTTTTTATAACCACAGAAACGAGAACAAAAAACGAAGACAATTCGTCATCCCCCGAAATAATTTCGCGATGAAAAAAAGAATAAATCGTCTCTTATGAAAATTTGATCGCGTTCACGGTCTATGTATAAACCCAATCGAATATCGATCGGACTTAATTTCACGGAGACATTCGGTGAACTCTCGTCGTACGTTACGTACAACGGTACTTGGTTCGAGCATGAATATATCGCCTCTATTATCGGAATCGCTTATATATTATTTATGATATCGGACGTTTCGTAAATTTTCCCACCAATTTCGTCACTGAACCAAGAACACACAGCAAAGTAGGCAAGTTTGTGAATTTCGCGTATCGCAAAGTCTCTCGTTTCCGCGTTTCTCGTTGGAGAAACCACGAAATAAAAATCTTACGGAAATAAGAGTCGCGGTGAAAATTATAATATTGTCCAGGAGAAGAAGGGGGAACCGAACCCAAGAGATAAGAAATATCGAGAACGACGAACGTAAGATTTATCCTCGTTTCTCGAGTTCGACCAGAACAAAAAAATGAATTACGTTCGTCGAGGGAATAAATTTGTTTCTTTTTTTTTCGTGATTTATTCGTCTCGTAACGAACGAAAAAAAATGAAATTTAACTTGGAATAAAATCAAATTCGTTTGAAGCTAACGAGACGATAGGAGAGAAAAGAAAAATGTCTCTTTACGACAGTTTCGTTAATGATAAAACGGCAAGCTCGGATTTTTCGAGCTTTTCGCTCAATTCGTCCACGTGGAAAACGGGTCGATGGAATATTTTTGGCCGAGATCGGCGTGTTGCGGGTTAAGCAAGCAAAACTTAATATAGATCTATCGATCATACATTTTATCGAACGCTCGACGTTCTTTCCCTTCTTATCTACCCGAGAAATATTACTAAGCAATCTTGGAATGAAAATCGTCGATAGAAAAAAAAAACTACACGATTAAAAATTGTCGAAAATTTGATTCTTTGGTTTTTAATTTCTGTGCTTTTTCCCTTTGTTTGTTTTCAGATTTCGTACGTAGTTAGTCGACGCGTAAGGTTCAACGAGCAATTGAAATGATGGCGAACGGAATGGACACGGTCGTGCAACAGAATGGCAATTCCGCCCTTGGACAAACCTCGCAGGAGGAGTCCAAGACGAATCTCATCGTCAACTACCTGCCCCAGACTATGGCGCAGGAGGAGATTCGGGCGCTTTTCTCGAGCATCGGCGAGGTCGAGAGTTGTAAGCTCATCCGTGACAAAGTCACAGGTAAGTCCTTGTAACTTGGAAGATTAAAAAAAGAAAAATATATTTTTTACAATTTGTCAATTTTTACCGTGCGAAGGAACTTGGTAGAACGTAGCATAATGCAATAACCGTGATTCGAACTTGATTAGGATTTCAATGAAATTTCAAATTTTCTATAAATTATCATTTTTTCAAATAATTTCCATTCTTTATTATTTTTATTTCATTTTTTCTTCTTCTCATTGTCGACGCAACGACTGGCAATAATTATTATTTTTAGGATTATAAAATCTGTCGCGTTTTCTTTCAACTTACGATTTTTATCGATCGTTTACGCTCGTGTCGTTTTTAATTTATTTTTAAATTGGACGTAACGCGGATGAAAAATTAATTTCGAGAAAGAGCGACCGTAGTTCAATCGTGAATTTGTCATAGCAAAATTGCAACGAAGTTGGTAACGTCGCGCATTGTCCGTCGGTCGAAAAGCGCGTATTTCGTGAGAAATTCGTTCGTGTACGTCCCGCGCTCGAGAGAACGCCATCGCGTGCCACGCACTCGTGTCAAAGTCGCGGTGACTCTATTTCGAGAGCTTCGAGACGCGGGGGAGTAGTTTTTGGGAAATCGAAAGCTCCTCTCGGCTTCTATACACCAAACTGCCATAGTAACGTCTCTCAGGTCCGTACGACGAATTTTCTCCCACCATTATCAACAATTCATCGCGATTTTTGAGAAATCTTCTCAAAAAAGAAAAAGAAAAAGAAAAAATTTCAAAGATTTTTTCCTCATTAAATTCGTCAAATTAATTTCATCGTCGTTACGATCGTTTTCACGATCTTTATAACAGTCGGTACTTAATTTTAGAAACGAAGAGCGAACGTGCGAAAGAGGTCGCGCGCGAGCAGCTTTGACGGTCGTTAATTCAAAGATTTGAGTTTTTCATTATTGTTTTTATGTGGGAATTCAATTAGACTCCGTTGACTTCGTGATCGCAGGGCAAAGCTTGGGCTATGGCTTCGTCAACTATCATCGGCCGGAGGACGCCGAGAAAGCCATCAACACATTGAATGGCCTCCGACTGCAGAACAAAACGATCAAGGTGAGTCCGAGAAACGATGGATTAACAAAACCACCACCCCTCCAAAAAAAATCAAAGAAAACAAAAAAAAAACACCAAATTTTCCATTATTTCTCACTTTTACTAAACGTCACTGTTACCCGAAGAATGATAGCACACATTTACACTCGCCACATATCTCACCACCCTCTCGCTATCGTCTCGATTTTTTTCGAAAACAAAATTCCCAAAATTTATTCAGACGCATCGATTTTTGTTTTACTCTCTTTTTTTCTTTTTTTTTCTTTTTTTTTTCTTCGATTTCACGACGACACTGTAGGTATCGTATGCAAGACCGAGCAGCGAAGCTATCAAGGGTGCGAATCTCTACGTGAGCGGTCTACCGAAGAACATGACGCAGCACGATCTCGAGAATCTCTTCAGTCCTTACGGGAGGATCATAACATCGCGAATCTTGTGCGACAACATAACCGGTAAGTCACTGACGAGAGCCAGGGGGGCCTGTGTTCGAACTGGGGGGTTTGTTTTTTTTTCTCTTTTTTTTTAGTGGTCCATGGGGGCGGGTCTTCACTATCGACGCGAAATAAGGGTGGATCGGTGCGCCTATCTTAAAAAAAAAAAACTTTCAATAATCGATTGACGATTATTAATTACGACGAAGAAAAGAACTAAAAGAAACGCTGACCTCATACATCTCTATCCTCATTCATCTTATTCTCGTTCTCTTCGATTCACTATTTCTTTTACCACTACATTCTTGTTTCTCTTGTTTTCAATCAACCCTTTTATACATCCTTCATTTTTTTTTCGTAGATGCGATTATTTTCTTTCATTTTTTTATTTTTTTAGATTTTCTTTTTAATTCGACGGATTCTTTTTTGTAAATTGTACGAGTTGAATTTTTTCCATACGAATACGTATCATGGAGATATATGAAGGGGATGAGCACGAGGAGATACGCAAACGCGTGGTTTTTCGTTCGTTTGGACGAATCTCGCGTCGCTCGTTTCAATTTTCATTTTTTTGTTATACCTCGATGAGGAAATCTCGTTCTCCACTCCCCGTTGCTTTGATCTTCCCCGTATCGTCACCTATGTAACATATGGGTATTCCTCAAATTTGTATTTTCCTTTGTTTTTATTATTTTTTTTTAAATACAAGGACGCTTTACGTACGCGACGACAATGAAAAATTTCGTAATATATCGAAATTTCATAATTCGTCATTTTATTCGTCGTTGGAATGTTTTTGTTGATAATTCGTACACGTAATGCGTCCTCGAATCTCAATCTTTCTCGATTCTTCATACACGAAAGCGATCCAAAGCCCTCTTGTACATGTATACGTGCACATAAAACTCGATCCGCTCATCATATCGTCGCGCACTATCTTCCCTTCTATCTGTCTCTCTGTCTCTCTGTTCCTCTTTGGCTTTTCTTTCATTTCTTTTCTCTCTGTATATTTGCCGATCGGTGCTGTGTTACTTATATTTTCGGCCGATAACGAATCATTGAGCCTCGGGGGCTGCTAAGGATCGTGAATGAAACAAAAGAAAAAAGAAAAAGAAAAGAAACCATGTCGGATCCTCGTGAACGAACCCGAGAAAATTAATGGACGAAAAAAAGAACAAAACAAAAAAAAATACCAGAAAACGTTTCGCACCTATGCTTAAGGACAAAGTATAGTATAATTTTATCGAAAAAATAGCTCGCCTCTGATTCGTGCCAACGACGAAAATTTTGTCGTATTATTTTGCTCTATTTTTCTCTCTCTCTCTCTCTCTCTCACACACACACTATTTCTCACGAGTTGGAAAAATTTAAATTTCTCCAAATTCCGATTATATTTGCGTTTGGAAATTTGCAAACTTTTGGCTCAAGCTCGAAACTAGCTTCGGATTTTCTTATTTTAATTTCGTTCGTTCGTTATATTCGCGAATCAGGGGCGAACGTATCGAGCTGATTTTTCGCTGTGATTTTTAACGAGATATGATTTTTTTCGTTTCTGTTTAGTACGACAGTATGTGACTGGCGGCGGAGACAATTTGCCCGGTACGTAAATCATAATTTTTCTTTTTCACTCTTCACGAAAATCTCCTCTCACTCTCTATCTCTCTTTCTCTCGCTCTCGATGTCTCTCTCTCTCTCTATCTCTATCTCTATCTCTCTCTATCTCTCTTTCTCTATCACCGTTATATATTATTGTTCGTCGTTTTTTGCGATACTTTCGATTGCTTAATTGCCCGAGCGAGCACGCGTGTGCCCGTGTCCAAAATATACGAGCACTTTCCCACATATATATCCCACGATAAAAAAAAAAAGAAAAAACAAAAAGAAACAATGGAAATATTATGTTTCCCCATATATGTATTATTATCATTATTATTATTATTAATTATTCGTTGTATTAATTGCAAAAAAATTTGTTCATCGAGCTACGCTATACTCGCGAGAGTTGGACCAAAAAATACGATACTCCTTTCTCTATATTTAACGATACTCGACTGATTTTTACAATTTGGCGAATAATGTTTTTTTTCTTCCCCCCCCCCCCCCCCCCCCCCCTATTTTTATACCCGTTCGCAAAACTCTGTACACGATTATTTATCCTTACGAGTTTTGTAATACGTATGTCCTTGATATTTTTGATTGTTCGTTGAAACCCAAACCCAAACCTAAGAACATTTTTTTTTCTCAATCGGTCGAAGATTTTGAAATTCAACAGAGATGAGTGCAATAATTAGAAGAAAAAAATAAGAAAAACAAAGCAAAAAAAAGCATACAATTACACGAGTCTCAATCTCGTGTGTGTGTGTGTGTGTGTGCTCTCGATAAATCGAAGGACTGGCGCGCACCGAGCCACTCGCAATTTTTACTTACCTTTGCTTTCGGGTCTTGCATTTTTCGTTTGTTCTCAACGGTAAAGAAAAAAAGAAAAAAAAAAGAAAAAAAACAGAACAGAAATAGAAAGAAAAAGAAAGAATTTTTTCTTATCTCTCGACGCGTGCGTCACGCGCGCGCGAATATATATCTATATATATTTTTTTCTGTATCGTTTCGAGGACCGAAAGCTGCCGGGCTCGAAAATATATATATATATCAATTCTTGGCGAATATTTTGTGAAACATGATCAGAAATCGGCATCAGTGATCATCGTAGACTGAATCTATTGCAAAATTTGAACGACCACTCTATTTGAAAAAGTAAAGACAAGTTTAAAGAAAAATGCCCAAGATATTTGACGCATTGTCGTCATTTTTCAATTTTCAAACGGTAAATTTGGCAAATTCTCGTATTGAAAACGCAGTGTGTTTTTTTTTCCTGGAAAAAAAAACGTTCCGATAATCTCGGCAGTTTTCACGGCAGTTCCTCTTCTACCGATTTACCGTAGCTCTTCTATATATCTTTTTCGGCATTATTAAAATCATTTATTACAAGAAAGACAAAAAAAAAGTTTCAAAGTTTTTTCAAAAAACAAATACAGAGCAAGGTTACAAAAACAAAAGAAAAAGATGATGAAAATTGTTCAAAAAAAAGAAAAAAGAAAGAAAAAAATTAATGAAAAGCAGAGAGAAAAGCCTCGCCTCGCTTATGCCGCTCTCTCTTCCATGTTTCTTCTTGTTACGCGCGGCTCTATGCGTGACCTTGGCAGGCCTGTCGAAAGGTGTCGGATTCATAAGGTTCGATCAACGCGTGGAGGCCGAACGGGCGATCCAGGAACTGAACGGGACAATACCGAAGGGCTCGACGGAACCGATCACCGTCAAGTTCGCCAACAATCCGAGCAACAACAACAAAGCGATACCACCGATTGCGGCTTATCTCGCGCCCCAGGCCAGTCGACGTTTCGGCGGTCCGATTCATCATCCGACCGGCCGCTTCAGGTACATTCCACTGTCGCCACTATCCAGGTACCTACTCGCCTCTACTCGCTCTACCCAGAAAGAAAACAAAAAAAAAAGAAAAGAAAGAACAAATAAAATAAAATAAAAAGATATCGAAAAAAAGATCTTGCGCGCCCGCCGGATCGATCACTCGATCGTTCGACCTCTCGTTCATCCTCGATAAATTGGCACAAAGCTCGTCCTCGTTTATTCGTCGTCTCTTTGCCCATTTTCAAGCAATCGTTTCAAAAGAAACGAAACAAAAAACGAAAACTCTCGAAAATTTGTTAAATCAAATTTTTCTTTTGTCTCGTTCCTGTAGCACGGCTGATTGAAAATTGGCCAAGAATCTCTCGAATAGGCAAACGAATACAGGGGTCGGAGTTTGTGCTTTTACATTTTGAGGGAACGGTTCGTAATAATTTGAGAAACGCTCGAGTGATCGCATCGATCCGTCAAAACTTCTCAAGATACAAATCGAGACACACGTACACGAAAAACATCTCACGTCACACGGTTAAATACAAATATATGTATGTATATATATATATTAATTTATATATATATATGTATATACGTGAAATTCGTACACGCATCGAAGAAAGACGGACACAGATTGACGATTGGTTTTCGCCAAGTGAGAGAAAGAGCACAATGGGACCGTGTGTCCCACGGTGCGACCAAAATATTGTCGTTCCAAAAGCATGAAACGCGAAAGGAGATGTGTGTCGAATAACAACGACAATGAGGTACAAATTACAAGGAAGGCGAAGGAGAAGATCTGCTTCGCTTTTGCTCCGACACAATTTTCATTTATCCTTTATTTTCGTATATATTTCTTTTTATTTACATTTTTTTTTCTTCTTCGTTCTCTCGTCCAGTTAACGGAACACACAAGACGCACGCACACGCTCGCACACGTGCGAACACGCGGGACAGAGACAGCACAGAGCATATATTTATTCGCGACAAAAATCACACGAAACATTATTACGAATTGGCAAATAATTTTCGAACGAATCGCGCGCAGATCTGTTCGCGCCACGAAAAACACCCCCCCGTCCAATTAAATTTGAATTCTTTTCGCTTTTTTACGTTCTCATTTATCGTTTTTTTGGCGATACAATCAGTAGCGAGTACAAAGAGGCGTCGTAGAGGAATTAAATTTAGAATTAAAAGAAAAAAAGAAAAAAGAAAAATGCTTTGACACGCTTTCCTTCTAGCTAGCTTCTTGCCCCGTGATATATTTTTCATCTTACGTTGTTCTTTTTGTGTTTTTTGTTTTAGCACTGGCAAGGCCATGCTTGCCATTAACAAAGGCTTACAGAGGTCAGTATTTTTCTTTTTTCCCGTTACATTTATTATCGTATAAGTTTGTACATTTGGCTTTTTCGTTTTAATTCTTGTGTGGCTTTCTTAATATCTAGACATTTATCCTTTTCTTTTCTCATTATATGCGTTTGGATTTTCAGTCGTTGATTATTCTTTTTGTCTATTGTCATTTTTCTATATCAAGAATTGTCTTCGATCTGTCCGTTCTTGTGTCCAAGGAAATATTTTCGTTACGGTGTATTTGATTTTTTTTTTTTCGTGGTACGTTGAGTTGGGTGATTCGTGGTAAGCCTTTTTTCGTCCACAGCACGAAATTGGGACGATACGTTGTTATTTACATTATTATCGTTTTCTTTTTGCTTCGTTTATTTTTTGAAAACTTTATACGTGGGTACGTGCATTTATCGCAAGAATGATATTCGGAAAGATTTGCTTATTGCCAATTCTCCCGACTCTTTGAGCATTTCTCGTCTTTTCGCCTTCCACACACACCACATACGTTTGATTATCGACAATTTAACACGCATACGATCTATTGATAATAATAAATTGAAATAAAAATTGAAAAAGGAAAGAAAAAAAGGAAAAACAAGAACACGATGCGGGGATGTAAAAGATCTCGTCTTTCAATTTCTCACGCGTTCATACGTAATAGTAACGTTTGCAATTAATTGCGAATGAAAGTAAACGATTAATCCGTATTAATTGCTGTTTATACCGAGTATTCACCGAGATGTGCCTTGTTTTAACGCGGCTTGTGACGTCAAGTAGGTACGTAGTTTGACATTGAACATTTGTTGTCGCGTGTGTTATTATTGTGTGTGCGTGTGTGTATCAACGATTAAAAAGCAACCGTCGGACTATTATCATTGAGAAATTAATCGAGAAAGGGTAAAACTGGGATCGCTAAAAAAAAAAATTACCTCGAGAATCTTTCGAGAACAATTCTTCTCAAGTGTCCCCAAGTGGAAAGAGAACGAATCTCGGTATTTTCATTGTTGGACATCGTGTAAATGCAAAATTTTCGTGCGTTGCTATAAAATAATCGTGCGTAAGCCAGAATTTCGAAATAGTCGGTAAATGACGATAGTCGCTAAAAATAATTGAAGTGTGTTTGTGTACGCGCCCGCGCCATTGCCTCTCGACTCGTTGCTCGAACGACGGTCAGTCGATCGAGGGACAAAAGAGAGCGAATATATTTTATCATTGTTACGTATTTTTTTTTCTTCTTCTTCTTCTTCTCACTTTCGATATCGTCGTCAAAGTTCGAGAGAACGAAAAATTGCTCATTCGTTGATTACGACGTTGGTTTCAGGTACAGTCCGCTCGCGGGTGATATACTGGCGAACTCGATGTTACCTGGAAACGCGATGAACGGTTCCGGCTGGTGCATCTTCGTTTACAATCTCGCACCGGAGACGGAGGAGAACGTACTTTGGCAGCTTTTCGGTCCATTCGGCGCTGTCCAGTCGGTCAAGGTGATTCGCGATCTTCAGACGAACAAGTGCAAGGGTTTTGGCTTCGTGACAATGACGAATTACGAGGAGGCCGTTGTCGCGATACAGAGCCTAAACGGTTACACACTCGGCAACAGGGTGCTTCAGGTTAGCTTCAAGACGAACAAGAGCAAAGCCGCGTAGAACGAGCGCGGGGAATTCCAAATTCCCATTCCGATGACACCTCCCTTCCCTCGTGCCACCAAAATCATGGAGGATGTGTGCGGCTTTAAGAGAATGAAATACCTCTGTGAGCTTGCGAATCAATTAAAAAAATAATAAAAAACAAACAAACAAACAAAGAACACGAAACACAAAAGCGCTGTAGGAGAGGTACGAGGCTTGTGAAGAGTTTAGGGAAAACAAAAACCACAACAACAAAAAACAAAGTTAAAGAAACAAACAAAAAGACACACGACGAACGGAAAGAAAACAACAATAACAACAACGCGCGATTTTTCCGGTCTCGTTTCCTCGCTAAAGCTCGCGCGAGTCTCGGAGCATAAAATCGGCGCATTCTCACGTGAGGGCTATAACCAAATTAAAAATAGTAAAAGAGAGAGAGAGAGAGAGAGAGGAAAAGTAACACACAAATGGCGAAGAGAAAGAGAAAACAAAAATACAAATAAAAAATTAATGGAGATCCGCGAAAACCGGTATATTGGGTAGGAACGCGTGCTGTGACTCTGTGACTGTGAGCCCTATGAAAAGAAAAAAAAGAAAGCCCGAGATAATACCGTGGTCGTATACGTTTGAAAAAGATAAAATGAAAAACGAAAAAAGGAAGAAAAAAAAGAACACACACACACACACACACACACAAACACAGAAACGTATTTTTTTCTTTCTCTTTGGGCTTTCATAGATCGCCGGTGGAGAAATAAAAACGTAGGGGGAGAGGTTAAAGGAACGAAGGAAGATTGAGTCGTGAGGACAAGTCAAAAGGGATAAAGAGTGATAGATAGAGTGACTACTAATCCTGTGGTAAAAAAAAAAAAATTGCCGCCTGCGTATTCTGTACATACATATTATGATTTATGTATATGTACCTTACCGGCGTGCCGCCGTGGAAATAAGAAAGAGAAAGAGCGAGTGAGAGAGTAAGAGGAAATGGGGAGAGGTGAAGAAAAATGGGAGGGTTCAGAGGATTGGGTGCGCTGCGAGATAACACACTGCAGAAACAATGTAAAACGCGCTCTTCTGTAACATACTAGTATTATCGCGAAGTCGAAACGAGCGACGCGGGCTCTGACTCGAGAAACTTTCTCATTATCTTTTCGTTTCCTTTCTTTTTGTCTTTCCTTCGTCCTCGCGCATCGTGGCCCGGACCACGATACGAGCTTAGATGACCAAAAAACAAAACAAAAAAACAAGAATTCAATTTTTTTCATTCTCATCTCCTTCGACGTCCCGGAGGATGCGCGAGGAATTTTGTGACTCGGTCAACGTAGCCCCGTTGCTTTTGGCTTCGCAAAAAAAAAAACACCCGTAATACACAGTTATACATACTCGTGTATGTATAAGTTTTAGAATATTGTAATTTAACGGATACAAGGGAGGTGTGTGTGTGTGTGTGAGAGAGAAAGAGAGAGAGAGAAAAAGAGAGAAGAAAAAAAATGAGAATCGTGGGGAGGAGGGGGGGGGGAGGGGGACGGAGTAAAGAAGAGAGCAAAACCTGAGAGCCGTGAACGAGAACGGTTGTCGCGGGTATTGCCGTTTGGCGAATCGCCAGGTATTATTAATTAAGCGAACGACGATGATGATTATCATAAATCGGGGAAAATAGCGAAAGAAAGGAAAGAATGGAAAAGCGAGGAAAATAAAGAAACGAATAACATAAGTATATTAGATACGAGTCCGTGGCAAAGTGGCCGTGAACTTGGAGGGAGGGGTTGGGTAACGAGAGGGCTCGCTTTGATCTCAATGAAACCGAGTGAGAAAGACGGAAAGGGAGCGAGAGGGAGATTAGAATTTGAAACGAGATCGATTCAAGCCCGCGAGACGTACTTAGGCTCTAGTTGATATTACCGCGACTCGCGTACGTGGGTGTTTTGTGTGTGTGATTTTTTCCACACAACGCGCCACCGAGTCGAGGAAGTTGTAATTGTGTAATATGCGATTATGTACGCAAGGCCGGCTGATATCTTTCACGCGTTCGCTACAATTTATCGAAGAACAAACAAACAAACGAAAAAACGAAAAAAGAACCCGTGACGAAATCACAGTGTAAAGAATTCGAGAGAGAACGAAAAAGGGACAAACGAAGAGAGAGAATTAACGATTACAAACAACCCTCCGAGGGAACGTCACACCGGTATAATTAACGATAAGCTAGCTAAAAAGAAGAATATGATACGAAGGCAAATGAAAAAGCAAACAAAAAAAAGAAAGAAAGAAAGAAAAGAAACGTTGTCTCGTGCTAGTCAATGTACTGTAAAACACGCGTTTTCCTCAACGTCGCGTATAGAAAAGTAAAGAAAGAAGAAACAAGAAAACTAACGAAGCTAAGGTGTTAAATTACGGCCGCGTCGCATCGAGTGCGACTTTGTAATAATGTATAAATAATTTCGTGTGATCTCTCGCGGAATTAACCGTCGACGCCCGTCGGTTATACGTATTTAATAATATCGAAATCAACGCAAAAATGTAATACGAGTTTCTTTCATCGTCGATCGACCAAGTTTTACCGAACCGGACAATTCTGCAATTTCAGAGATAAAAGAAGAAGAAAACAAAAATTCATATTTCTTAGCGAGCGATAACGCGAACGTTTCGTTATTTCACGACGCGTCTTTGACTCGTTAGCTTTTTGCTACGAGTTCGCGAATCATTCGTTCGTCCAGCGATTCGTGATACTTTTGTATCTGTTATTGAATTGCCCGATGGAGGAAAAAAGAAAAAAAAAGAGAAACTTGAACTCGAGGTAAAGAAAGAAAGTACGGTCGAAGATGTAAGATCAGGTTCTTTTTTTTTTTTTTTTTTTTTTTTTTTTTTTAAGATTCGCCGAGGTATGAAAGCTCGTAGACGAAGTGTTCGAGATAATAGGCTTCGATCGAGTCAGCCCCCGTGTCCGATGGCGAACAAAAACAAAATAACGAATGAACAAATAATTAAAAGAATACACGGTGACACTCACAAGACCAAGAGACCGATTGAACGGCAATTTAAACAAACAAAAGAGAAAACTTTTTTCACAATATTCGCAATAAGATTTGTTAGCCACGCTATATTACGAACTTTCGATGAAATATATATAAATCTATACCTATATATACATACATATATATATATATATATAAATCGCTATATAGGTACGTGAACTTTTTGGACGAGACGATGACGCGGAGAGAGTGATACAAAAATCAATTTAGCCTCTCCTACGATAAATCGACTTGATAAGAAGAGGGCTAAGAGAATAATAAAGCGATTAACAAAACTCCGAGTCAGAGAACTCCCTCAGTAACAGGGTATACTTTTTTTTACGTACCCTGCCGATCAAATGGCGCATATAATTAAAGAAAGCAAACGAAAAAAATAATAATAATAATAACGATAACAATGATGACGAAGGTGGTGGTAGTGGAAGAATCGTTGGTTCGCAACGAAGTACGAAGAAATATTATGAACATTCGAACTTCCGAGTTGACTCGATCGCGGTCTGTTCAACGGTGCGAACGATTCGATCCTCGGTTATTTATTTCTCTGTTTCTTTGTATTTTTTTTTTTCTTTTTTTTTCTTCCTTCTTTTCATCGACTTCTTCCTAATCGAAAAAATAGACGAAACGAAGGAACGAGGAGAAAGAAATAACTCGCGAATCGAAGTTTACGTCTAGTCGACGTGCAACGTCAAGGCGAACTACGAGACTGTGCAAGCTGTAGATTCGATGGAAAAATTCGTTGATAGGAAACAAAACAAAAACAAAAAACATGTAGTCGATGTAATTAGGTAGGGTGTGTAGCGCGTGTAGTATGTGAAGAAAAAAAAACAAATAAACAAAAAAATTGCGTATAAGTACTAGGCAGGAAAATCGTGTCGATACAATTCGCGAAATGTCGAGGGCGTTGATTTCCGAAAGAACGAACAATCTCAACTCGGAGTCAGGAACGCTCCTCGATCATGAAATTTCTTATGACACACACATATATATATATATAAATATATATGTGTAATTATATATACATATATATATGTATATATACTTAAAACAGCAAATAACGTGAGATAGTCTATCGTGTCCTATTTATGTGTACCTTTCATGTGTCTAGTCCGGGAGAACGACGCAGAGCTTTTCCAAAGGCGAAGCTCGAGCGCGACGAGCCGATTCGAAAAAAAAGTAAAAAAGAAAGAGAGAGAGAGAGAAACGATTTAAACAATTGACAGAATAGAAACACCGGCTCGTCGTATCTCACGTCGTTCATCCCACTCAGCTAAGGCCGCGTTGACTCTTCTTCTTTTTTTTTCCTTTTTTTTTTCTTCCTTTGCCAACATTTTATTAATTGGACTTTCGACAACGCGACGAGACCGTAATCTCGGTCTTATCGCGATTAAACGAAAGCGTGGTCGATGCTGAGTACCAGAAGAGAAAAAAAAAGAGAAAGAGTGAGGAGAGAGAGAGAGAGATAGAGAGACGGAGAGGGAGAAAACATTTTTGGATCGTCGCGTCGCCCGTGTCAAAGATTTTTTCTCTCTCGATCAGAGAAATTTTTATTTTCACCACGCGACCGACAATTTCTCGATCCCATTGTGTTTCTTTACAGCCTCTCGTTCGATCTTCGCCAATTACGAATTAAATTCTACTTCACGCTATTACTTATTATAATTGTACTACTTCTACTCCTATTACTCTGGTTATTATTATTATGATTATTATTATGATTATTATTACTATTATTGCCATTACTAGCGTCATCTTCTCTTATTATTATTATTATTATTATTATTATTACCATTATTATGATTATTATTATTATTATTGTCGCAATCACTATATATTTTTTGTGTCTCTCGTCGTAACTTAGCTCATAACACTTATGAAAAAAAAACGAACCTTATTTACTGGCTTACTTATATCATTAATCACTACGATGAAAAGAAAAAAAGAAGAAAAAAACAACAACAACAACCACATCACTTCACTATATAACATCTACTATCACTTACTACTACTTAACGCTACTGCTACTTTTACTACCACTAACTTACTACTACTACTACTACTACTACTACTACCACCGCCACTACTACCACCACCATCGATTATTTATTTATTTATTTAATTATTATATAACATAACAGAAATTATGTTTTATTTGAGAATTAAACTGATTTGTGTTTGGTTCAAGAAGTTGTCGTATGTTATTATTTATCATTTACATTGTTTCAGTTTGCAACCTCTTCTACGTTCCAACACTATTATGTGTTTTATTGTGTTTCGATCCATCCAAACGTTTATCCTCGTTCCACCACCCCTCCTCCCTCCACCCCCAAAAAATATGAAGAAACGAACAAGAAAATAATATCGACGATGCTTGTACATCCTCCTGACGTTGGAGGAATATCTTATTTCCGGTTAGCTCGACGTGTAATTCTATGTGTAATATTATGCGATTTGCATTAAAAAAGCGAAAGGGAGAAAAAGAAGGAAACGATAATCGACCAAATCGCCCTTTTTCGATCGTGTATAGGGCGTTTTCACAAAGGCGAAGTAATACTTTCTATATGCGACGAGGATGATAAACGAACAAATGTAAGATCTATACCGTGTTTAATTTACGAAAATGCGATGAAAAAATGGTAAATTAAAAAGTGAAGGAAATAAAACGCACACGCACACAGACCGCGAGCACAGTAGCGCACGCAGGTGTAAGAAATGAGAGTAACGAAAATGCGTATAATGTGATAATAACGATTGAATTACGTATTAAGGAAACGATCTGTTATGTAGATTGGAAGTTACGAGATTGATGCGATGACGTTTAGTGGATAGATACGATGGAATATCGTCGGTGAGAGCTCCAGCGCACAAAACTGCTGTAAAACGCGATAATCGAATGAAATTTCAAATTGAATGAAAAAAAAAAACAGAAAAATCCCAATGTAAACGTAATGAAAAGAAAAAAAAAGTAAAATGCAGACTCGTGCTCTTCCGTTCTCGTTCCCGGCAGTCTCTCGGTGTCCGTCGGTACCGCGTACACAAACCGCGAGTCTTTCTGATCTCGATATTGTCCGTCTTAATAAAAAAAAAACGAAAAATAACACGATAAAAGGGCAAGAGAGAAACTTTTGACGATAAAAATCTTCCTCGGCTACTTGAAAGGCCGTACGAAGAAAATGACAAAAAATAAGAAAAGAACGACAAGATTTATAATAGTTATATAGTGTAATGTAATCGAGATAGCGAGAGAAAGAGGGAGAGGGAGAGAAATGTGAAACGAGAGACCGGGTAAGACTGCGCGATTTTTTTAAAGGTAATATTATATATTATATTATATAAATTACTGTCGCGCGAGCCCGGATCCCCGGAGAGAGAGTGAAAGAGAGAGAAAGAGAGAAAGAGAGCCCCGCGGCCCTACGCACAAAGCACACACTCGCGCTCGCAGCTACAATGATCTCACACACGCGTATAAATTTAAAACAATGGACAAAAAATAAAAGACGATTAGAAAAAGAAAGAGAGAGAGAGAGAGAGAGAGTTGAGAAAAAAAATTGAATTAAGATCCACCGGCAAAAATTGGCGAAGGAAAAAAAGATTAAGAAAGAGAGGGATGAGTGAGGAAAGAACAAAAACAAGCCACGCTAATCTACTTAATTAACTATAATATTACCAATCCGATTATTACGTTAGATATACATTATGTGTATTGTATTTATGTCTCAATAATCGTTGTTAGTTATATCGCTATGAAGGATGGCGAAGGTCAAAACGGCAAAAAGAAGGGGTAAAAAAAAACGAGAGAGCGAGAGGGCGAGAGAAAAGAAGCGATTTCGAATTTACAATCGTTACGAGTGAATTTTCCTTGATCGATTATCGAGCGAATGTGGATAGAAGCGAAGAAAAAAGTGAGAAAGAAAATTGAGAATTGATATCGGAGATGCGCCGGCGGCAGAGCAAAAAAAAGTATAATATCGTTTTTTCGATGAAGAAAAAAAAACTATATAAGTAAAAACACCCCCCAAAAATCCAAATAACGGGAGAGACACGACACACACAGGGAAAAGACAGCAAGAGGAAGAACAGATCTAAAAAAAAAAGAAAAAAGAAAAACAGATACACCGTACACGAGAAAAACAACAACAAAAACGAGTTTTAGCTTATTTGTGTAAGGAATATGATATTACCATTTATTGATTATTATATTAACCATTAGACTCATTGTATTATTGTACTGATAATTATTAGTACTCGTGCTACTTACTGATTGAGAATAATGACAGGTGAACAATTTAAAAAAGTGAGAAGGAAGAAAATGATGAGAAGAGAAAATAAAAATAAAAGACGCGCGCGGATTGCCAATGCCACAGAGACAAAAGGAACGAACAGAGAGTGAGAAATGGGGAAACAATCGAAAATAGTACAGTAGACCGAGAATTACGGGCGGTAATTAGTCTCGAGAATAACAAAAAAGGAAAAAAAGAAAAAAAAATTACTGATATTGAGTGATAGAGAGAAAGAGATAGGGTGAACAAAAAAAACCCGGGCGGGGTTCCGTGACCGTAGATCGAATACTCCTGGGGAGGGTGAGCGAGGTGCAGGGAATGAAAAAAAAAAGTAAAAAAATTATAAAAATAAAACGATCCACTCGTCGGATCGAGTTGTAGGATTTTACGAGGGAATTCAAGCGGTGCTGTAGACAGAGAAAGGGTTCGAAAGAAAAGGAACGAAAACTTAAAAAAAAATGCCACGAGAATAAATCGAAAGGGTTCGATAATTTTTGTCCCTCGTATCGTAGAATTCGTGAATCTCGCTGTTTTCTTTTGTTTCGTCTCGACGTATTAGCAAGTAAAAGGCGAAAAAGATCCGTTTGATCAATTACTCGAGAGCAAAGTGATTAACGTTCGTGAAACGTGACACGAAGATTGACAAATTGTGATGAAAGAAATTGCAATTTTTTGGAAAAGCTATTGGAAACGCGTGATTCGATTTTCCAATTACTTTTGAGCCAAAAAATTGATATTCCATGTTTTGGCCAATTTTTTCACGATTATAAGCGCAATTATCGTGTCACGATTCATGGGGAAATAATTTTTAAAAAAATATAGAAACACAGTCGTATTTTATGATTTCGTTGAAAGTAATTGCATTAATAGTTTTCGCTCGTTACTTGCGCGTTTGGGTGAAACGCCAGAGACGGTACGTAGAAGAAAAAGAAGAAAAAAAAGAGGGGGCAAGTTCGTTTGCCGATATTTGATCTCGGCTACAATAACGCGAGTCGAGAACGAGAAATACAGGGAGAATAACGTTCTTTCGAGCTTGAAAACATTCGATCGGTCGTCGCTCTTTCGACGACGACGAAATTTTCTACACGAGATAAGCGAAAAATAAAAAAAAAGTTGCATTTAAAGAATAAAAACTAAACAAATCTTTACCTGGTCGAATGCCGACGATGAGATCGAAGAAAATTTTTAAAAAGACAAAAAAAAACAAAAAAAGGGCGTACGTGTATATACATATAGGTCACTTTGACTTGTGTAACAACGAGAGGCGATAATTCGGGCGCGAAACTTCCGGTTTGAGATTGAAAGGAAAACAGAGAAAAAACAAAAACAAATAAAAAATATATATACGGGGACAACGGCATGACAGCTCTAGCTCACTGTAGGCCTAATTAAAGAAGCAGAAGAAGATGATGAAGAAGAAGAAGATGAAGAAGAAAAAGAAGAAGATGATGATGAAAATAACAAATGAAGAAAACCAAAAAAGATAAGAGGAATAAAGAGAAAAACAAAACACTATACATATGTACTATGTAAAACTTACCGATTGACGTATATGAAAGGCGCGAATGAGATTATCGTGAACGAATGAACGAGAGAGATTGATTGATTGATTGATTGAGAGTGAGAGCGCGAGAGAGAGAGAAAGAGAATCGTACGAATGATAGAAATACGATGAGGGGATATTATTTGCGAAGTGAACATATGTACTCAAGAGTAATCGAGATATTAACTCCGATGAGAGCCACAACGATCAATCCAAACAAAAAAAAACAAAAAAAAAACAAAAAAAAACAAATTAAATAAAAATAATAACTGAAAAAAACACTACTCCCTAAAAAAAGAGAGAGAAACGAGAAAAACGAGAAATAATTGAATAAAAAAAAGAGAGAGAGAGAGAGAGAGAAGAGATAGAGACGATGACAAGAAGGAGGATGGAGGAGGGATGGAAACGACGAAGAACTTACGATTAATGAGAACGCGGAGCGAGGTGAGGGAAGAAATGAAAACGAGAGGGCGAGAGCGAAAGAGAGAGATAATCTATAATCTTCTGTACATGTTTTAATTATTCTATAATTATGAATTACCATACTTGTAATGAACTATTAATTAATTAACGAATGAATTAATTGAATATCTATGAAAAACTATATATTTAAACGAAAAGAAAAAAAAACACGTGGTAGCTAGTCTGTCAATGGGTGTAACAAAAAAAAATTTACGAAACAGGACAAAACTGAATATTTAAATACCATGTATTCCGATTAATCGATGACACGTTTGACGGGGAGGAGGGGATCGAGGGCGCGGCTGAAGGTTCTCGGGAGGGCGGCTTTTCAACACCGGCCAAATTTACATGTATATATACATATGTATGTACCCATATGTATATATATGGCTACCACATTACCGTGAAAAAAAATTTTAATAATTCATTCGATCGCACGGTAAATTTCGAAACATTCCGAATCCATCCGCACATTCCTCGCACGCAACGTACCTTGAGAACGAATTAAATAATCCACGAGGGTTAACAGAGAGAGAGAGAGAGAGAAAGAGAAAGAACCGAAAGAAGGGAATAAGAGAATTTGATTTATGGTTTTTCATGGTACGAGACGCGAAGCTTTTGTATTACTCGAACATTCCGTAAGCGCAATTTATAACCACGTGATACAGACGAGATGTCGAGATTGGGTAAGAACGAAAAAAAAAGAAAAATACTCGATTCGATTGCACGATAAATTTCGGGACGTTAGACTTTGGGGTCGGGGGAACTTTGATTAAATCGTTTCGAAACGAGGGGGGAGACATTACACAGGGATATTTTTGTTTCTCTCTGTCGTAAATGCCGGGGCCTGATTACACCGATGTGGAAATAAACGAGAATTAAAATAAAAAAACGAGACGAGAAAATAATAACGATAATAATTTATACGATACTCCGTAATTCGAGGAAAATCGAACGACCGAGAACGTCGATCGTCGATTGACGCGTCGTGGACAGGTCGGCGTGCACTGGACGACGATAATGATAAATTAAAATTAGAGCGAACGAAAGAATAAAAAATAAAAATTAAAAACAAAGAATGCGAAAACAAATGAGATTAAACGAAGAGAACGGAGAGAAACCAAAGAAATTAAGAATAAAACAAAACACGAAAAAAAAGCAAAAAAATAATGATTAAAAAAGAAATACTCTCAGCGACGAAAAAAGACATATTACATATGTGGATATTACAAAGTAATGTATTTTATGACGGGTTTATAAGTAAGAGTAAAAAAAACGATATTATTGTATTTACGATAATGACCGTACTGTGGTAATAACTACGCTAAGTAGAGAGTAAATAAAAGTAAACGAAGAAAAAAAAAGAAGAAAACAATAACGACGAAAAAAAGAAGAGAATTAAAACGTTGAAACGAAGAAAACTGAGCGAATCGAGGAATATTCACGTCGCGAGGTGTGAAAAATGAGAGTTCGATCGATTAGCTAAACGCGTGTGTAATTCGCTGGACGAAAACTTGGCAATGCACGTATTTCGCGAGGCAACGCGGATCTTTCGTTGCCTCGACGTAAAGATGAACGATAGGCGAAGAGAAATGATAAAAAGCAGGAAAGCAGAAAAGACTCGTGGGTTCGAATTAAATAGGAAAGAAAAATCAATGAACGAAGAACAGTGAGAAATATGAGGAAAAAAAAGAAAGAGAGAGGAGAGACGTATCGCAAAGCTTCGAGCACCGATCGAGGGTAAGCGCATTATTCGAAGAAAAAAAAGAAACGAAAGAAGAAAATAAATGAAGAAGAGTACACTGGCGCAAAGAGGAAAACTTTGCGAAGAAAAAGAAATTGTATCTGTCGCGCAACACATAGTATGTTCGTATGCTTCCAGTTTTAATGCAATTCCACGCGATCATACGTGACTAACGTTCTTCCTGGGCGATTTAAGCGAGATCTTTGCACAAATTACATTTGTACTGTAATAACCACGACCGATCGACGAAAATACAGCAAAAAAGAAAAGAAAAAAGAAAGGAGAAACGGAAATGAAACAACAAACAAAATCGCATCAGCTCTAAACTCGTACTTTTGCTGAAACGAGGAGAAATTCGCGAGTAATCGCAGCGTAAAAAAGAAACGAAGTTGCAAAATACACGCGACGTCGCCTATAGCGCGACTCGACGATAAAGTCGATGAACGAATCGTCGCGGATGAAAACATTTTTCCCTCGCTATTAAGAAAACAATAGTGAATTAACGAATTAAGAAAAATTGGGCCACGCCCGAGGACCCCTGGCCCACAAAATCCCTTCGCAAGTGTCGAGAAGCGAATTAAAGAAGAAAGCTAAAAACCCGCGTAAACGTTGGCAAAAGGGGTGAGAGAAAGAAAGAGAAAGAGAGAGAACAAACAATAAAAACGTCATAAACGCAACGCGCCGATCGAACTGGCAGTCGGAGGCTTCCTAAAGAGAAAAACAAAAATGAAAATGAAATGGAAGAAAGAAGGAAAAAAAAGAAACAAAAAACGAAAACAACCGCGAATATCGTTGCACGAAATGGCGCGACGATCTTTGGATTTACGCGATTCTTTCGGGCTGCCGCGATATCACGAAAAAAACGAAATAACGATTAATGAAAATGATTCCGTATACAGATTGCAACACTGGCATTATATTATATATACATGAAATATATAATATATGATGTATTACATATTGTATATTACGTACGATGTATAATGTGTAATATATAATATGTGAACACCAGGGACAGACTACACGCACAAAAAAAGCTCACCCCCCTCCCGCAGATCTCGTAAAAACACAACAACAACAAAAAACAAACAAACAAAAAAAAGAAAACACGAAGACAAAAGCACTTTGGGGACAGAACATTTTTTCGACGTTATATTATAGTGTTATAAACGAGAAACGCGAATAACCGAGATTTAACAACCCACTCCCGCGCGCAACTCTAAACAGGACATCTTATAAACGAAATGAAAACAAACAAAAAAGGTGAAAAAAGAGCAAAAGAAAAAATGAAAACAACATGAAAACACGAAAACACGTATATATTTACCATTTTACACGAATGCGCCATCACATTGTTGATATAAATTGCAATCCACGATTATTACTATTTACGATATAATTATTATCTTGCATTGTCTAGTCATACGTTATTATTGTATAACTAACGATATTAATTATTAATTATTAACCTGTAATACCTAGTCGCATTATGTGTTGCATAAAAAAAAACTATGTGAAGAGAAATTTCGAGCGCTAGGCGAGAGAGAGAGAGAGAGAAAGCGAGAGAGAGAGAGAGAGAAAAAGAGGCGAAAAAAATCATCAAAGAACAAGTATGGGAGACCGAGATGAACGAAAGATGAAAAATTATTGCACAACAAACAACTGCGCGCGTTATCGAAGAGAAAGAGAAAGAGAGACAGATAGAGAGTAATGAACTGGAAGATAGCGAAAGCGAGCTAAAGAGAGAGAGAGAGAGAGTATGAACTCCACCTCCGAAGGCGTAGTGTACGTCGATCGAGTTATTGTTAAATCATAGCAACCATCCGAATTTTTTTTCTTAACAACCCTTTACTGATTGACCATACTCGGGGTTGCGAAAATTTATGCGTGTCGATTACGAAAAAAAACGAGCCGCCATGAGAGAAAAGAGTCTGCGTTCGGCGATGATCATCCCTAATGAAAAAAAGTAGGAGATTAAAACGAATAATCAGTGAAGGGTTTAAAAATTCAATGTCTTCTCGAACAGGAAAGAAGGCCAAGAGTAACGAATATGTTATTGCGGGCAGTATTTTATTCGGTCTTTGCTACGATTCAACATAGTAATGGGGAATAGGGAATAAATAAGAAACTGCGGGAATGTCGAAGCATCGTAGTTGCGTCTTTCTTTGCGCGAAAAGGGCGGGAGGGTGTATTCCTCGAAAAGAAAAAAAAAACCGAAAAAGACAAATGAAAATCAAACAGCCGTAGAGAAGGATGGTTCGTTCCTGTATCGCAAAAGTATATATATATATATATGTATGTATACTTAAACGTATATACATATACATATGTGCAGTCATTAAGTTCTATTACTGTCAGTTCTTGTTAAATCTCCCCCTCCCCTTCTTCGCCTCGGTCACCGTACCGTCCCTTTAACGTCGCTTATAATTTCCGGCACTACGACTGCGATCGGCAAAATTCACAATTCCCGTATCTCGAACTTCGTACTTACGTCGTCCTCAAACTTCCTGTGCAATCGTAACGCAAAAGAGAAAAAAAGAAGAAAAAAATTCAAATAAAATAATTTAAAAAAAAAAACAACCATCCCTCCCTCCCTCCCTCCCGAGGAGAGCTCGCGGGCCCTATATTGCAATATTTGTACTTTTCCATGTTGAAACCTCGATATACAATAAATTATATTAACAAACTTTCATACGGTATTTGTGTGCTTTTGGTAATATCATGAAGGTCGTATGTTGTTCAGCGTTTTGAGCAAGTTTCCCTCGTGGTCGTTACCGGAAATCGTCAGAAACTTTATCTTCCAGTTTAGACGCTCGAATTCCTCGGCGTTTTAAATTTGGCGCTAAATAATCGTCGGTAAGTGCACTGCCGAGCGTTCTGCTGAACCGTCCGTCGTTAAAGAGGATTCAGCGGGCTGACATCTTGGCGGCAAAACAGCGAACTTTACCCACCCCGAGGTTGCAACTTTTACCCATACGTAGCCGAACCTCTCTTCATCTCCGTAAACACTGGTAAACACGTTCTAACGAACTGTTATGCCGCGAAAAAGGGTTCTAGCGTCCAGCTCGTACATTAGTCTTAAAAGTTCATGAGTTTTATGGATTGAACTTTTTTTATCACTCGTTGACCAGTGATTATTAATTAATGTTTACGCGATGCCGTTGAAACTGAAACCAACGCGTTACGCTCATCCCGAGGGTCATACCGGTGTTTGTTACTACAGTGGTGACAAGTGAGTAAAATCTTTTGTTTATTTTCTAATTAAAACCACTGTTAGATTTATCATTGAAATGGATTTATTCTATCGCTATAATGATTCAGAGGTGGTCTTGTAACATGTGGAGCCGATGGAGATGTGAGATATTGGCTAGATTTGATGGACGATGATCCTTCGGCAAGCTGCATCGCGGAGCAGGCTACCGCCGTCGTCTCTAAGGTAAACTATCCCAATTTGATTGATGCAAATTTGTGTATACGTTTTTCTTAAATTATAACGTATCTAACAGTATTTCTGAAATACGCTTTATTTCAATTTCATATAAGAATTATTTCAGTGCTTTGAAAAAATTTGCATTCTAGAATGGCAAGCTGTACGTTGGAAATGACAACAATACTGTTCAGATACTTACACTTCCAGACTTGGAGAAAGAAGGTGTTGTGACTCGTTTTTCAGCTACCGTTTCAGCATTAGCTACTACAAAGAATAGCAAATTAATAGTTTCCGGAGCATGGTAAGTTCCATATAATCGACGATTTAATGTATTTTGTAATAATCTGAGAACCAGGAATTAAAATTATTTATATACAGAAAAATTATCATAGAAATAATTATTTTCAGTGATATGAGAATTCAAGTGAGTAACATCGAGACTTTGAAGAATACAGAACTCAATGGTCACGAGGCACCCATACTGGGTTTATCTCTAGATCCAAAAGAAGAATACGTGGTAAGTGATATGAAGATATCAACGATTCGTTACATATTCTGACAAACTCCTAATATTTGTCCAGGCTTCATCGAGCGCCGATGGTACTATAAGGATATGGAGCATAAAAGAAAAGAAAGCCATTCACGTATGGAACAACGTAGTGCCAAAGTGCAATTCATTTTTCACAGCAAAGACCTACTCGACACCCTCTTTTAATCCCAAAGATGGATCGACGCTCGCTTATCCGCATGGTAAAGAGATAATAATCGTCGAGCGTGACACATGGAAGGAAAAATCTCGTTTGAAGTGTTCGGATTTACGAATGGTTGGATCATTAATCGTTTTTTTTTTTCTGAAATTCTCACCATTTAAATATAGAGATACGACATACGCGATAGATTTGCATGATCGATGAATTAAGCTGAATATACAATAATATCTATTGTAATATAATATCTAACAATTTCGAAGTACAAGAAGTTTCGCTAAATCTTGTATTTTTCGTTTTTTTTCAGGAACTAAGCATTTGTAAATATTCCGAGTGCGGAACTCGTATAGCTGGTAGTTCAGTGCACGGTGAGATTGTCGTATGGGACGTCGACAGCGGTGAAACAGTAGGATATGTTGAACACCATCAGAATTCAAAAATCACGACTCTCGTTTGGCATTTGGATAAACCTCATGAGTTAGCGTTCTGCGATAGTCTTGGGCAATTGGGTTGTATCGATGTTGTGAGTATCCTCTTGGAACAAGGAAATTGTTGAGAGAACAAGTCGCGATGGTAATTATAAAGTAAATTTTTAACGTAGATGGGAAATGATAAATCGCTGGACGATCTTGACTCAAATGTTCCGAACGATCGTGATGTTGACGACGATTTTGAAATTGGCGGTGACAATCATTCAAACGGTATCGTCGACGACCTGGCAGACGACGACGACGACGATGATGAGAATGTTATATCGTTGAATAAAATTAAAAAATCAGTACCTCTCGTTGCCGATGATGTCAAGAGTCACTCGGATAATGACTTCGAGTTTCCCCATACCGAGACAAAAGTCGCGCTACCGGAAATTAATTTGCAAGCACCTTTTCAACCTGGCTCGTCGCCGGAACATCTGTTATCTCGGTTTATGGTATGGAACGATACTGGAATCGTAAAGTGTTACACCTCGGAGGTCGACGACGAGTCTAGCATTGAGATTGAATTTCACGATACGACAATCCATCATACGATGCACATGAACAATTATCTGAGACATAATTTGGCGTCTCTATCGCCACAGGCTGTGGCACTTAGCTGTCCATCAAACGACGGTTCACCCAGCAAACTCGTTGTTGTCGTTTTGCAAGGTACTTTTTCACCCAAGATATTACCAAAATCATATAATTTTTGTTTTTATTATTTTTTTATATTATAAACGGTATACGGGGAAGAAATAATAATGACGATGTGAACGAATCAGGTTGGGGTTCCGGGAACAAGGAATGGTCCATAGAATTGCCAGTGGGCGAGGAATCGCAATGTCTCGCAGTCGGCGATACTTTCGTTGCATTGGCCACGTCGCGAAGAAATTTGAGACTCTTTATGATAGGCGGTACACAGAGAGAGGTAATAGCATTGCCTGGATCACCCGTAGCTATGAACGCTCTCGGTAATCATCTCGTCGTCGCTTATCATACCGGTGTGGGAACGTCGAACGATCAGCATATGAATCTAATGTGGATAAGAGTACGTGGTCCTGATTTGCGTAATCAGACACTCACCGTTCCTCTATCACCATCCAGTGAATTAACGTGGCTCGGTCTCACCGAACTTGGTTCGCCGACTATTATGGACGAGGAAGGTCTCTTAAAAATATATGACAAAAAATCGAATTTGTGGAGAGTAGCTTGTGATACAGACCAACAGGTAAATTATATTCTCACTCGTATTTGAAACAAAAATGTAATCACACAATTTACTATGATTTTCTTCACTTGTCGATTGTGGTTTTTCAAATTTTGTAAATGTTTTTCGGAAACTTTGTTTTTCAGTGCAAGGGTAAAATGGATCATTTCTTCTTAATCGGTATTACCGAGAAAGACAGAACAATACGTTGTGTGCTGTGTAAGGGTAGTCGTTATCCCGCGACGACACCGCGGCCTACGGTCAACGAGATACCGCTGACACTTCCTCTCTGCGAGCCTGATTCTGAAAAGTCCGCGAAAGAAGCACAGTTGTGGCAGATTGGTAGTCATCCACACGATGAAAACGAAGCGGTTCTCCAACTCATTGTGGTACTTATTTTTTTTCAGCCAAATTTGATATTGAATCAAAATCTACAATCCGTTAATTGACTGTTTTTTTAATTTTTTCAATCGCAATCTCAGTTCGCCTGTCGAGGAAACGTCGACTTTCGTGCCGTCGAGATATGCGAGCAAATTGCATCGGAAAAAGTTCTGGATTTGGCTATAAAGTATGCCGGTAGAATTCATCGTATGGCATTGGCCAACAAATTGGAATCGATTGCTGAGAAAAAGGAAGAACAAGAGACGATCAATGTACTGGAACAGGAAAAAGTGGATTTTGTGAGTCACAACGAGATGATCGAGACTGTTGATACACAGGAGGATTTAATACTAACGCCGATATCGAAAAAGCAACATGAAGTCGAAATTAAACCACTGACACTTAGTGGAAAGCGCAGTAATCCATTCCTAAAAAGCATCTCAGCCAAAGATTCTTCGCCATCTGCGAAAGGCGAGTATTTCCGATGTAAAAATCAAACAAATCGTATACGAATGCTTGAGACCCAGATGGAAATATAGTTTATCTCATGAATAATTCTAATACATTAATGTCGTGTAATATTATCCATTAGGTCTCTCCAGTATGACGACGATGCCAGAAAAACCACAGAAATCAACAACAACACCTACAACGAAATTACCATCGAAGCAATCGCAACGGAAAACTAGCAGCACGAAGAATCAAGAATCTTTCGTCGTTTGGCTAGCGAAGAACAAAGCAGATTTACGCGAAGAATTTCCAGATCTTAGCATGGTCGAGTTTTCCAAGGCAGCTTTGTCGAGATACAAGGAAGAGTTCGAGGGTTCAGCCGCAAATTCGACAGATCTCAAGAAACGTAAGTTGTCCAGTCCCGAGTCACAGGACAGCCAACCGAAACGATCAGCTACGAACAAACTGATGGAATTCTTTTGTGATAAATGATATTCTAATATTTTATTTTTAAATTATTGTCCACGATTACCCAGTTTTCATACAAATTTTATACCATGGAAATTCGATAAGTATCATTACATTTATTTTAAACGAAGATACATTCATTCGTACGTGATACTAAAATATTTGTCTTTTACAACCGGTCTTCGATTCTCCGAAATCCAGCTGCGAATTCCAATCTACCCCACTACTTGACCTCGAGGGTGAATACAGAGCAGCGTTCGAAACTGTATAAGTGCGGCGACCAGAAATTGGTCGTTGCGAGTCCGAGACCCTTCGAGATTTCGTTAATCGAACGAGCGCTTCGATATCCGACGTTATACTTCGTCACATGGACTTTTGTGACCTTATAACGTGTTTCGAATTACAAACGTACCGCACTTCGTGTTGCTCGACGTAGCGAAGTTTCACCTATTCGGCGTTGACCGATATCGCAGGAAACTTTTTTGCCTCGTCCATTGTAAAAGTGCAGCAGATATATTCTTCGTTTACCGTTAGTCCGTCCGCGAGCTTCGAACGAGTCGCAAGCGTTTGGTAGAGTGCGCCGTCTCTCCGCCCTGTGGCCAGTACAATGCGAGCATCGAGCCGCAAATAAATCGATTGTGATAACAATTTATTATTTTTTTTTCGTGAGAGTTGAAAACATCAAAGCTGCTTTATGACGAATAAAATGAAAGGGGGTGAGTACATTTGCATTATACGTTGTATAAATTTTTTTTAAATGTAACCACGTGCTCAAATTTTATAAGAGAGCTCGCATGCATCCTGTTGCATCATCCACGCGCCGCCGGCAGGCCAAATATATCCCGGTAGTACGATGCCTGCTATCGAAAAACCCTCGCGCTTTATTTGACTCTGCCGTTTGGTAGTAAATTATGCAAAAAGTTTGCGAGAATGTACGAAATATATTGTTATAAATATCTAATCTTATCGAAGAAATGTTATCATTCTAAATTCGTCGCGACCCCTGACTGACTTTGATTGTCAAAAAAAATGGTCAAGGTAAGATCGCAATTCTGCGGTATATGATTGTAATTTGTCTCAAATTGATCCCGAAAGGACCTTCGTTTTGTATCTCGTAACGTGTGAGTTACGAATTGTCATACAAGTGATATTTTGCTCGCACGCGCGAGACGGTAAGACGATCCACTCCTGTCTGTAATATGAGATCTTATACTACGACGGTATACAATCTCAATCTCCCGCTGACTTTGAATTTTTTTCTTTGACCCGTAATTTTATTATGCTCGCTCTGCAATCTCGACGATAAAATGCTGAACCGATGCGTTTACTCGATAATGATCCGAATTCGTTGATCCAATTTAAAGGACTCTCAAAAATGTCTGAATAAAAAAAACCAAGAGAAATAAAACCTTTTCTTTCGTTTGGAAGATGAAATATTGATATTTCTGGAAAGGGATAAAGATGAAACGCATGAAATATTACAGATTACGAACCTTTGGACGCGATCCAAGAAGCTATGGGAGTGATGGGCCCATGGCACATTATAATAACCGTCGCTCTTTCCTTGGTGAACTTTCCGGTCGCATGGCATCAATTGTCCATCGCTTTCTTAGCTCCACCGGCAAATTTTACTTGTATAGAACCAAAATCCGTCGATAATGAAACGACGTTAATGAAATGCAGCGTTCACGTCGGCAACGGTACATTGGAAAAGTGTCGTGAATTCGAATACGATAGAAGTATTTTTTTGGAAACTATCGTAACGCAGGTTCGATTGGATGAGTTATTAAATATTTACATGAATTTAATATAAGGTCAAATTTAGAAATAATAGGAAATTAAAATAAAAACAATGCTTTTAGTGGGATTTAGTGTGCGATCGTGATCAACTGGCAAATTTCGCACAATCATGTACTATGTTTGGAATTCTTGTTGGTAACATGATATTCAGTATGATGGCCGATAGGTAAGTCCAAACCGCGAAATCGTGATATAACGTTAATGATAATGTGAAATCGTTAACTTTATTAAGATAAGCAATATGCTCCTCGAATACTTTGATCCACGATATCGTTTCATTGTATCCAATTAATTAATCTTCGTCGATTACAGAATCGGTCGAAAAATTCCCTTAATGATAGCAGTGGTAGTACAGTCACTGACTGGACTATTCAGTACTTTTGTGCCATGGTACGAATTGTTTTTGGTATTGAAATTCGTCTCGGCGGTTGCAACTGGCGGGACTATGTTGATTAGTTTCGTTCTTCGTAAGTAACGGAAGCAATTTTCTTTCGATATAGTTAAACAACAACACGAACGAACTATGATACAAGTCAATTAAACTGATGAATTAATTACAGTTATGGAGATCGTGGGTATGGAGTGGAGAGCCACACTGTCCGTTTTGTTTCATATACCATTTTTACTCGGGCATTTGACGAATCCTCTTATATCATATCTGACAAGGTCCTGGAAGGGATTCCAATTAGCCGTATCCGTACCACCGATACTTTTGCTCTCTTACTATTGGTAAGTGATAACGGTTGAAAAATGATAAGGTACAGGGGCAAAAAATAATTAATATTTCTTACATTTTTAGGATAGTACCAGAATCACCGAGATGGTTACTCGCTGTAGGAAAAGTTACCAAAGCCCGTGATGTTTTGACCTCAGCGGCAAAAAGAAATAAAATATCAATGGAAAAAGTCGCAGCTGCTGTGGATTCTCATGAGAATCACAGTAAAACGACGTCGGAAAGACAAGATGAAAAATACAATATTACTCATTTGTTCAGAACACCCAATATGCGAGTAAAGAGTATCTGCATAGCTTCCAATTGGTTTGTACTTGGGGTCTGTTATTTTGGATTGGCTCAATACATCAGTCAGTTGGACGGCAATATATTCGTCAATGTCGCCGTCTCCGGTGAGTCGCGTCGTTAATTTGTCCTCGCGTAATTTTTCTTCATTTTCTTCGAAAGGTACAAGGAAATTAGAATTCTTGGATTTTTTTTCAGCGTTGATTCAATTACCCGGCACGCTGGTTGTTCTGGTCCTCATATCACGTGTCTCGCGATTGAAAATATTAATCGGTGGAAATTTGATGTCGAGCTGCTGTTTGTTGTTGATAATGCTCGTTTCAAATTCAACGGCACAAGTGTGCCTGGCTTGTCTTGGCCTAGCCGGTATGGCAATAAGCTTTCCTACTATCTATCTTTACACGGGTGAAGTTTTTCCGACCGTCGTAAGGAACAACGGCCTTGGAATGTGTAGCGTAGCCGCGAGAATCGGCAGTATGATAGCACCTTTTATCGCAACGATGGTAATTTTTCATTTTTTACATTCCAACAGAAACAATCGATGATTAATGAGTCTGCGAGAGCAATTGATAGAAATTGAACAGAGGAAAGAAAAGATGTATGCAATTATTGTTTCTTACAGGGAAGCCTTGGAGCTTGGTTACCGCCGCTTTTGTTCGGCATTAGTCCACTGCTCGGAACTGTTCTTTGTTTTTTATTGCCGGAAACGATGGACTGCGAGTTGCCAGAAACGATCGAGGATGGCGAAAACTTTAGAAAGTGAGATATACCTCGGTTAACGCGTACAAATATTTTTGTGTTAATATAATACTTTACAGTTATGTGATTATAGGAAAAAATACAAATTGTCTCATGCTTCGCAACGTTTATTCCAATTACAAGACCGATTCTTCATAAAAATATTATCATTGCCATCGTCATCATCATCGTGACCATAATATTTTTTTTTCAGGAAGAAGATTGTCACGGAATCCGTAGCGAACAGTTAGAGAAAAACAACAAGGGTCTCGTGCTTAATAATTCGTTAGCTGAGTGTCAGGAAAATGATCGAACGAATCTACCTCAAGGGAAAACGAATGTCAGACTGTTATCGACAATTAAATTGAATTCGCGCAATAATTTTATTCACGAATATTTGATTGTCCGAATAAGTATTTCACTCGAGGATCCATCGCTGAATATTTAATCTTTTTTTATTCAAACACACGCATGCCATATAACTTTCTGTATCCTTATATGTTATTTTTACTTAAAGATAAACATCTTTTTTACAACTCAACAGGACAAAAATGAGAAATGAGATGATTGATTTGATATAATTGTAAGATTTTCTTTCGTCAATTTCAAGACTATAGCGTAAAGAAGAATTTTATTTCTCTTCTTAAGTAACGAGCAATAACGAGATCGTGAGATGAAAAGCAACGAAATTTACGTTACTACCTACGGTAATCCGGTTATTCATAAGCATTACATATATATATACACATATATATGACAATATTAACAAATGATAAATCAGCCTTATTGTCATCTCGCACGAGCGAACCGATCGGCGAAATGGTCGTTCACACCGTCCAAGCGTGATAATTAAAATAAAAAAAAAATAAAAGCTCGAACGATGTCGACCTCCGTTAATTCTTCAATCTATGAAATTCTTTTTAATTGAATTCTTTCTCGTCGAGGGCAATTGGCAGGCTCATCTACGGAGGCGTCTGACCCAGATAGAGTATTTTGTTCGGCAAGGCTGTAACAACCCCGTTTGTTCGTTTGTGCACCGCGTCGAACATTTGATTGCCATATTTTACTGTACTGCTGAATGAGCCAAGCCACGAGGATACGATGCTTTTCGAGGGCGATTTTTCTATGTGAGCTACAGTAGAACCTGCGATAAAAAACCCATGAATTTTTATAAAGTTAAATATTTGAAAAGAAATAAACACATTTAAAAAATGGAGAATCGCGGCATATTTTTCAATGCTATGATTTTTTTGTTATTTACCTATCAGAAATTTGAGAATCGTTGGATTGACTACTTCGGGCATTTCCTGATGTGGAAAATGCCGAGCACCTGTTACGACTTTGATGTTAAATCTCGCGAGATATTCCGTGCTCTGCACAACGTTTTCCAGTGAGACGCAGGGATCGAGGTTGCCAACAATGAGCAACGTCTGATTACAAATCGGCTCACAAGTGGTCATGTCCAAACGTGTGAAAGGCAGCTTGCGATAATAATTTATCGGCCCGGTCCAGTCCTCTATTACGGCCAAACAGTTGGAGGAGTAATTAGTTAGTAATTAATTATATAATGTGTGATATCGTCGCCTATTTATTGGCTTTAAACGAACAAAATACGTTCTAATCATTTTATTCTAATTATTTTATTACAGTCATATGATAGCTAATGAATAAATCGAGGAAAATTCAGTCACCTGTTCTACTGAACGCATATTTATAAGCCTCCACATAATTCTTTTCGCTCGATTGATCGAGATGCAGATGTTTGTAGGTGTCGTTGATAATAGAAATATCCTCCTTCAGGGCATCGATTTCGGGCAAAAACGGTAATCTACTGAAATGCATCCATCTAAGATACCAAATTAAAATTGTACAAATCTCTTTCACGAATATTACTAATCGGATGATCTAATTGTTATAAGATCGATATTGGCTTGCAACAGGAACTACCCACTTGTCGTCGCAGGCAGCATCTCCCGAGAAACCTTGCCAGTAGTGATTGGGATGAGGACTGGAGATAGCAACAAACTTGTGAACAAGTTCACCGTGAAGAGCTAGCATGTACCAACTAAGGAGACCACCGAGATCATGACCGATAATACTGCAATTCTTCACACCAAGAGCGAGAACGAACTGTCTAAGTTCGTCGATCAAAATCTCAATTTTGTACGATCGTCTCGTTGATGGCTTGTCACTGTCGCCAAATCCTTTGAGATCTAGAGCCACCACTCTAGGACAAAGTTAACTTAAAAATCAGCTTTTCACCTCTCTGATACTTTTTTTTATATTCCTTACCTGAAATGTTCCGAGAGCACGGGTATCTGTTCCCTCCAAGTCAACCAACAATCTGGAAATCCGTGCAACAACAGGAGAAGAGGATTCGAACGATCCCCAGCCTCGACGTAATGAAATTTCACACCCTGAGACAAACACGTAATTATCTCGGATAAAAAAAAGTTTGGTAAAAAAGAAACGATAAACAATTATTTAATCCTTTGTATTAGAGAAGTGACTTTTGTTCACCACTTAAAAGTGCTTAATTGAACAACGTGAAAAGTATTAATAAGTATCAAACCCTTGACTTTTCCGCGATCTCCAATTTTTCATCAACTTACATTTTTTACAATTGGTCATTTACATTTGCGACACTCGTCAACATATCACTTTTATCGTACAAGAAACAAAGAAAAATAATAAAAAATCATATATCTTCGTGCAACGCTCGTGTTATCGTGCGAGGGTCAACGAGAGATCGCGAGAACGCGTACGACGCTTGCACTCGTCAAGAGCGGTTTAATTAATCACATTTTAATCCGTTTCGAAATATATTTGCAGCAACTTAAAACGAATAAACATTTCAATGTACACAAATGCACGACACATTATCCGAATATGACGGATGAGACGGATAAAATATTTACCTTAAGTTTCACGTATGAATGTTTTCCGAGGCTGTTATCGACGAGACAAGACGGTGGATTGTCACGTTGTCGTAGAACAAAAAATTTCTTTGGGTCCCAGGCCCATTTGACGAGACGCTTGACTATCAGACAGAGACCGTAGACGAATGATAAGAAGTGAAGTTTGGTTATTTCCCAAAAGGAAACGCGCACTATTTTTGGATCCATTTTTCACAATTTTTCAACAATTTTCTTTCATCGATCGAACACTTTTCTTCGAGGATTGTACCGAGCTCCTTCTTCCTTCTATTTCAAGTTCACTATGGGTTCGAGTTTCTCTGGAATTTTCTATACCTGCTACATCCGAAATACGAGACGCTCCTAGCCCATCTATCGTTCTTCCAAAGTCCACTGACCGATGCGGGCTGTCAGCAGAAGAGTAGTAGTTTTTCTCTCTCTGGTTTCTATTCTAATACCGAATGTTCGACCAGATTGTCGCATATACCAATCGACCATGGATGTATTATTCGAAAAACCTCGTAAATTACTAATGTCTGTGTACTGCAAACCATTATTCATCCGATCATGTGACGTGCTGATCTAAGACTTTGGGTGCTCGATACAAACATCGAGTCTGTGTAAACAAGTAAATTTTCGCATTCTCCCCACTTCTGCACTTTGCAAATCTCTGCGCTTTTAAATGAAGGAACAGCTGATTTTCGAAAATTGTTGACTCATCGCAGTTTAGACATCGTTAATATTTTTTTTACGAAATTTGTCATTAATTTTGTCGCGAGATATGGAAGGTTTGCAAGCCGGTGTACCACTTGCTCAATTTTTGGATATTTATTTAAAAATCCAGTCCATAAACTGGTGGCTTACGAAACTCACATGTATTCACGTGGTGAGCTTTGCATGCAAGTATATACGTGCTTACGAGGATACGTATAGAATTATAAGGAGACCCAGCACTCGCGAGATTCGATACTGGACTGTGACCTTTACTTTACAGTCTTGAGCTATAACCGTTGAATACATATTTCTCTCATTTCTTATCTGGCTAGCGTGATGTCTTGGTCAATGATAGCAATCCACACAACTCATGGCTTCGACGTTTCGACCACAATCATCTTTCGAACAATTCGTTGAGGGAGACGATTGGATGGAGATATCGTTAATCTGCTATGGTCATGCCATACGTAAGTGGGTAATACCATTTTTGGTTGCAAATGTTTTTTATTTTAAGAAATTATTCCTCTAAACTTGTATTAAACACGAAAAATAATAATAAGAATCATAAGGGTACCTATAATAATAATAAAAGCGAATTTTTTTTTGCCAATCATCACTCTCCCGAATAGAAAGACTCTTTCCATATTTGTCTTTCTATATATTTTTTCGAGCATTAGCGCAATCTCAGATAGAAAGTCGTGATATATTTTTTGGGGAAAATTAGCACTCTCCCGGATAGAAAGACTTATAGTCTTCCTATATTCTTAGCAAATATTAGTGCTCTTCATATTTAACTATAGTGCATACATATTTAACTATGTCTTAATACATATTTGTCCATGGTGTTTTGGCGTGAAACATGGGTAAAGCACAGCATTATCCGCTGTGTAATTTAATGCTACAGCAGTTATTGCTGTGCTGTTTCAGTAAATGTTAACTATCTTCGAAAAACACTATACGGGGGGTGCAGTGCAACGCCAAAGGACAAAGCGCACATGCATTACAGGGTAAGTACACCCATACAACTCCGTGACTTTAGCCAATCAGCTAAGATCACGGAAAACTTGATTTTTCAGGATAAATCGATAACGTGCCTTTAGCGATTTGGCTAAAGTCACGGAGAAAAATATAATTTTCCTTCCGCGATTTTAGCTATGTGTCTAAAGTCACGGAGTAAATTTATCCTGAAAAGTCTGTTTTTTTTCAGAAAAATTCGCTGTATGTGCGCTCTATGTTTGTGTGCGATGTGTGTGCTATCCGTGCACTTACTGCATAGGCGCTGTTTCGAAAATAGTTAACATTTACTGACAAAGCACAGTAATAACCGCAGTAGCATTAAATTACACAGCGGATAATACTGTGCTTTACCCATAATGTCTCCCGCCAAAAACATTTTGGAGTCAATTGCTGCAGCGGAAACGAACAGAACTTCGCTGTACATCTGCTGTGTGATAGAAAGCCTATAAACAAATATAGTAAGACTCCGTATATCTGGGATAGCGCTAATTTTCCCCAAAAAATATAGTGAACGATATAGTAAGACAAGATAGTAAGTCTTTCTATCCGGCATAGTGCTGATTTGCACATAAAAATATAGTAAGACTATAGTCGTTCTATCTGAAAAACAAAGATTATTTTCTTTATGTATATATTATTCTGCATAAAGAACGGTCGATAAAACAGTACGACTAGACAATGTATCGACTATCGGCAAGACAGGTTATCAATATACCGACGGTAGATTTTTAAGCCTTCTTCGCTCTGCCGATGCAGTCATTTCTCGTTATGTTTTAATCATAAATGTATGAATTTGTTGTTTAATAACGATACATTGTTGTTCGGAGTAGTTAAAATCGCGTGGGATAAAAATAAAGAAAAACGAAAGAGAAAAAAAAATTGGCAGCGGTGGGATTCGAACCCACGCCTCCGAAGAGACTGGTGCCTTAAACCAGCGCCTTAGACCGCTCGGCCACGCTACCTCGATGTCAATGTTTCTTAATAACAAACTGTTAACTTGTTTATTGACTATGAATATGGCTGATCGCATAGTAATGACAATCTATAATATTTGTCACCTTCATAGTATTAAAAAATTCTCAATGATATTGAAAATTAAGAATCAATATGTTTCGAAGGCATAGTTCCGAACTCTTAAAAAACGGAAATCTATTATTATTATTATTATTATTATTATTATTATTATTGAGTATTTGACATTTTTCTATATTTTTTTTGAAAAGTACATTCAAGAACGAAAATTAAAAGAAAAATTCAATTTGGACTATTATTAAAGAAGTTATGAGCAAACGCCAAAAAAGAGCGATTTATTTGAAAATTCGATGCTTTTAACGGGTAATCAAAAAAATCTCAAAATTTACCACGCAGAGTTTTTCAATGGATAATAAAAAATATCAAAATACTGAGAAAATTAAAAAAAAATGAAACTGTCCGATTTGGCGAGGAATGCCCCATATACCATACGACATTAAGAAAAATGCGTTAATTACACAAAATTGTCCTATCAAATCGAACCTGCGACCTCATCAGTAAGGATTTATTATAGGTGAAGTCGTGTCAAGATAGAAAATAATTTTCTACAAGGTCTCTCTCTCTCTCCTTCTTTCGTGTAAGCTAGTGAACGACAGCAAAGAAGACTCGAAGACTCCTCGACATCAGGATATTAAAATAATTGCAAGTTGCCCAAGGAGAGAGAGAGAGGATAGATCAATATTTCCTCTTGAGGAATTGAACTGCCTGTAAACTCAACGAACTCCTCGAGTTCCGTCGCTACACATTTCCCTGCAGCACCCCTTTTATCCCCCTCGCCCTCGTGTAATGCCAACATTCTATATCCTGTATGCCTATACTGTTTGCTGTCTGACGCCAAGTCGTCATAGCGTGTATTTGATATTTGCTATTTGCTACCGGTAAACGCGTATTAGCCAAGTGGATCGTAACGACGAGTCTACATATATTCATCTCTATATATATATACACACAAACATACACATATTTCGGCTATAAATAAATGAGATATGTTAGATAGAGTACGTACATGTATTGCTGGAGGGAAGACGAGCATCCTCGTCAAAATCTCGAAGATTCTCTTAAAAAAAAAAAGAAAATCAAAGAAAAAGACTAAGATTTTAAAAGATGGAAGAAGGGTATGAGAGAAGGGATTAGAATTCGTGGGCGTATCGAATGTTATCTACTGTTTCTGTTGCTGGGTTGTCTACAGTGTAGTATCGGAGCTATATATTCATATATGTATGTGCAGTTTATATATATATGTATAAAATGAAGCTGCGAGGTGGAGGGATTAAACAAAGGCCTTGTATACGTCCCGGGCGGAGCTTTCGATCCGGGCGTGAAGGAGAGAGAGTTCCCTCGACGCTTGCGCGTTCTATCGGTGACTGAACGAAAACGACCGAACTGTACGACTAGACACACGATGGAAAGTCGAGAACTCCATCCAGAGAGAAAAAAGAAATATATATTTTATACAGAGGAGAGAGGATGGTAGTATTAGTGAATTTGGAAGCGAGTCACGTGAAGCACGGACGTGCGGAACGTCCGGATAGAGCCGAAAGAAGCGAACGAATTCTTTATCTCGTCTTTTTTTTTCATCCTCTCTTTCGACTTGTTTTTTATCTCTCTCAGCCCTCTCGCTCTCGCTCTCTCGGACTCGCATTGCGTTGAGACCCGAGAGTCGGACGGCCATTTTGTTGCGACTTAATATTCGTCGACGCTCATTTCCATAGAATGAAAAATGGACCAGCGAGATATCTTTCTTTTTTGTTTTCTTTTTGTCTTCGACTCTCGCTAGAGACGAGCAGTAATTTCATACATCAACATAAAACGCCCTCGGCAATTTCATTTCGTCTTTATCCTTTACAATTTCCCGCGGGGTGGGGTCTTGAAAAAGTTTATTATTTCGTAATTTCGAAGTCAAAGTACGGAAAAAAGATGTAAATATAATTTATTTAACCAAAAATAGCCATCCGATCGAGAAGTCATTAACTGATAAATGCGATACTCGAAATAAGTAATATTACTCGTCTGGCGAAAAATAAATAATGTTTCTCATTAATTAAATTATTAATGATGAAACACTCATTAATTAGGATAACCTAAGACCGCTGATACTGCCAGTACATTCGCAAAAATTCTGACTAGTAGCTCTTTGCTTTGTTCCCGAGGTGTTAATCGAATCAGTTAGTCTCGTTAGCGTATCAACGGAGAAGCCAACGACGACATGTAAGAAAGGCTCGTACGAAGAAGACCGAAGTGCGATAGAGAGAGGCAATTCTCTTCTCTTGGTTATGACAGTGAATCGGTTATATCCGTAGCAAAGAAAAGAGGATTGGTCATCGATCGGCGATTGTCACCGAGCATTTGCCACACACGGCGCAACACCCTTTGTATATATCGCGCGTATATATATTTCTTCTATATAAAACGTCGTAAGTACTCTCGGTCGTGGAGGCGACAGGTTGTGAAAGAAAAATTGAGAGGTAATCCAATTTGATAGTAGAAAAGAGACCCGGGACGATCGAACAACACGAAGAGACCGTATAGAGAGCGCTTTTTTCGATAAGTAGTCTGTTGAGCGAACGCTCTCGTCGCGTCCTTTTCAAGATTTTTTTTTTCGACTAGAACTTCAAAAAGTTCGAAGATAATTGTCCCATCGATCTGATCAATGATCCTCGATCAATAAAAAAATTATCGTTTTTCGTTATTCCCTCATTTTTTCAAAATGCTCCAGAGTCCATCGCGATTCGACTCCCGCCACGTTCAAGAAACAGAAATGAGAAATACAGATACAAGTATGAGAGTGGCGAATGATGCGCCTGTAGCTTACCAGATCGAGGCGGTGTCAAAGTTGTGTGCGGATTCCAAACTCTCGCGAGTGTTCCGCTCATCTCTTATCTTCTCTCTCGCTCTCGCTCGCTCGACGTTAAATTAATCATTTTAACAGCTGCGCTGTCGCATTAGCGACAGAGCCCACCAGGCGGATAAGACAAATGAATGTCGTGGAGCTTGTTAAGACGTAATCCGAGAGATGTGTTCCTCCCCCGTGCTCCCTCCTCGGTACCGACCCATTCATCCCTAGTCTTCGACGTCTATCTCCATCCTCCTTTTCTCTCTTGGTCTCCTATACATCTCATCGTTTCACTCCTCACGCGAGACTCTCGCCATCTCCTATTCTTCATTCTCGTCGTCGTTCAAGACAAAGAGAGAGAGAGAGAGAGAGAGAGAGAGAGAAAGAGAGGAACCTCATCCGGGATTAGATCTCGTGAGTGAACGCCATTTTGAAACTATCGCGAGAATCGTCGCGATGATCTTCGACGCATGAATGTATTTTGTTTACAAAAAGGGTTCGCGAGTACGCATTTTATACATTACGAACTTTTTTTTGCAACATAAATAATGTCAGGCCTACATATAAATAGATACAAGGTAGTTTTATCGTCAGACATGATCTTTCTCTTATTTCCGCACCTTCTAACAACGCTACACATCACTCTCGGATCCTCGTTTCGTTTCGAACTCGAATCCGACGAGTGTTGTTACTGATTTTCTTCAAAAGATCCACGTCTCTTCTTCTGACGGTACAAGAGAGATGAGATCGTCGAGATAGTGTCAATGCGGGCGCCACCGGTTGCAACCCACGCCCAGAGGGCCAAACGAAGAGGGACCGAATCACTTTTAAAATGCTTTTACAAAAAAGTTTATACCTACGTTCGCGTATTTCGTCGTTTCTTTAATTATTATCATATTTTTTCTCGTATCGTTCGGTACAAATTGGCGAGAGCGGGAACGAGAAGAAAAACAAAATATTTTCGCGTCACGTGCTACGAATTATTTCGCTTTAATCTAATTTTTTCCAATTTATACGCGGTGTAGATCGAGAATGAAAGAACGGGAGTCCGTAACGTTTCGTTTCGCGACCATTTTGTCATCACACCCTTCGCTTTCGTATAACGAGTAGATCCCCCACACCATCGGGAGTCTCAATGTTGTAACCATGGTTACGTTCCCACTTCCGGCCAAAAGGGGCGAGCGAGTGAAAATACGAGGCGAGGGTCGACACGCACGATCAGAGTGAACGTACGTGAATATATATACACATATACATACATAATAAATATATAGAATGAGTGAGAGGCCATTGTTCGAATTCGCTAAGCTCGACAATGATTTTTTTCATCAACTTTTTTTTTCTCGCACCCGATACGAATTAAGATATTCCAATTAAAATTCGTCAATCTCTCGCTGCCACCTGTCACTCTTCTTAATAACTGGGTGATCCCTCTCGATCCGCGCAATGCGGGAAAACTTCATTGCCAGATAGAAGGACCCAGGAGAGAGATGAGCTCTCGAGTTTCAATTGCCAATAAGGGGGTGTCTCGTCGACGGGTTTCTCTCGTTTCGTTATGAGAAAGAGAGAGAGAGAGGAAAAGAGAAAATTCGCGAACGGGGACAAGGATCTCATCATTATTACATGATTAGTATAATGCCCAGGGTGACGAGAAAATAACAGTCTCGGATATTAAAGAAAAAAATGCGAAAGTGCGAAGTTCTCACGAAAATAATTTGAAGTTTTTCTTTTTTGCTAAAATAATCAGATTCGAACGTTTTTTTTTAAATATCTAATAATAATTGGAAAATGGCCAATCGTTCGATCGCGAACGAATGAACCATTTGACAGTTTCCCGAAGGGACATGTCACGAACGCAATTAGTGAAGCGTTTCAGTCGAGGACTTTGGTAAGAGTCGGGTTGCTCTCTCGCCATGGGTACTTCAATTTATGTATATATATACGTATATATCTCTCACTCTCTCTGTCTTCGTGCTCTAGTATATATAGCAGTTAAGGACCCTTATCGTGACGATTCGAGTACCTCTTCTCAGCCCGCCGGCTTACACCAAGAGACAGAGAGAGGACTGCATTTTGATTTGCGTCACGAGAGCGAACACGTTTTCAATATGCCAAAGCTCCGAGTCTCTCTGTGCTTTCTCTCTCCGTCTCCTTGCACCGCCGGTAGATTGCACACGAAAAGTTCTTGAATTCTCCAGGACGCTCGACTCTCGGTTCTACAGGAAATTCCGACTTTCGTCGTTGTTAACGAACCGCTTCGCAATTATAACGAGAGTACTCGCGCCCGCTTCGGAGTCTCCGAATTCAGAAAAGCTCACACTCGACGAAAAGTCTCTAGGCCTCGCGTACGCGGTTATATAAACGCCGTCCGACGGTCCGCCATGTTTCACTGCCGTCGGCAGCGAGAGAGTGGACAAATTCTGCGGAGAATTATTTTATAGACGAGAGAACGACAAAATAATTATATTATTTTAATGAGCGCGATATGCATATTTATTTTTTTACTTTTTGCATGAATATTCAAATATTTTTTAATTAATTAATTGTGCAGATTGTGCATAATATTTATTGTATCGTATAAAAATATGTACCGTGAATAATTTTCTTAAGAACAAAATTACAGGATAATACATTTCTTCACCGAAGGATCGCGCGATCATCCGAAAACTTGACTTTTCCAAGTTCGACATTTATCCTCGTCTTGGATATCCGAGTATCCTCCTATAACTACGACCTATTGCCTCGAGACGAGACGATACTTTTAAAAAAAATTAAAAGAGAAAGAGAAAGAAGAAATCCTTTCAAAGGATCATGAATGAAAATCGTATCCTGTGGCTGTCTGCGGTCACACACAGAGCGAGAGAGAGAGAGAGAGAGAGAGAGAGAGAGAGAGAGAAAGAGGGAAGGAAATGAGACAGAATCTCCCATTTCGAATCTCTCGTACCGTATCGACGCGAGAAAATCTCGAATAATATTACACGGGAAAATTCTACATACGTCGTGAAATAGAGGAATAGGGGTTGTTTCTAGGGGAGGGGGGTTGAATTTAGCCGGGTTCAACGTAGCCGGTAACCAGACTCCTATTAAAGCAACACCTTTTGTTAAGTGTCAGTGGAGAGCCGCGCCATTGTCGCCATTTTCATCTCGCTCTTTCACCTTTTTTTATTTTCTTCGTCCTTCGCATTATAACTCGCATTGTGTTAATCCCGCAATGGGCATGGAAACTTTTTCACCGTGTTCTTTCATGAAGCACGTACTCACTTGTCAATGGTTATTTAAAGGACTCTGCCATAAACGACACCTGGTAGGTGTAACGTTGCCGCCATTTTTCATTATGCGGATAATTTGATACATATCGTGAAACGAGTAGGGTCGCATTGTCGCGTTCCCAACACGATCTTTTTCACGTTTCGTATCCACACGATGGCAGTGAAAGAAAACGAGAGCTGTATATTCACGATACGTATACATAATACCCAGGAGCAGGATTTGTTCCCAAGAAAAAAAATCCTTGTAAAAAACTGCGACACTAAGAGATCTATTTCGACCTTCAAGATTTCTCATATAATTAAAACAAAAATCCTAGCACGAATTTTTCTACCCCCTTGAGAGTATTCCGACAAAATGTTGGCAATAAGGGAATGTCTTCGAGAACTTGTCGAGAGGCCGGCAAGGGGCAAAAGCATCTTAGGTGCTCAGCTATATGACAGAAATGGACGAGAGTGGCAGAGAGAATTTTGGTCACGTAGAGGTTCCTGGGGTAACTTCGTTATACCCCAGGAGGAGCCATAGAACGTACCAGGATTTTCCGTTCTACCCTGCCGGCCATCTCCCGGATACTACCCCTACTAGTTATATATATGTATACCGATGATATGTATGTATAACGTGTCTCAGAGTTCCGTTCAACAAAACCCATGATTCGAGAGCCCATAGAACCTAAATTCAATATGGCGGAGTCAATCGAAAGCGGGCTCGTTGAGCGTACTTATATGGGGTCTGTACTCTCTCTCTCTCTTCATCCACCCTTATACCATGTTTTCTACGCTAGGGTGGTTACGACGCATATATCTATATATATATATTGTATACGAGTTCTTTCTTCTCCCGTATCCTTTCGCAACCCTCCGTTTTACGCCCTCCCGCATCTCGTCTCTCGCTCTTTCATTTACAACCGAACCGAAGAGCGACACACACATACATATACACTATCGACTTTGAGAATACAATCGATAGTTACACGGCGAAGAGAGAAGAGCATCGGACGCGTTTCTCGCCTCTCTCGGTTTACCTCGCGCCCTCATCGACTTTCAATGGAGGACGCGCTGGTATACCAGAGGGTTGAAGTGTCTACGGGGATGTGAGAGAGAGAGGGAGAACGACGAACAAACGAACCCCGAAGAACAGAGTGTGAACGCATGGCCTTCTTTCTCTGTCTCTGTCTCTCTCGTTCTCTCGAGACACAGTCAGCATCCGACAGCAAGCCCTGGGACCACCCCCTGCGCTCTCGTGATCCTTTCGATACATTATTATCCCCGCTAGAGTCAAACGCCATTTTGTTTTGCATCCTGACTCGTGACTCGAGTGCAACCCGAGTTATTTAACTTTATTTTCAACATGGAAAAGTTTTGACAAAGACTGAAGATAATATTTTTACGCAAAATATTATTTGTCAAGGGATAAATAATAGTTTGTCCTATATCTAAATAAAGAATGAACGAGAGAATATTCGAGTATCGAGGAAGTCGACAGTTTTTGTACAAAACAGAATATTTTTTTCAACGGTCGTTGGGAGAGCAAAATCGAATGAGGAAATTTTTCGATCAACGAAGGGCGGAAAAAAACATTTTTTCGGTGCTGTTGGCGCGATCAGATCGAACCATTGGCATCCGGTAGCAGGAAACGAAATAAAAATGGCGGCCTAGGGGGATGATGAACAAGGGTGAGAGCGAGCGAGCGAGAGAGAGAAAGAGAGGAGGTGAGAATCTATTTTTGCTGCTTCTGTTCTCTTTTCTCCCCGGGCATGAGCGACTATAACAGTGAACGGGTAATCCTGGAATTTCACTTTTTTCCGTGATAACAACGGCATCCCATCAGCGCGTTTCTCCCGCATCCGCATCGCTCACTTACTCTCTATCTCTCTCTTTCTCTCGCGCGTTGCCCCGTTCTATCTCCGTCGCGACTCTCGAGATTGCTCGTTGTTTTTTTCACCTCACTTCAGCTCTTCCTCGCCACTCTCTGCTCCATCTCTCTCACTCTGGATCTGATCGTTTCTTTTTTTTCACGATTTTTTTATCTCATCGCACACCCCATTCTCCAGTTTTGCCTTCCAGTTCGCTCTTTGTTTCGTCGAGGAAATGGCAAACAAACGAGTGGCGTCAATGGCGCTCGCTCATCGCTCCGGGGTCCTCTGTTCCGGGCAAAAATTCGTTCTCCTCTCGTGCTTATATTCTGGTTCTGATGCTGTTGCTGCCAGTAATACAGAACGGAGAAAGAACGAGACTCTTTAATATCGCTTGACGTACGTATAGCTATACATTTACGTCGTAAACTCAGAGACCGAAGTATTCGTCAATGAGAAATTGCTTTTTTTTTAAACTATATATAAATATATCTAAGTCGTCGAGCGAATAATTTTTGTTTCAACCCCCCAAGAAGAATATTTTTTAAACCTTTACAACCTGTCAACATTTGTGCGAAAATTTGCGTCAAAATTTGAATTATTAAATATGTTTTGACCTTGTCGGAAGGACGTATATTTCGTCTCGAATCAATTTTTTTTCGAACGATCGTACTCACTTTTATATGTACAAGACGCTACAACTTTTCACGGCGTAGAGAACGACTTTGTGTTAATGCCGAGCTGATGAGTATTTCGAGTGTATCTCCTACTTCTGTGCACTCTCTCCGCATCGCGTTCTTCGTCAGCTCGTTAGCGACGATGACTCTCCGATTTTTTGAAGGCTCAAACCCAGTAGCAGCCTATACCATGTGAGAACTCGTGCTTGTCTCGTCTCGAGCCGAGCTACGCACGTACTTAAAACATACCTATGCTGTATCTACATACCTGGCCTCGTATATAGCCGTGAACCAAAAAAGAAAAAAGAAAACGAACGTAAGAGCCAGAGGACCGAGAAGGCACGAAACGAGATGAAGCGAGAGAGAAATATCTATAATATGCCAGTAGCAGCCAAGTGTCGGTTACAGACTGGGCAAATAAACAAATCCGACGATAATTATCCTGCCAAGTGTACGCTGACCGGCAAATAATACGGGACTACGTTCCGAGAGATTCTTCTCTCATTCACGAGACTCCTGGAGTCGATTTATACCTACAGATAATTTTCGATACCCGTGTGAAAGATAACGAGCGAAAAAAAACATCAAAGTAAAATGTGCCGAAAAAAAAGAATAATAAATTTAATTGTATAAAAAGAAATACAAAATTTTCATCCTCTTTTCACCCCTAAATTTACAACACCTATAAAACCACAAATATTACCAAGTTCGAACGTTACCCAAGAGCAAAGACTCGAAGAATCCGAACGAAATAAAGCGCGACTACGTGTCAAGGACGCGTGGAACACTCCACCACCCTGTATACCAACGACACGATATCGTCTCTACACGTATATACGCGTATAACGCGTCAGGGTGAGGCGCAAAGGCCCATTGACTTTGTTCATTGATTTTACGTCAATCTGCAGGCACCCTTGCGGGATCTCCATGATGCGTTTATCATAAGCGATAAGGGGAGCTACCCGGTGCCCTAAAGCGAAGAGCGAGAGGGTGCGATATATCCCGGTGAGCACAGGACGAAAGGGAAACTCGCTACTGTTACAACCCCATGTAGTGTGGGGTGAGAAGGGTGTGGACTCGGCATACGCTCGATCCATCGGGGTAGGAGGAGACACCTCGCGACTTTACACTCTTAGATACGCGTTATATATACAAATGGATATATATATATATGTGTGTATGTATGTATATTACATAGGTGAGCTAGGGGTGGAGAACCCAGTCATCCAGCCATCCAACGGTGCCAGAACGCGAAATAGAATAGAAATGACCCCCCATGGGATACGCATTAGCGACACATGGCCGATGAACGACAAAGCGTATCAGGGGTGGGTTGCGCGAGAGCCGCGACTCTGCACGTATATATCCCTTTCGAACCCTCTATCAAACGTATATACGTATATAAACGTACATATATAGTGTAATGTACGCGACTATACTGGGGGATCTAAGGCGTGCTCTGTATACGATTACATAACGTGTTATACGTGAGCTTCGTTCCCTTTCACACTTGCGCCACCAACGAGACACCCCCCTCGAGGGGGTTGGCTATGCTCTGCTACAACGACACAGCGTGAAAGAGAGAGAGAGAGAGCCTTGTACTAGGGGTTGGTTTTGCTGCGATCGAACTACCCCTCTGAACGCGTCATCCCTCATATATATAAGTGTATTCGTTCCATCGACTTTTCGTAACACCCAAAACGCCATTTTGTACGGTTTCTTTTCAGGCGCGAGATACAGTCATCGTGTTACTAACACTCTCTGGTTTGAATTTGTGAAATATTAGAAATGTTTTTTTTTATCAGACACCGTAATATGCTTGGCTTTGTTTCGAAAGAATTTTTTGATAATATTAGATATAACTTGTGTATAGTGAAGATACAAATATAAGAATTAATTCGTGTTCTTGTAATTAAGATTAGAAAATTGGTCGCAATCGATTAATTTCTGTATTTTTTTGTCTCTTTTCCTGAAAACAAAGTGCGTTGGTTGTATATTCGTTAGTATTGACACCTGTTGTCATCGGGGGTGTGACTAAGCATGTGTCATAAAAGATACTTCCAACGGATCATTATAACGGGAGCATTATAGTTTCGCATTATATTACCGAGTGAATTTTCGTGTAAAACGTCGAGAGTCTCACGTGACACTTTTGGTCGAGTTCGAACGCGGTCTACAGGAGTGTGTTTGTAGGTACGAAAAGAAACAAAAAAAACACATTAAAATGGACGAGACGGGAAGACACTCGTCGACGTTATCTCGAGTATATCGCCGAGAGACTCTGCCAGCGAGAAGAGACAAAGGTTAATTTGGTACGCGTTGTAATCCCAACGAGCGAGATATATATAGTCACGTCAAACACACGTCTACCTCTCTCTCTCTCTCTCTCTCAGCTTCCTGCTGTTCTTCGATTATCAGATACTATGTATGTATATATATATATTTTACCCCCCTCGTGTTCTCTACGGATGACAGCGACCTGGATTAGTCCCTTGTTCCATACTGGATTATATCGAGCGCGAAATATTCATCGACGATACCACTCCCCGTCGGATCTCTCGTTTCTCGATCGCCACCACACCAATTTTCGAAGCAAAAAAAACAAAAACTTAATTTCTCGTCCTTGAAAATGGAAAATGTACCAACGACACGGTGGCATTCAGATTTACAATTGCATGGAAGACGAAAATTGTAAAAATGAGAAAATGTATTGGATAGATATTTAAAAGAAGATTCAATCCTGGACAAAGTCGATAAAATTCCTAATTTCGTCAATTTTTTATTATCGTGTAGAAAAAGCACTTTGCTTGATTCATCAAACACAAAAGGGTGCTGCCAAGTCTAAGAAAGCGCACTCGCTCGTTCTCAATTCACGAAGGTTTCCGTATTTCGTTCAAGGATTCACCGAAGTTTAGTTTCACGCGTTGAAAGGTTAGTTTTGAGTGGAAGTCGGGGTGGGGGGGGGGCGAGTGAACGACGTACATTTCTATTAGATCGCGTATTGTACCAACGTTCGAAGTACGATTTGTACAATGCCGGTACCCGAGATATACGTGTATAGCAGTGAAACGGTCATGTTCACCGTGCGAGAACGCGATGTATTACGCGCCCTCGTCGCTATACATACAGAAGCAACACAGTGACAAGAGAGAATCTCGTTGATAATGGGGAAAACGTTAAAGCCCTCCCGTTTGTCACGTAGAGGTAATTCGGCACGCGTTCTATACGTTTCTCTCTCTCTCTCTCTCAATCATCCCTTTCTCGCTCACGGTCCATCAAATTGATTTTCACACCCTATTCATCGCGAGACGTACGTATACACACGAAGTAACCGAAAGCAGCTCTCGTACAGAATATTCTAACTCACGAATAATTGCGCCTCGTCATCGGGCTCGAATTGTCGTGGGATTGCTTCGCATTTCTAAATGTTTGAGAAAAATAATATCGCTCGGGGCCTAAATTCTTTGGAGAGCAAGTTTCCTTTCAGCTATTGCATAATATTGTTTAGGGGAGAGTGGGGTAATTGCGGACACTTAAAGAAAACCTTCAATAAAAGTCAAAATATTAATACGCATCAGTTTCTTTTTATTAATCATTAAAATTTGGGCATTACCTAACGAGATCAACATCATTAATTATTTATAATTAATCAACAAACAATCGTATTTAAAAAAGAAAAAAATCTTACTGTCCGTAATTACCCAATGCCATTCGGGTAAATACGGACACGTTTTGGGGTAATTACGAACCATCACCATTTGCCTTACAAAAATCACAAACATAGCCGCTTGATGAGGATCCGCCTGTACAATTTTCATGTGCCCATTTTAAGCATTTCTTGCACATTATCCAATCTTCTGTAGGAGGTGAACAATACTTTTCATTACAAAAAATGCAAAAATACGCTTCGTCCTCCTTATCAGTGTCAAAATTTTAGATTTTTGACACTTTTTCGGGACTTTGTAATCTTGTTGTTCGGTTCCTTGTCATTTTTTGTTCTAGTCTCTACTTTTCTTCTTTTATTACCCATACCTATTTGTTTTCTTTCAAGGAGCTTCTTTTGCTTCTCCAATTTTTTATGATCTTTCTCTTCTAGCTCAGATTTTTCAGGAGTGCTGGTAAAAATGATCGAATGTTTCTTAGCTGAATGCAATAATATTTCATAAAGTATACGTTCAGTCGAAGGACTAAAGATCTAGGGGTAATTGCGGACGTCCGGGATTACCCCACACCACATGTCCGCAATTGACCCAAACTGACTTCGACAATTAAAAAAATCAAAGCTTATAGGTCAGGTTTACTTAAATTATTTCTTGATATAGGATTATACTGCTATTTATAATAACTGTTCATAACTAAAGAAAGTACTTCACTCGTACACATATAGCTCCATAAACACAACATTTCAAATCATGAAAAATTATAACAAATATCATAGAAATCTTTAATAAGACTTACCTTGAAACATGCGGTCGGCGTGCCGTTCTGTCAGCTTTCCGTGCACTATTGGTGGCTAATACAATCGCATCACTGCATTAGCGGACTTGGAGGGGGGCTAGCCTACCAAATACCAAGGTGTCCGAAATTACCCGGCGTCCGTATTTACCCCACTCTCCCCTACTTGCAATTTGAGAATAAAACAGAAATATTTCTCAATTGTTGGATAAATATTTCGAGATTTCAATAGATCTTATGCGTGAAAAGAATATTGAAAAAGTAAACAAAAAAAACTTTATGAAATGTGTAAAATGGTGCAACAATTTAGAAGTGGCAGACATCCTGTTCCCTTGTATGTTATACTGATAGGGGAGTAAGTACTTAACTACTTAAGTATATATCTACGTTCAGGGCAACGAGCCAAGAGAGCCCAAAGTAATTCGACAACAGCAGGAGAAGCAGCGAAATGGTTTCAACGTTGGGCTTCTGGCCAGAGGAGTCCTAACAGAGAGAATGTGAGATTTGCCGAAAATATCGTGGAAACATGAACGATACGAGAACGAGAGATGGGACAGCGAGGCAGCCAGGACGTGACGAGACAACTTTTTCGTTATTTTTACGTTTTTCTTCTTTTGGAAATACTCGATAATGAAGGAGTCCGAAGAGCTCGTGGTCGAAAAGTCGTCGAGTGACTTATTACGACGCGTAGTTTTGGCCTAACCGCGTTGTTGAGTCGTTGCGAGAGATAAAGAGGGCTTAAAAGCGCATCTCTAGCGATCCAATTCGTCGTGTGCAACGTAGAAAAAGAGAGAGACAGAGAGAGCTGAGAAGAGAGGCAAGGTTTCTATAAGCTGGCAGAGCTGCTGCGGTGGCCTAATTGACTCGCGTCAGCAGCCAATCGTCCGCTAAATTATAGGTCCCAAGTCGTCTCACTCTCTCTCTCTCTCTCATCTAGGAGCTTAACGCAAAGATCTCAGGGCCATACTGACCGAGAGGCACGGGGGACAACGGTATAGTCACTTGGACGAGATAAGACGGACAGAACGAACGAGATTATCTATCTTAAAACAGTAGAGTGCATCGGGAAAACAAACGGAATGACGAGCCTTCGCGAGCCTCCGAGATTTTCCAAGAGACGAGGCCTTGAACAGGAATCTTAAGTTATACGACAGGCGTATCGTGCCATTATCATTTTTGGAAAGTTAAAGACTTCGAGAAATCAACAATTTTGATAAATAAAACAAATAAATTCATGATTTTTTTCAATTTATCAATTTTTAGAACGATAAATCATTTTTTTAAATGGCGCACGCTCGTCTTTCGCGAAATCGGTGTTCTTCGTTGAAGGGCCTTTGGCTATCGGACAAAAGCGATTATTTTCGTTCGGTGAGTAAAATATCGGGGGTAACTACAAGGACGATCGAAGGTCCGAACACGTAATGGCGAAATAGCAAACCGCGCGCTCACTCTGGCGTGGGACTCGACACGTATGGCGTACGTACCACGAGATCGCGCGGAGATTAGAGCTCGTTATCGGTAGCATCCATCATTCGTACGTGATGCTGCGAGATCGGCCATCTCTGTTCTCTTTTCTCTCCGTTCATTCGCAAAGTGGTACGAGGAGGGAGAGAAACATAAAATAGCAGGTCGGTCTAATTTGTCGCGCTACTAGAACCGAAACGAATCGACGATAATAACCCTCGTCCTCCCTCGGTCCGTCGGTCCATGTTCCCATCGTCCGTGTACACACATTATATTTATACATATATATATTTTGATAATAATAAAAAATTCACGTAATGGCGGAGGGAAGGAGGGGTAGCCGTGACACTCGAGCTCTTCACGAACTCCTAACCCCGCTTTTCCCCGACCCCTCATTGTGCGCGTGCGCGCGCGCACGAGAATACAAATGGCAGTAATACCAACTAGACTCTCTCTCTCTCTTTCTCTCTTTTCCTCTCAACACGGAGCGTGTGGCATTTCAAAGGTCTACTTAGCATTCAGTGTCACGTAGCGCCCACGTTTTAATACATCAAAAACTCACTCACTCTCTCTCTCTCTCTCTCTTATACACCCCGCTATTCCACTCCGATTCGAACAACGAGACAGAGGAGCTGCGATGTCGTTCCGTTTTCTCCCGGTTCTCATCTCGCACCATCATGGCGATTCACAACCCTCCGACACCCGTTTTCCACCCTCCAGCCGCCACTCTCTTGGTACAACATGCAGCAGATTTTCTAGGGGGTGGCTATGCAAAGAGAGGGGTGGATGAGAGATGAGGGACGCGCGAGATAAAGCCTTCCGCGGAGAGGAGCATTTCATTTGTCCGTCTGGGCACGAAGGAGCAACACACAGAGCATCGCGAAGCAGGGTAAATTTGTGTTGAACGGACCAACAACCCTCTGTGTGAACAATCCATTCTACGTAGAAACGCACACTCACACATTTCAGTTTTGGAGGTTAGAATCGCGGACCAACAGACGGACCGTGCGTGTTCCTTTTGTTTCGCGTTTTAGCGAGAATTCTGATTGGACCGTTCGGGGCTTCATGACGGCCATGACAGCCTTTTCCCGAAGGTATTCTATCCGGCCAATAGAATACTCGAGGGCGTTACCAGGGCGGGATTCCCCCTCGGGGAATGCGCGTGCCACAACGACGCCTCTACCGTCTGCTTCCACTTGTTATTATTATCCATATTATTATTATGGATTCCTAGCCAGGGTTCGTTTGGTTCGGTTGGTACGCTGCCACTGTAGTGAATTTAATAGGAATCTACGTGTTTCCGCAGTTGCCCCGTCGGAGGATAAAGCAGGAATCCGAGTCTGAGCAGGGAGTTAGGTTCGACGGCGAATGCTCGCGTAGGTTGACAATCTGACCGATAGATGCCACCTCAACCACTCATTACGAGAAAATGGAGTTTGCGAGAGAAAAGGGTGATAGAAGACTCAATAAAATGCTTTACGATCCGATCAGGATACCCCGTATACTTGATTCAGAGTGTGAGAAAAATACATCATTGCTACTCTAATGAATATTGAGGACTGTCCGAAAATACTCGATGTTATGAAAGTTTTTTGTTCAAGTTTGGACTCGAGCGTAAAATTCTTAGAATTTCCGACGCCAGTCAAATCATCAATAGATTATTATTAATCAGCATAGTAGATCCGAATCGATAGTATTTTTGCAGTCGATTCCAAGAATATTCGATAAACAGTTTGACTCGACTCGGTTGATTCCAAGTGAAGAAGGGTGATGCGGTTAGCGAATAAAATACAATTTATATTTGTATACCGTGAAACGAGGTCAGAGGTTTTAATATCCTCAAGAAAAAAAATATACTGGGGAGACGCATGGAACAAGAGGGATGGAGTAGGGTACGGCCACTTGGCAGCTCGATAATTCGAATTAATAAGGACAAATTGACGGCCCTCTCGGATACTACGGCATAATATGCGAAGAAGAGCCGCGAGAATGCCAAACGCACGTCCACGAATTCGAGTCGCATATATATATACATATATAAATATAAACTACGTAATACGATCGTGACTCATTCACGTTTCGAAGTATCGAATGAGAATTCATTCATGAATCGGCACGTGGAACATTACGACGAAATCAATATCCGAAAAATTATTTCTTCAACGTATCGAGACATTATGGCGAATAAACGTTAATCGTTCGTATCGTTATTTTTTTATTGTCACGATACGCGACGCGATATCCCGTCTACTCCCTCGATCTAACGAGAATGAAAATGCGACTGTTTTTTTTTCGCTCTTTGTGTCGCGACGTCACATTAGCATTGTCGTATCGATTTGTAAAGAAAATAGATTAAATATCGAGAAAAATGATGTAACAGCTTGATTAAGAATTTATGTACAATTTTAGAGAATGATAATGAAGAGTACGTGGCAAAAATCAATTCTCATTTTTCGCACAAACAGTATAAGTGACTAATGTACATTAAACATAATATTCCGATACGTTGGAGAAATAATTTTTCAAATATATACATATACATAGGCAAGCCGGTATTAATATATCTGCATGATAGCACGGCCGGAGCGGTTTCCTCGACAAATGGCACTCATTTTTGCTCGCCCCTCGATAACAATCGACGGTGTGTCGCTAGCGAAAAAAAGAGCGAGATGGGTAAGAGAAGCAAAAAAAATAATGAAAAAAGAACGAGGTAAAAAAAAGATGAGTGAACGAAACGTTCGAGCGCGCGAGAGCCTAACGACCCGCAAGAGCGTCTCGCGGAGCGATGCGATTCTACTACGCGATATATCCTGTCACAGATCCGTCAGTGATATCGAGCTTGGCTCGGTTGGCATGAGCGACTCTCTCGCGCATAAATGATATATATACGTATATTCGCGAACACGAGAATGATGCGCCATGGGCATAGCGCAGGCAAATTAAAAATGTATTAAGCAAAGGTGTCGCGCACACGACTCTATATTGCTATATTATCAGACGCATATACTCTGCGTCATTAATAGCTTCCGTGAGCAAAGCTCTCGCACGAGAACGATCTTTATTATCGTCATTATCATTATTATTGCACACGATACACAAATATAGCAGGTTGGCCAAAAAGTCATAGCGTTTCTTTGTCTAATGCACGAATATGCATATTCGTGTATTAAAAACGCAATTACTTTTTGGCCAGTTCGGGGTATAAAATTGGTCTCGTTGAACTAGAAGAAATAATCCAATTTTTCGATACAACGCATTTGTAGAAAATTATTCAGGACTCGATTTGTACGTTGAATTAGTCGCTCGTAAATATTAATACTATTTCTCTGATGTAGATAGTCGTGTGTGCGTGTATAACGTGAACACGACGAGACCGGCAGGGACTCTTAATTGTCGGTCCATTGATACCTAACCCGAGGCAACGATGCGCACTTAATTTCTCGGCAATTTGTCGCATGCATCATGCCAACCCGCCGAGAGAGAAAGAGATAGAGAGAGAGAGAGAGAGAACGTTGCGAATACATGTAGGAGAGGGTTGCACTGGCTACGAGGGAAAGAGCGAGATATTCGCCCGTTGGTCAAAGCCCGGTCGATTAAACTCTCGCTCGGTGTCTGCTGCCCTGTCCCGGTCATTTTACAATATGCGCATGAAACTCAACATTCGATACACTCTGTACTATATCACGCTGATATAGATATATAAATAACAGTTATATCGCTATAGATATAGGTATAACGATACGTAGTATTGCATCGGCCAGAAAGTAATTGCACAAAATACGCAATTATTTATTGGCCAACCGTAGTGAAAAAGTGTGTAGTGAATTTTTCGAAGTTTCGATTAAAATATCGGAATAGAAATAAAAATATCATAACGTTCGTTGCAGAGGGTTAATTATTGATTATCAATAATCAATAATTTCATAAATTTACAATAATTATTAATTCATTAATAATTATTGTAAATTCTAGCAGGATCCACCTCTAACTATATTTCTCCGTTAAAAATAGGATAATAGTCGAAGAGGTTTGAACATTTGCGACAACAGATCGTCGATTACCCGTTACGCGATATAAGTACCAAACTTGAATTCTCTTCGGCGTGTCTAAATGAATGAAACACGTCTTTACCGTCTGTCTTGCGGTTTCTCGATTTTCCCCTCACCTCACCCTTCTCTCTCGTTCGGAATTTGTGGTTGCGAGATTGTTCGAGCAATTGCATATGCATCTCGTCTCTCCTCTCTTCGGACTTTCGGGCAGAGTCGAAGGCTCCGCTCGAGTCCGGGCAGGCATGTGCGATGCAACGAGAGTCGTTCTGCGGTCGAACGTCATCACCGTAGCTCAGCCGTGGATGACAGACGAATAAGCTCCTATGCGTGGCTATATCGCCTATACATATACATATATATATATACAAAAAAGAGGACTTCTCTCACCTTCTAATATTCTAAATTGCTCATCCTGACATGTTTATTCGACGTTGCGGCCGCTGCCGACGTGTGTACCACAGAGAGAGGGAAGCGGTTGAGAAGAAGAAAAAAAAATCGACCGGTATACCCACACGACTGTATCCTTGCAAATTCGTACGTTTCAAAGCTGTTCGATTCATCTAAAGACATATATTATTACCGTTTCGAATAGAAGATTCATTTTCAATCACTTTCGTACGAAACTTATCAATATAATTATCGCGAAAAAAAAATTATTATTTTACTCTTATGAAAAAATATTGTCGTATACTAAATATTATTATTTTGTTATAAAATTTGTATATCCCGTGTCGAATAGAACGTTGATAGGGAGTCGAAATGAGAGTCGTTGGCGATGCGGGTGTCGGATTTGAATAATCTTCGGACGAACTTTGGGAATAAGGGTGAACTGGTAGTTTACTCGCTTTTGCCGAAGCGAGACACACAGCGCCCTGGTAGCTCTCGTAGCTCTCGCCGAGGCAACCCTGTAATCTTGGACACGTGCAGTATTACGAAACCGAATAGGGGAGGGAAAGTCGAGCATCGACGTTGGCATATTAGTGAAAACGTTTTCAAATGCACGGTTCAACGATATATATGTGCCTATAGATAGATAAAATACACATATTAATTCAATATTCGCTCAAACGCTCGAGGAATCGAATAACCCTCAAAACGATCATCACGATTAAAAAAATGGCAATTTCTTATTACGATACCTGTAATTATAACTCAGCGAAAGATGCAGAGATGTAGAAAAAAAGGAAAAGAAAATTCACCGGACCTTTGACCCCTGGTTGCGTCTTCACGAATGATGACTGGATGTATCTCCGTCGGGGATGAAACGAGACACTGGAATCCAGTCATATAGATGATCTTGCCTATCCACACATATACAGGATAGGAGTGAGAGCATGAAGGGATCTCGTTGAGATTGTGTCGGTGCGATTTCATGTCCGGACCTCTCACGATAGAGTCATCACCGTCTTCTCTGTTGTCTCGTTCGTACACACCAGGGGATCACGTCTATACACATCTTTAACCGTATTATGTACATATATATATATATGTGTGTATAGGCATTGCGATAATGCTTTTTTTTAATATTTAAAACATCAGAGGCACGAGACGCGAGATATCGAGGGTGAAAGCAACTCTTGGTCATATTAAGAAACACAAGAGATTGTCCAGTTATATATATATATAAGATATAGTGTCCTGTATCCAACACAGCAGGGAATCATCTCATATCTTCCCCAACCACATCCACGAAACCTTCGCCTCCTTCTCACTCTCATGATCGATCTGACACGCACGAATTTGGTGCGTCATACAAGTTCGATCGAACGATCTACGTACACCACATACTCATGAAAAACTCATTCGATTATACACGCGTATCTCACGTACGTTTCTATCAATCGGGGTAACATTTAAATTGGATGATTTTCAATATCGATTTTCAATCAGTGCCAACGTGTTAACCGAATGAAATTTTGTTTCTGGCAACGTCTTTAGCTCCAATCGTTATTTCATGATTTCGTGACGAAACATCGAAGATCGATATAAATACAATATAAAAAACTCGAAGGAATATTTGTCGAAATATTGTAAATTCATATCGCACGTTGCAACTCCTAGTTCCAATGATAAAACGGGACAATTGTTGGGGGGGAGACTATAACGAGGAGTCGGAATCGTAAGTAGGGGTTCGCGTGTTTCAATTATTGCCAGTGGGTTATTGTACGTGTATCTATGTGCTGTAATATATAACACATACCTAGATATATATATATGTATAAGAGAGATTGAGAAAGAGAGAGAGAGAGAGAGAGAGAGAGAGAGAGAGAGAGAGAGAGAGAGAGAGAGAGAGAGAGAGAGAAAGAGGGGGAGACACACACACCCGTATACATGGACAGTTGGATGGACGTTTCTTTCGCTGCGCTCGCGGTGCAATCGTGACGTGATGATGATGATGATGATGCCACGATCGCCATATTGTTTTGTTAGTCGTGGACCGAGCGAGTTCTGTGAAGAGTGCGAGGAATCGCTTCATCATAATCGGTCATCCCGAGAGATTCTCAGCTCAATTTTTTTATCTCCCATCCTCTCCTCCTTTCATCTTCTTCGTCCTTGTCTATCCTTCTTCAAGGATCGTGAATGGCCCCTACCCGCGTGTCCCGCAGGGCGTACGCGTCCACGTGCTGTGCACGGGCAACCGAAGAGAGAATGTGAGAGAGAAAGACAGCGAGAGAGAGAAAGGTAATGTATATCTTTGCATCGGAATACCTCGCTGACGGCTCGAGAATTCGATAACGTGATTAGCTCGCTGCATGAGTGTGCCTTCTCTGCTTAGTCGAAAGGGAATAGATTTGTATACGTGCTCGCATTGTTTCGTATTAGCCCCGAGGCTTTTATACTTCACGTTCGAATAAAATGTAGAATTTGTTTTTTTTCACCGATGAGAAATTTTGATAAAATTTTTTATGTTAATTATTTTTATAAGATTGCTATTTTTTGAATGAATTATTTTTTTAGATTTTGTTAACGCGACGAGAATCGGTCTATTTCGAGTTACAGGCGAAAGATGACTCGAAATGAAATTCGTAGGTGAGAAGCAGCGAGCCAAAAGACGTCGGGATAATTCCCACCCTTCTGTCGTTGTAGAATGCGAGAGTGGTATGAAAATTGGGGGTTGCAGCAGACACGAAAGAGAGAAGCACCCACGGCTTGTCCTGATTTCCCTGTTTGCTCTTCGAATATAGAATATCGTCGGAAAAATCTTTGAATCCTTCCACATCTTTCTTTCCGCTGTCTCTTTCACTCTTTTACTATCTTACTGCAGTACGGCGAGCATGAAAAATCTACGTATATATCGCGTCGTATACTTCGGAGTTTCGTGCTCTCTGCCACGCTATGGCCTCATTACCAAAACAAATATTTTATAGTCGCGCTCGAGCGAGCTCCCGGCTCTCGCTCTTCGACACCGACGACGATGATAACGAAAAGACACACGTAGAGATAACGGGGAAGCGAATGAGAATATTGAAAATATTTCCGTACACGATTCGAAAAAATTGATTTACAAAAATTGATCGAAATTTATGAAAATTGATACGAAAGTTTATAAATTCATGGATCGAGTAGAAAAATTGCTAAACGAAACACCGTAAAGATATGTAATAAAAGAAACGGAGTCAAGGATTGAAAATAAAAATAAAACGTGAACAAAAATAAAGTCCGAGTTCTCTTTTTCCTGTCTCCAATCTCACTCCCTCGCCTTTTCTTTATCGAAGAGTCTCGCAGCAGCGTCACCCTCTTGGCTCTCTTTCCACAGTTTCCTTACTTCCTACTTTGCCTCGTTTCTTTCTCTCTCTCCCTCGCTCCCTTATGTGCAATTCAATCTCACTCCACGTTCGAACTTGAGCCGAAAAAAGGGGGAACAAAAAATGAAAGGAACGCCTTTTCACTGCCTCCGCGTACTACGCAATTTACCTTTCAACTCTCGCTTGTTTTATATCCCCCTCGATTTACTTGCCGTACTGTGTTTCTCTCTGTGTGCGCCGATTCCGTACTTCGCCACCCCCATCGCCAAATCTTCCGTTCTTTTTCTCGCTCACAAATGACTTCGAAACTGCTATATAAGTTCGTCGCAAATTCCTCGTACAACACGAATATCTTAATTATTTTATCGTTTGTTGCCAATTAACGGTCGAAAAAATTATAATAATTGGACGAGTAAATAATAAAGAGAATATTCGTCCAAATGACAAACGTTTGAATCGTTTTTTTTTTTCAAATATTTACAATCACTTAATTAGTAGACAATATATCCTCTTTGATTAGAATCATCTATTAATCGACTTCATTTTATTACGTTAAAACACATTAATTGTTTCAGGCGTATACTGTCTAGTCGATGACTAATTTGCTATTTCGTGCACGAACGACGATGCTAGCCTTGAACGATTAGCACGCATGAATGGACAGGTAACAATGGGCCGCTCTCTTCACTATTCCCACCGCGCTACTATACGTATAAGCGTACCGCTAGCCTGTTTCTCTCCCTCCCGGCCGTATGCCTATCTATCAACATAGGTCTATGCTGGAGTATCGGCTGCCCATATAGATATACGCCTAAGTGTTGAGGCAGGCCAGTGTTATCTATATGTATATCAAAATTTGTATTCGTCCAAAAAGACTTTGTAGGGTAATTTCCGAAATTTACAGAAATTTCTTATTTATTTGATAGCCAAAAAACACATTGTTCTATTGCAGCAAAAAAAGAAGTTGGAATTTAAGATGTTAAAAAAAAGTTACTTACAAAAAAGTTTCAAAATTTGTTCAAAACAACCCCGTTAGACCGTATCATCTATATATATATTTCTCGAAAGGATTTCGTGTATTTAGGATAACGAGCTTCTCGTTTCAGGTTTTATGCTTACGTTAGTCTCTGCCGTTTTGACGAAGACAGCGAGAATCGAGCTAGAGGTCCGCTCCTACACACACACACACACAGAATGATAACAACCCCTCTGGTCCTCCTCGTTGTCTCGGTTTCTCCTAATGTCGATTTCAACTCCACATACACACACATATATATATAAATATATATAAGAAGAAATTTGTATTCAGGACTCCGATCAACTCCTTTATATTGACATATCGTAGAACGTGATCCAAATACATGGAACATTATACCAAATTGCGAACAAAGGATACAAGGGTGGTTCGCGAAGACACGAAGGCAGAGAAAAGGACGAGGCAAGAGGGAGTGGGAAATTCTCAAATAGTCCGTGAATAATAAAACGCTGCATATGGAAAGAAGCAACCGCGCAAATCGTTCGGAAGGAAAAAAACGAACGTGCCGGTTTTCGCGTTGCACCCCCTCTTCGTATCTCGCGCACTTTCCGGTAATTTTATTCGTTCTCTTTGGTTTATTGTTTTATCAAGATGTATATATTTTCGCAAGTTTCACGAGAGAACGTAAAACGTAAAAGGGGGAGAAATATATCGCTGTTATTTATTTATTTTTCTATTGTTTTTCTTTTCATTTTATCGTATATTTTTCTTTTGTACTTTTTTTGTTTTGGTTTTCGGTTGGTTGCACGTGGGTATCGCGATATTGTCCGAGAGTGCGGGAGGAAGGCGCATGCCTCGGCAACCACGAGTCCTCGAGACCAGGAGGGAAGATAGATATCCGTTTCAAATATTCACGCCCTTTTCGCACCGTACGACGGACAGTGCCGCTGGGAGCTCCTCGCGCCCTTATACATATTGTACGTACAATACGTACGTATACGATACGAGAGAACGTGAAATTGATGCGAGCTTAGGAACCCTTTTTACTGCCGAATGGGCGGACAGTTAGCGCGCGGCATAAATATCACCGGAGCGCGGCTCGCAAGCCTCAAGAGCCGCGCAAAAGAGAGAAATAATACGAGAAAAGCGAGAGAATGTCTCTCGCGACGTGTTTCGTTCGCGCTGACCACATGGCGCATGAGCGAGGGCCAACGAGACAGAGTCGTTCGGTAATTCGACTCGGTCCATTTTTTTACAAAGATATTTACAAATTTAAATATTTCCATCGATCGATATAAAAAATTGATAGATATGGTGAAAAATAAAAAAATAAATAAAATCATTTTCTTATCACGCTCGTCGCGTTCAAGGGGGTAAGGTCGTTGCCAGAGGACACTCGATCGCGCAACGTTAAAATGAAAAATGATCTCCCAGGACGCAGGTGAACCAATATGTATTCCAATTGCCATTCCGTTCCGTCCGAACGATGCCAGTCACCGAACGATTCAGCTACCGCAACGAGACACACTGCAGGTGACTGTCGGATTGTTGCGGTGTCATTGGCAAAAACGCGTCAAAAAAAAAAAACGTTCGTATTAGAGCCGCATAGCGCGTAAACTTGCGCAAGAAGAGAATGCGACGCACGACGTACTTTTATTTTTATTTTTTTCCTCTCTTTCGACTCTTTTTTGCATTCTCGTTCGTTTTTTTTACTCTTATTTCTTTTTGGTTCGTTCAATCTTCGTACGGAAGGAATTTGACTATGGGCAGCGACGCAATCACACGAGCTCCATACGTTGCATTAGGATTATATTCTTCGAAACATCCGTAGCGTGAAGATATAATAACTCGAAATGGTGTTTGTGTATCCAGCAGCTTATGACAGCCACTTCCGTTTCCGCTCTCGGGCACACGAGCGAGCGAGTCGACCGACTCGTTCCCTTTTTCATTTTTTTTTTTCGTACTTTTTCCTCATGAGTGTATAACTGTAGTTTCATTCGCTGGGTAATACGTGGGACGCGTGTTTACACCTCGAGCTGTCACAATACCGATTCTCTCGCGGTCGCGACAATTAGGTGCTTTTCGAGTTCTCGATCTTTTATAACTTTTTTTTTGTCTCGTTCTATCCGCTACTTGGTTTCTCGTTGTCTAGCACGGAGAGGCGAGAGAAAAAAATTATCGTTCGTTAAAGAATTCAGATCTTTAAAAAAATAAACGGGTCTCGTCGTATTCCCCGGTTCGGGCACAAATTCGTTTTCGATCTTGATAATATTAAATTACACCGAGCACGATTAATCATTTTCTACGATCAAATTTCAGAGATAACGAGAGTTTTTTTTGTTCGTCGCGGTGCTAAAGTCGTCGTGACAATTTTCGGAAAATTGTTTTTTTCATTGAACGACAACAACGAAAAAGTAACTGTGTTTTCTCACATTTTTTCGCACGATTACTAATTGTATCGTGGCACGAACGATGCGACGCGGTTCTATGCGCGCGAGTGAGAGAGATGGACGGAAAGACGAAAAGGGAAGAATCGAATGGTCGGGGTGAGAGAGCGTTCGAGGCAGAAGGGTCGCCGCGGCCGAGGTGTTTTGCCATCTGTCCGGCTCGAGGAGTTTCTCGATTCTTCGTGCCGAGTGTACCCAAGAGCACATGTCGTGGCCTAATTGATGTTCGACGATCAATTAATTAAATAAAACGTCCGAGGGAGGGAAAACATTTTAAGAAAAATGATTGCCACGAGCCACCCGGAAAAGTTCAAACAAAATTGACCGAATCATTTTTCAATCAACGGTAAAATCAAATAAACCAAAAATAAAAATATAAATAAAAAAATATAGCAAAATATGAAGAAGAAGAAGAAGAAAAAATGATGAAAATCAAAGTTTTATCGGGGAGACCTATAGGAATGCGATTGAAAATAAAAGTATCAAAGAGAGAAACTCCGGAGCACCGTAGAGAGGCGAAAGATTTTTAGCATATCGCATGCCCCCCTGTAATATCACTGTCAGAGATATCTCCTCGCTCGGTATACGGGGCGTGTAATACTGGGCGTATCTATAAAACTGTATACCAGCGATGTTTTAACGGCACGTACGTTTTGCAACGGGGCGAGAAACTGTATGCTCCTCTTTCTCTCTCACTCTCTCACACACAGTCGTCTCGTTGGCGCCGGCAGCGATAGATACCGCTAATTATCGATCGTAAATAATTCGCTCGGCGATTCTCGCTCGAGCCGCGTGCGAGTTCTCCCTCCCAGTCTCGCGAAGAGCGAGAGAGTATAACGAGTGAAACGAAAGGAAATAAGGCCCCTTGGCTCTGAGGAGAGTAAGCGAGACGAGATAAGACGGTTTTGTATTACCTTAAAAGCGAGAGAGAGAGAGAGAGAGAGAGAGAGAGAGAGAGAGAGAGAGAGAGAACAAGAGCAAAGAGTTCCGTCCGATCCTATCGGTGAAATGAACGAAGAAAGGAGGATTCGAGCTAATGTAAAACAGTGAGAGACGGCAAATTGGAGAACGAGAGAGTAAGAGAAGAGAGAGAAAGATAGCGAGAGAGTTTTGGTTTCTCGCGGCAAGCCGAAGCGGCGTGGCGCGCGTTTTGTGCCACACGGAGAGAACGTAGCATGCACACGCGCGGTCACTTCGGGGTGGCTTTGGCCTGGTCCTGCCGTTGCTGCTGCTGTTGGGGATATATTACACGCTCTCTACTCGGTTATTACACAGTCGCAGCGCGTCTAATTGCAGACGCGAAGGTGGCGGCGGCAGTGGCGAGCCGCTTGATTTGTGTCCGTCGCTTGCGATTCCACGTTGCGTTACACACACGCTTCTACCTACGTTCTGTACACACATATATATATATATATGTATAGATTTATCGATACGCGTTAGTCGTTTCGCGCTCCCGGTTGAGAAACACACCGAGTATAGAGTACATTTTCTGCATCGCCGTGAGCAACACCAGCAGCGCGAGATACAACGAGGATGATACCGATCGATCCAAATCGAAGAAACGAGATTTCATCTCGAGAAAAAAGAAACAACGAGAAACTCTTTAGATTTGTCGTTCGTTCCATTCGACAAAACTTCTCATACTTTTCAGATAGAAAATCAAACAAACGATATACATTTTTCCTACCCACGTGTCCTTTCTTCTTTCCTCTTGAACCTGAGGCGTATTTTTTTTTATTCGCTCTCGATTCATCTACAAGAGTGCCGGAGTAACGAAAAAAAAGAAATCTACCGCGTTAGGAGAGAAAGTTATTCCCGATCTGTTCGAGCCAACGTACGGGGCAACCATATATATTTTCCATTATGTACATCGGGTCTAGGCGAGAGTATCTTTTTTCCTTTTTTTTTATTTCGAAGGTCCGTGTGTACGCGCGCGCGAGCCTCGAGGTTTTATCTGATTAAACCGACATGGAAACATGGGGTTACGCGTGTAAGCCAGATCCGTTGTGGCCGGGGCCACAGGGGGATGGCGGTGAGCGAGAGTAACACACATTCACACACACGTACATATATAAATACGTATACGTATATAAATTCTAGTATATAGCAGCATCACCGGGAACAACTGAATAATGAAAATAAAACCCACCGATGCTATCGTTAAGCACCGAGGGATTACGTACGCATCAACGCGCCCCCAACCAACACACATATATATATACACACGTAGAGAACACTTTCGCGCTCGCCCCATGGCACCCCGACAATATCCACAGATATATTCCCCAGTGCGAATTTACCATAAACACGAGAATATCAACCATGCCAACATTTTGCCCCCAAAAAAATTATTACAAATTCTTTTTAACCCCATCGACGTCGACAATTTTTTTCTACCTGGCAATTTCTAAAATTTTTGAGGGTGAAAAAAATATATCCATTCGTCGACGTGTCAAACGTTTGCCCCGAGGTCTGTTACGAACGATACACTCACTCTCTCCCACCTCCCTTTTGCTATTGTGTCAAGGTGTGAATTTACAAGCCTGCGCGTGGACACACGCGAAAATATGGAGGGCAGACTGGTATTTCGCTTTTACCGGATATATCTCGTTGACAAAAGGTATATATGGGTATAATAATAGAGAAATATATATATATATATAGATATAATATAGTACAAAGAAGTATCTCGAGAGGGCGGGTTTTGTATCGAGGCACCGGAGCGCGTTATAGCTTTCGCGTTTCTTCTCGCCTCTCCAAGCCGCTTACCGATCAATGCTCCATTGGATTCTCGCACCTCGATCATCCACACACACACACACATACACATACATATACGAAGACACGTATATCGGTCAATATTCGAGAAACGAGAGTTCGCACGAGAGCGAGATCTCTTTCCTCTCGATATTCTCCATCCCCTGTAACCCAGCGCGAGAGAGAGAGTGTCCGTCGGACTTGTGAAACGAGACGAAAATCTTGGGGGGTAGAATATATTTTCCGCGCTTCTTAAAACGGACCTGAGGGTCATGAGAATGGGAGATCACTTTTTCTATTTGACAGGATTTCTTTAGTACGAACGCTTATATACGTATCCAAGGGTAAAAGGTCTTTTGAATGGACGAGACCCGGAGACAGCGATCCGTTTGTCGAACGGATCGCTATATATCGTGGCGTGTTCTATCGTTTCTTCATAGTGCCAAAGAGGCGCGCAAGTCTCCGCAATTCGAGACGAGGCACGTTCGTCGCGTCGGACTAGAGCCAGCTGACGAGAGGGAGAGAGAATCGCGTCCTTCCGGATTTTAACTTATCGGTACACAAATCGCTCGTCCTGGCTGGTCAATATGAAACCAGCGCTATTAAAGGTAAACTAATCGGCTATTTCACCCCCCTCGCTTCTTTCACGGAAAGGGAGAGTGCTGCTTAAATACTTTTGCCGGGTTTACCTTTGACCAGAAGAGATCATCTTTACCTTTTTTCCAAGAGAGAAGTAGCTCGGCTAAGCTCGCATTTTTCCTGCTCCAAATAATTCTTGTAGTTACAGTATGAAAATAAGAATCAACACTTCCTTTTCTATATGCAAAATATACAAAAATAAAAATAAATGACCGGATAAGAAGATCGAAAAAAAATTGAAGATTAGAATTTTTTTCTAAATCAAGTGTTTGTTCAACGTATCGAAAATTGGATGAAAAACGGTATCAAATATTTCCGTTTCGTCCTCTGACTGTATCCGTTACTGCACTTTTGGAAATAGAGAAATATATGCTTTTTCATCGTGGTAAGGAAGAGGAGTGCGGATAGTAAGGTTCTACAACCCCTAATCCCGGTTCCTGCGAAATCGTCACGTCCGGCAGCTCGCGCTTTATACGTATAACTATATATATGTATATGTATACACGTCTCACAGGTAAGTATAGCGTCTGACTAAAAGTCCTTACTGCTGCACCTGAGACGAGGAAAGCGAAACTCCACGAAAAATATTAGACCGTCTCGTTGAAGAATTTCTCGAGTGCGGTACGAAAAATCGTCTCGCGTATACGATGTATACCTGTATAGCGCATTATATGCGGGCTTGTTGTCACGGGCGCACCGGCTGATGGCAAATCCCGTCGCGCGGTAATTACTTCCAGATGTGACCTTCCATCGTTTCTTATACCTATATATATATATGTGCTTATAAATATTTCGTTGCAACGAGTATAATGCACGGTTATAGTGTACTAGTGTTGGAGTGCCAGCAAAAGGCGAGAAGCACGTGACGTACTGCTTTTCGTATATATATATTTATATTTCTTACTTTCGAGATATTACGAGACCCACCCCTGCGGCACGGGGAATTCCGAGGTTACCTGTCTCGAGAGATCGAAAAGTACCTTGCGCACGATCGTAAAATCGAAACCTGTAAGATCCCGCTTCTTCCCAATTATTGTTTCCCTCGATTTACTAAATTTTTTATGACTTATCAACTTTTCGTTTGGTCGATCAAAATTTTTTGAATTTTGGGGATGATTTAATTCTTTCATAGAGAGAGAAGAACGTAACGATGAACGGTATTGAAGGATTTTATGGTGAATGAGACAAAAGTCTGCGCGACGTATCGAGTTCCAGTTTGGGGAACTTGACTTCCTGACGCCGGAAGAAAAAAAGACGCGGAGAGTCGTGGACGTATTTGTGAGTGTGTGTGTGTGTGTGTGTGTGTGTCACGCTGGCGCCGATCAACCACGTGGAATTTATTCAGCACGATATACATATATATATGTTTTTCAGGGAGATTTTTTTTTCTCGTCGTGGGACGAATTGACGAGCGCCACCCCCGTTAAACACATCTCTCGGAGGACAAGCGAGAATAGACGTATACGTATATACGTCTCGTACAAACGTCGCGCGTATATCAAAAGTTTGACGAACCGAGTGCATTTAGTCGCGAGAGTCCCCGGGGGGACGAAAAGAAAAGAACGAAAAGAAGAAAAAAAAGAAAAGTAAAGCGAGAAACCGTAGACGCGTGCTCTTAACCTCTCTCTCTCCCCCTCTCGACGAAAATTCCTTCTCGGCGTTCCTATAAATAGCGCATAAACACGGAACGAAAAGGAAAAAATAAATGACCAAGTCCCGCTGTCATTCGATACTTTTTTTTATACAAAAAGACAATATATCGTATAAAAATAATTGATAATGTTAAAAAAAACGAACGAAACGAACGAAACAAGAGGAAAAGTAATTAAATATTTCAACCCCCTCGCATTTATATTTCCGTGAAAATGAATTTTTGTTTACCATCCCCCTTCATCGTACTTTTTTATTTCAACCCCTCCCCGAGAGATATTTCACGAATCGACGGTGCGCACGGGCTCGAGCTCGGTCGGAAAATTTCCAACAAACCGTTGTATACCCCGCGTACATAAAGCGTCAATTTGATAAAATCGTGCGTTTGGTAGAATTGCCAAAATGTCGATGCGACATAGAGATAAAAAGAAAAAAAGAGGAAAGAGCGAATGAGAGAGAGAGAGAGAGAGTGAGGGCGAGAGAGGGAAAGGACATATATCCTCGTTCTCGTAATTTTCACGAGCATTGAAATAGCTCGACGATCGGGGAAAATTCTCGTGCGCGGAATTACTGGGCACTTCAGTGTGATGATGGAGGGGGAGGGGTGTTAAAAAACATTCCCATATATACCTACATACATTTTTTCTCTCGTTGTCCGTCCTATATGTAGCTCGTTGAAAACTGACCAAAGCGCGAGAGGGACGAAGGATTACACGAGGATAGCGTAACGCCCGTTGGAGCGCGATGCCCGCGTGTCCGTGTGTCTACACGTGTGATAGAGATTCGCGAGAGCGTTAACGTTTTCAACGGCACGGGGAATATTTAACGTACGAGCGAAATGCTGGTGAGAGCGACGATGCGCAACGTTCACAAAATTATCGAGTCCAACGTTCGTACAACCGAAACACACTAGGGCTTTTCCTAATACATATATATACATACACACGTATATATGCGTGTATAAGTGTGGATTAAAAGCGAGATAAATTCGTACAGGAGGGTGCACTCGTTGCAAACCATGAATACAGGAGGTACGAATAATGCCAAAGAGTACATGTACCTACATGTTGCAGTCGAGTCGAAAACGTATGGATGAAAAGCTGACGAGGGTGAGGTAAAGGGGGGGGGGGGGGGAGTAGTTGGCGAGGGAGAAAGAGGGATATGGAAACGTAGAGCGTCGTAGCGTGTGATTGCGATAATGCGGGATATAATAATGCAGGAAAATTGCATAAAGCGCGAGGGCAAGAGGGAGGAGGAGGGGGTTGAACGAAGGGATGCAAAATATGTCCATCGAGTCAAAGCGGTACAGCGCAATCGTATAGCCGTTTCTCGTTGAATATTACGATTTTCTCGTTCGACCGAGAACGTAACGGGATCAAATGTGATCGAGAGAGGGAACACGCGCGAATGCGAGAATCGAACGACGGTTGATAAATTCACGGGGTGGGAGACGGGGGGGGGGGGGGGGGGGGGGTGGAAAAACCACTCGATTTGCGGATATAGTTCGGGGTAGACGTATACGCGTATTATCGGAACGGGAAAAAGCTGCTGCCATCTCTACCAACCTCCCCACCCCCTCACCCTCCGGCCATGCTTTCCATCGAGAATTCATCCTCGTCCCGGGGAGAGGGAACGCATCAGCGATATTTTGTTTCGCAAGAGGATTAAACGCCCCTGATCATTCGCTATGAGCGACTCTCTCACCCTCTCTAGACCGCTTGGTCTATCGATAGATCGACGAGGTTTGTTGTTTTTTTTGTTTTTTTTTTCCACGAGATTGAAAATATCGATTGGACGATTCGGGTCTACGTCGATCATGGACTATTTCGCGCTTATCGCGGCCAATTGGTTGCGTCGAACGTCACTTTTTTCCCAAATTGTATTTTTTTAAATATATATATTTTTTTTATTGAAAACAAAAATTGTCTGATATTAATGTGAATGTAGAGAGAAGAAAAAAAGTGAGCAACGCATTATATGCATTTATGCGCATATATAATGAAAGATAAGTCGCGAGATCAAAGTCTCTCTCTGTCGAGGAGTGAGAAAAGTGTGGGCGTACTCCGGTGTATTCGTCGAACCCTCGTTAACGACCTCATTAACCCCTCAGAGAAAAGCAGAGCGCGAGAATCCAACTATAATATACATATATGTCTGAGTTTTATTAGTCTGTATTGGTTGAAGCACGAGATATGCGTGTATAACGGCGGAGAAAGCATTTGGTTATGCTGCGGTTAGAAGCGCCCGAAGGCCTTTCTCCCTAACACCCCCTTTTCCAGCTCTACAGTTTAACCCCCTCCTTCACCCTCCGCCCTAAAGTAAAACAAACAAATCCGACGTGGCGCCAACGCAGATGCGTCTCGTCATTCCGGGGCTGATCTCTCCTCCGTCAGTCTTTTTTTGTTTCAACGAGAAGATCGAAAGAGAACACACGTATATATATATATATATGTATGTATGTGCGACTCATCTTGAAGAATCTTGAGAGGAGGGAGAGATAGAGGCCTCGAATTCGTTCCTCTCGCATCCCCTGATGAGCCACATCCAGCAGCCGCGGCGACTCCGCCGTGGCTCTCTTCTTCTCCGGCAAAACCTCGTAGAAGCGACGGCACTTTCTCGTTCTCTCTTTCTCTCTCTCTCTTTCTTAGCGTATCCCTACGCTCCTGAGCAAACAAGTAATAGACGCGCAGGAGGGAAAAACTTTGACGAAGGCGCCATGCGCACTTGCACCTTTCTCTCGTACGACGAATTTTCAGATGGGAAAAGGACTTTATTTTTCTATCTCCTCGTATTTCCTGTGGCGCCTGAACGATTCTTCGCCATACGTGATTTTCTCTAAATTGACTCGCACACGAATTATCGGACGCTACGAGGATAACGCGATTTCCCAGAAGAAATAAAATAGAAAACAATAGAGAAATATTATTTTTATCGTTAAATCTACGAAATTATGTATATTTTTTAATTTTTGTCTCTTGGATAAGAAAGTCACGAAAAAATCGTGTTAATGCGAGAGATCGAATAAAACGTTGGGTAAACTACCCCCTCCCTCCTTTGCTAACACTTCGTCTATAACCAAATGCTTGTAATCTTTTTAGATCGTTTACGAATGTTTTTTTTCAACAATGGCACGAACGCGTAATACCGTATGTAGGTACGTTGTATTGAATTCAACGAGGATTAGTCTTATAGCATCCTCAACCCGTGTATATATTATTCCCTATAGGGAAAAATGCACTCGCTGTACAATAACGAGCGTAGAAACAGTTTACGCTTCTATACAGTAAGTAAAAGCATCCCCCGACGAGCCAAATCGGGGTGGCCTCTGTCAGGGTTGCGCGAGAGATTTTTTGAGGGGAACGCCCCATTAGGAAGCCGTTAAATAATAAAAGCCGCCATATTAGGGATGCGAGGACACCCATAGGTCCCCGAACGAAGCTCGTACAAGAAAATCATCGTATACACGAGCGAGAACGACACCGGGAACCGGAGGGATTATCCCACAACGATACGTCTGGGCATTATACAACCCCCACCCCTACTGGTCCGCGGATGCTGCGCGTAACTTCTTTCGGAGCCCCCTCTCTTCTCGCGACTAAACATCATGCAGGATCGACGCAATGTCCTCTCTGTCCCCTCCACGAAGAAATGGACACCCTCTCGTCGAACGAAAATTAATACGAAAATAATTTTCTCTCACGAAATAATCAAGGTTTATTATTTTATCGTATTTTCATAACTTGAAGAAAGAAAAGGATAGAAAAATGTTGGTAAGATCGAGGATTTTTGTTAAGGGGGGAGTCGCGTTCGTCGAGGGATGAAAGAAAACATGGCCGTGGAGCGTTCTCGCCCGCCAGGCGTCACGAGTCCATCAGGTTTTCCCGGAATCACGCGATAAATCGATCTCATCGTCTCGTGTTTGCTATAATCCGTTATAATAATAATGACTATAATAATAATGGAGGGGGGTTGGCGATGATGGAACGATGTAATAAGTAATGCACGCGGTGTTAATATTCCTATACATATAAATATGTGGTGCATTATTATAACCTCTGTGTAACGTAATACAATACAGCGTCCTGTGTGTACACACGTATATACCTAGATAATATGTACCTGAACTCGTGTTATATATACACCTAACCAACGGGCTTTATCGAGCCATTTATCAGGCGACTAGCCACACCGGCATTTCTATGCCTCTAGCCTCTCTCTCCGTTGTAACGTCATGTATTGCACACGCCACTGTAATCCATTATCGAGACTCACGCCTCGCGTACCAAAGCGAAACGAAAGAAAAAAATCATTGCGGCAAAACAAAAACCGCGATTTTCTTATTTTTACCGCAATATTTCATTAATTTCCGGAATCGCTCGCGAATTTTCATCCAGCTGGCATGTTTTATAAATAAAATTACTATGATTATTGTTATTTTTTTAAAAAGAAAGAAAACAAAACTGTTTCTCACGAGATGATAAATATTCATCCCTTATTCGTTTTTCTCCAATGTTCACGGCTGCCGCTGGGTACACGTTGATGTATTATACGCGGTAAATGCGAAACGAGGCGAGAGGGCGAGAATGCACCACCAGTCGGTGGCTAATTGGGGCCAATAAGTATTTACCACCTCTCGATTCAATGATGGTCGACGGTCACTCGTAACCGCGGGGGGTTTGCTGGTATCCCATTGTCTAACCATCCCTCTCGTCCGATTCATCCCCCTCCCTGGTACTTTGTGCAGCCCTCTCTTCTTCTCTGTGTATAACCGTAGACATCTCCGACTATGGCTGGTTTTTCAACGTCCATACCTATATATATATTTTTTTTTGTGTGCTATACGTATATAGTCTGAGCGATACGTCCTCACTTTGCCAATATACTGCTGTGTATAAGCGGGATAGGTATACCCACGGGGAAAAATCCTCTGGGGAATCCCGTGGGTTTTACGTTTTTCGCCCGTGTCCGACGAATGGAAAGAGTGGGACTCATTATTCACCGTGGGGCCAACTAGCGAAACATGTGTTTCGGATTTTCTCGAGTTTCTCTCTCTTTCTTTCTTTTCTCTCGCTCCTATACACCCTTCGCCACGAAAGATATAAACTCGACACCTGATTTTACACATTCTCGTTCCTGCTCTCTCCACCTTAACTTGTTACTGTGACAGTGACAGAGACGGAGAAAATGATGGATTTCGTACGGATGTTTCTCGCCATCGAGACCTTCCTCGAAATCTCTACCCGGGATATTGGTTTTACTGTGTGTATACTTGTCTTATAATATTTGCCGGAGTATAATTGTACAGGCGTAAATATATCGTCTTGCGCTTGCGTGTAATAAAAAAAAAGGAAGAAAAAAGAGGGGGGGTTACCCGAAGGTGCTTTAGGGGGGTGAGTCCAGTCTCGATTACTACCAGATGTGTTTTATTGCCAGCTTTCGAGAAAGATGAAAAGCCATTTTTGTTGATTTGTTGTAGAAAAAGCGTAATATATAGACAAATTAACATAGGGTAAGGGGTGCAAACACCTGTTATTACAATTAACGAAAAAATAATTCCCGTTCACGAGAAATAACGTAAACAGAAAATTCCACCTGATACATACTTTAAAAACGTCAAACATAAAAATCCCACCATCCAAAAACCCAATAGCATCATATACAAAGTAATTAACAAAACCGAGCCTAACAAATATGCTGTAGAAACAATTCGTCGTATTAAAATTCACCGGAAAAGTCAAATGCGAGGAAAATCGTAGGGCGATCGAATTAAAGATTATCGTAGGAGAAAAAAAATCCTCTTTTCGGGTTGTGGAAAAATCAGTACGATCACAGGAGGTTGAAATCAGCAGGTATACGAAGCGGTATCGGGGAAAAGACACACGTAGAAAGGAGAAAAGAAAAGAGAGGGTATGTAGGGAAAGCGCGAACTCGGGAAAACCCAGTGATGGTGTAGTGGAGATTATACAGAACGAGACAGAGAGTGAGAGAGTGAGAAGTAGAGGGGATGCGCGCGCGCGCGTGCGCACGGAACCAAAAGCCCTGGAACTCTGTAGCCCGGTGTGTGGTAGGTATACGTTTTGTACGTAGATTTAACAGAGGATGAGAGTAGGAAGCGGTGCTGGGCATCAGCCACGGGCTATGTTATACACACATATATATATATGTATATATATATTTGATCCTCTCTCTCTCTCTATTCGCGTATATCTATGCTCTGCGGCTATACGCGTCGACTCCGAAAAACCGGTAATCCGGTCTCCCCCGTAATCTGATTTCCACGGGACCTCGTGCCAGGCACAGGCAATTCCCTCTTATACCATATAACCTACTCATTCACTCTCTCTCTCTCGCTAGTTACGAAACTGTATCATCGATCCGCTAAGACCGGAGGGCAAGCGGGGGCCCTTTCTCTCTCTTGCATTCTTCGCGGTAAATTCACATAATTTCTGGGTCTTGTAATCGTTCGCTGTGCCATAACACGATCGTTCTAACGATTTTCATCCTTTCTCCCCCCTGTCGTAATTATCGAAACTCCGAACGGGCGAGAGATGATTAAATTTTTCTTAATGTGCGAAGAAAATTCGTCGAATTCAATTGTAAATAAAATAATTAGAGTATTTCTAGTATCGATAGTGCGATGGAGCGTCGTTCCGGAAATTTGTCGAATATTAGGACGAATGATGATGACAAGGGTGTACGGAGGATAACGGTAGGTGGATGTTTCCTCCACTTCCATATACGAACTTAAACACCGTGAATTATCTCCTCTCTCACGTCTGTACGACGTGTATATATTCCGATTCTCCAACGCTGCCGCACAGGAGCCGGGCATTTACACGCGTATTTCCATCGACGTGAAATTCGCGTTTTACCCCGCGCGTACACTACGGGGAAGAGCGTTATCTCTGTAAGTGGTGGATATGGAAATCAGAATATTTGGCAAGAGTCTCACCGAGTGCGGGAGGTGGGGTAGGGGGTTGGATCAAGAGGACGCACAGGGTGTGTGTGTGTGTGGGGGAGAAAGAGGGAGAGAGAGAGAGAGAAAGAGCAGACGTCGCACGCGCGACGCTCGATAAAGCCGCGCTGAGGGTCGCGTTGCGTTACAGCGCCGGCGTCGCGACACTCCGAAACCTCAAATACGTACGATCTATACGCGACAAACACGGATGGTAATTTCTTTTTTTTTCTTTTTTTCTTCTTTTTATTTGACAGCTTGAAGTGCGTATGCGAGAGGTCGTTGACGTGTTTCCTTCGATACGACATCGAGCGAACGTTAACGAGGAGTTATCCCCAGAGCGCGTTTTCAGCGACTCTCGCTGTCACGCAATGACGACAGGCCTCTTATTAGCAGCGTCCGTTGAATTACGTCAACTCGGGACTCGATCTTCACCACGTGACACCAATTCTGTTGCAAAATCACGCATCGCTATTATTATCAGGACATTTTGACCCGATAAATCCTCGATGATTATTCCCCGGAGAGAGAGAGAGAGAGAGACAGAGACAGAGAAAAATAATAATACAACTGATCGAGGGTGAATTCGTATTCGTAATAACAATGTATCGACGAATATTTCATGAAATCATTTCGAAGTATGATAAATATATATATATAAATATATATGTGTGTATGTGTGTGTGTGTGTGTGTCGTACATCCAATCGCGAGATGGAAATATAGCGAGCGCGGTGTATTCCCGGGCAATCGGATCAGTGGGGCTACAAATCCTCGGAGATCCAGGGTAACCAAAGACTGTCTGAAGACCGCAAGGAATAGGAGAAGGAAAAGCGTGGAAAAGTGTTGGTTCGCGGTGCAAGTCGCAAAGAGAGTGAGTGCGAGAGAGATCCGTACGTGTGCCACGCGTATATGTGCAATGAAAAGAGAAGCGAGACGTGCTGGCAGATAGAGGGGTAGTTTATATATCACAAGACCGCGAAAAAAAAGAAGAAAAAAAAGGCGAAGAAAGAAGAAGAGGAAGACGTGAAATAAGCGCGAAGTAAGTACCACGCGCGGTACATAGCCGAAAGGAAGGAGTAGATCACAGAAGCTGGTAGAGAGGGAGAGAGACTTCACCGACGGTACACTCCCGCGTCGAGACAGCGAAAGGAGGGGGGGGAATGCCCCTTATCACACTCCCTTATCTCTTATCCTCTCTCTGGTTGTCGAAGAGGGGCGTGAGGACGGATAGTCGGAGCCCTCGCCCGCGCGATCCACGCGCGCCTCCACTTCGAAAGACGTGCTACGCTTGGTAAAACTCGACGGTGGGAGGGGGGATAGCGTCTCACGCGTGAGTGGTGGGGAGACAGAGAGAGAGTTAACCCACCGGGTGATCCTACGTAGCGATCCCTCACGGGGACGGGGAATCCCCCAACTACCCCCACTCCCAGGCACTTCGGCGTATAACGCGCTGCGCCTCCACCGGGTGACCGAGAGAAAGAGAGATGGAGTGAGGGAAGAGAGAAGTGGGGATGATCGTACGTACCGACACAAACACAGCGATGCGCACGGTTCTAGGTGGCGGAGTAAGCAGAGCGAGAGGGACGGAGAGTGATCCCAGAGGTCGAAGAAAGGTTGTCATGGAAACGAGCCTGGGATCAGGCCAATCGGCGTATGCCGAGGGGGCGTGGCGTGTCATTGGCTACGACGTTGGCTACACCAGATCCGTTGGCTCGTTGGGTCACGGATCCCCCCCGGTTGGGTTGGTTGCGTTTCCCAGCTATATACGATATCCTACCTACTATTACCACTACTGCGCGCTACTACTACCACCAATCCCTCCACCACCACCACTACCATCATGGGGTAACTACCACTACTATTGACAAAGCGAGCGGGCAACATAGGAGCAGGGTTATGCTCCGTTTCACTCGGTCACCCGTGACACCCTGTATATCCCTCCTTTGCCTTTCTTTTGGGCTCAACCCTAACCCTACTCTGCCGTAGCTCTTGCTCCTTCTCTCTTTCTGTGTGTGTGTGTCTCTCTCTCTCTCTCTCTCTCTCTTGCTCACTCGCAACCACGGGCTCACGGTTGTTCCGCCTGGGGCATGTCTATAGTACAAACCAGGCGCGTTGCAACAACGGTGGCCCACGCTGGGCTGTGTCTGACAAACGTATCATGCAGGGTAGGGCCGGTGCCGAGATGCCGGCTTGTAAGCGAAACCAGTTTGCTATCCGATACGATCGAGGCAACAGCAGCGGCCGCCACCGCGCTTAGCGAACTGTTCCGCGCTCAGAGTTCGCTATTTAAAAAAAGGAACACAAATCGTTGTTCGTTGCTCGATGCGCGGTGTTATTATTTGTTAATAATTGGCAATGATTTTGTAGAACGGGGACAGCTCGTTTCGTTGTTATAAACGAGCGACCCAAAAACACCCGGAGTATTTTGTTCAATCCCGTTGGAGACAGTCGACAGTGCGCGGCTCCGAGTGACTCGTGACGTCTTCTTCGTTTGGCCATCGCCAATGGTGTCAAAGATGACACGAGAGAGGACTATTTTTGTCCATGGCTGTGAAAAATCGTTCGACCGTCGATCGTGAACTTTGCGAAGGTTTCACGTGGATGACAATATTTTGCGAGGTGGTTATCCGGGTGTCTCGACGATTCCCGAAATCTCAGAGATTCGTAGGGTCCAATTGTCATCGAGGCGAGACAACACGAGCACTCAACTGGGGTCGGTGTTAACCCCGAAGGATAACGAGCAAAAATCGCGGAAACGTGTTTTGACAGTGTCGTTTCGTAAAATTGTGCATCGATCTTGATCGTGTTCCAAAAAAACGGAAAACGGATCCAAAAAAACGCAAAATTAATTATCCAGGAACTGCGGTGTGCGTTTGGTGAATTCGCGTGTGTTCAAGAAAACGGAAAAACAAACCCGTCGTAAAAATCGTTTCAAGTACCAATTTTCGTAATAGAAAAAACCGCAAATTTAATCAACGGCTATGAGATGAGAAGTTCGAGGAGCAAGTACAAAGTGAAGCAGCTTGCACTTCGCGGCTCGTCGTTCGATCCAGCGATCGGCAATCCGAGCTTGGTCACGAGGATTGCCGAGCGAGCGAGTTCGATGCCGTCGCGAGATTGAGCACGCGTCGTTGTGCTCCATCCCTCCGGATTCCGTCATCCTAGAACAATCGAAAGAAGCACCTACGTGAAAGTCAACGAGCTAGTCAACGAGCAAAGTCGATCGGGGTGGTACGTTGGTTTCAATAACGCGAGGACAATTGAGAAACGTGAAGAGAAGAGGGCGCGCGAGCGCGAGGGTGGCTCAAGGTTGGAAGTTTTGAGGAAGGATGTCAGCGGTCGCGCCGGCTGGTACCGCATCAGCGGTTCCGAGTACGAACGGTCCGATAGTACCGGCGCCGGTCTTTGCCCTGCCAACGCTATCATTCACCGTCGGACAAGTCGCGACGGTCTGCGAGACGTTAGAGGAAAGCGGTGACATCGAGAGGCTCGCGAGGTTTCTCTGGAGCTTACCGGTCGCACATCCGAACATACAAGAGCTCAATCAGAGCGAGGCAGTTTTACGTGCAAGAGCGATAGTAGCTTTTCACTCCGGGCATTATAGAGAATTGTACGCGATACTCGAGAGGCACAAATTTACGAAAGATTCGCACGGTAAATTGCAAGCTATGTGGCTCGAGGCGCATTATTCCGAGGCGGAGAAATTGCGAGGACGACCGCTCGGCCCGGTCGACAAGTATCGCGTGCGCAAGAAATTTCCGCTGCCGCGGACGATCTGGGATGGCGAGCAAAAGACTCACTGTTTCAAGGAGAGAACGCGAAGTCTTCTGCGCGAATGGTATCTTCAAGATCCTTATCCGAATCCTGGCAAGAAGAGGGAACTCGCCGCTGCTACCGGACTCACACCCACCCAGGTTGGCAATTGGTTCAAAAATCGAAGACAGAGGGATCGCGCTGCTGCAGCTAAGAACAGGTACGTCGACGACGATGATTATCACTGTGATTACGATTTTGAGGAAGCCGAGATCGTCGATGACTCGAGGGGTTTCTTTCACCCCTGGGAATGAAAGTGTGCGTTGGTGTTTGCGAAAAATTCACAGGAGAAAGGACTGTGATAGGATACGAAACGCTATGCGTAGAGCGAAGAGAAATGTTGCGTAGACGTAGATCGATTGAATTATTATTTGTCTTCTTGTTTTTTTTGCGAATATTGTAAAAATTTTGGTCCGTGGACGATTCTTGCGAAAGTCCACGGCCGACGGGGGTACCCTGAAGGATTCTGACATATCTGCGTTGCGATTAGGATTAGAATGTATTTGTACAATTTTCTCGTAGGTTTATCGATTCTGTTCGTAGTTCGTTAAGTTTTTCATTCTATGCGCATATTTTTTTAAATTATCTGGTGATATTAATTCTGTACATATATTTTTTATTACGATCGTCTGTATTTCTTTGCTGAAGCACTTTATGGATTCTCGGGAGATATATTCATCCCCCTAGAGTCTTGAATAAAATGTTTATCTATTTTACCATAAACCGAAAACGAGTACCTTTTTCCTTCGATGCGATCGAGAACCTTCGCTCAAAACAAAGAAAAGATTTAATTTTGTCGAAAAAATAGAAAAATGCGCGATTATTCGCGCATTTATTTTCTTATGCTTGGCATAAGAAAATTCATCGCGACAATTTTTCATCGTTAAGGATTTTTTCGATTTTTTTTTAAACGTCAATTATTTTCACGGGCTTCTTTTTCTTCCGTAACGTGGACGCGCGTTTCATCGTTTGTAGAAACTTCGCCTCGCGTACCTCCGAACCGAAGGAAATAGAAGAATGCCCATAGAAAAAGCTACACGTGTGTCAGGACCCGAGCCGTTGCGGGAACAATAGCACCCTCGTGTGTGCACGTTCGCAAAAGTAAAGAGCGCAAATATATGTATACACGAAGCGTTAAGCTACATCGCATTGTCTTACTCGAAAACGTCCGCTGCATTCGCAGTAAAACTCAATTTTCCCCGGTACTCTCGGTCGCTCGTTCTCGTAGCTTAAAAAAAGAACTAGTTTTCCTTCTTTCTCCGCGCTACACCCCGTAAAAAAAGCCCTCGAGAACTGAATAATGCAGCTCGCTCCGGTTCGAGATTTCATCGCGACGCTATTTTTTTTCCTTCGTGCGTTCCCTCGCTTTTTTTCATCAAATTCTACGTTCCCTCGTTGCATCGTTGCACAACGAGGTATGAACGGAAAACGTGATTTCAGCCCTCCAACTTTGCTTAATTCACTTTCACGTAAAAACATAACAATTTGACATTTTAACAAAAAGAAACAGAAGAAAAAATAATAATAATTCCATTGAAATTTAAAGAAATTAAAAACACAAATTATGACAAACTCGTGCGACATTTTTCAAAAAATCTCGAATACACATCGATAAACAAAAGAGCGAAATATTACGAAAAAGAGAGCACGACGCGAAAGTCAAAGGGTTGAAAAGTTTTTGTTTCGTCAAAAGGAGCGTTTAATGGAAGTTAATAGCGAAAACGTTTAGCGGTTTAGGTTTCGCCCTTTAGCGATAATCACGAGATTGTTAGGGGGTGAGGAGGTGGGTTCTTGTATGCTCTCTTCTCTCCGGGGTGTTGTGCGAGTGTGCGTTTTGTGTCGTGTCCTCGAACGAAACGAGAGAAGGCCTTTGTGCCCCGTTGATAGCCCCGGGAACATCGGAGTACCGCGAAAGGGAGAAAGAGGAACTCAACTAAATATATATATATATAGTTTATAAATCTACGCGCTATCTAGTGCACGATAGTGACAGAGAGACATAAAGTGAGATAGAGAGAGGGAGGGGAGAGGGGGCAGAGAACCGTCGGCGAGGGTCGCGTAATTTCATTTCTACGTCCGACGGAGGGTCGACGTTGATGTCCCGTTGCTGCTGTACCCGTTTTGCCCCGGCTGCTGGGGGCGCCTCCGAGAGCGCATCGCGAAAGAGCGAGCGCGAGATAACTGTTTTCCTGCCGTCGCTCGATTTTCGAATTACGTATTTCAAATCTCATTTCGCTACAAAACTCCGCTCTATATCCGCGTCTCGTCCTCATTCATCGAAGCCGCCGCCGCCCCCCCCCCCAATTTATATTTCACTTTTATATTTTATTTTTGATTTTTTTTATTACTACACATTTCCTCTTTCCGTCGTACAAAGGACCATCTTTTATTTTACGAAAATGGCGAACATCCGGGAGACGCGTGAGTCGATTAAAGAGAAAAGAAATTTGATCGAACGTAGCCCTCTCGTTAATTCGTGATTACGTCGTTAATCGCATTGCGGAATTCCCCGATTACGCGGACAAAGTTGGATATTAATAAATCCGACGTTTATTCGTCGAGTCAAGTATATATTGCGTATATGGGACACGTTTGAAAAAAAAATCTTCTATATCGTTTGTTATTCGACAAAAGTATTCGCGATCGTGTCCGTCACCCACAGTGTTCTCCTTAACGCGACGGAATAGGCAAATACCTGCGGAATATTTATTATCGACGAAAGTATGAGAAAACTTACAGGTGACCACCTGTACCATCCCCTCCTCACTTTCCTACCCTCGCGCTTAGACTCTTTAATATTTCTCTACTTCCACACGAATTTCGCGATTTTTCTACCATGTTTTGTTTTTCCCCCTTCCTCCTGTCATTTTATTCTATCGATATTGGCTGCCCCCCCCCCACCTTCTTCTTCAACTACCATAAAAGTCTCTTGGTCAACGCTGCAGGTATCGACTGGTGGCTTTATTGTTCGACGATTTGTCGTTCCCACTTCTCGCACCTACAATGTTCAGGGGGAGGGGAAGGGAGGACAACTCCGTATGAAAGAAAAGCTCATGGTAGTTATATACAACGTCGTCCCGGGGCCCTTAAACACCAGAAATACGCGACACTCTCGGAAAATCTTTTTCCGGTCACTGTTACTGTGTATTAGGGGCAAGGGGGAGCGCGCCCCCCGAGCAAGGGATTCCGGGCTTTCCCGGCGCACCCCGTCTCTCTCACTCTCCTCTACCTTCTCGTACTCGAAGAGTCGCTTGATTTACGACCGCGGGAAAATCCCGAGCTAAACACACGTCCATAGAGCCCGGGAGAGAGCACGAGGAAGAACTTCGTGAAATCCGCATCGACCACCGGGGTTTTCCCCGACGTTTTGGCACTAGGGGATGGCTATCGCGAAATATTCAAATATTCCGCGATAGCTATCCCCTAAGTTCGTTCGAAAATCTCACGAAATTTCACCAAAAACACATATTAATCGTAATAAATCGTTCCTTAGAATTTTTCTTACACTTATTATTTCCGATAATTAAATTATCGAAAATTAATACCCCAACGTTAGATTTGATCGTCGACGTGTTATATCTCTAAGCTCGATGGAATTTTGATTATCGCTATAGGGTCGATTTAAAATTGTCTTTGAAGACAGCGGGAATGGCCAAGGTTGTTCTTTAGCCCGGACAGAATTGGTACACGATTATAGTATAATTACCGTGCTCCGAATAAAGTCGTTAATAATGATCGCAACGAACATAGTTTCGAGTCTATATATAGATATACATGTATACATATATAGATTGTGTTGGATAATTGATGTATCGTTAACCAACGCGAGTATCGCTCCGACCATTCGATAGTTGCTTGGCGAACGCGCGGCGGGCTTCCGTTTAATTCGTAGCGATGATAGCACAGCTATATATAGCCCACAGGCTCCCACACATATACATATATTATACACATATACGTATATATATATGTATGAATATATAGAAGGAAGATGGGAAGAAGCAAAATCGATGCCTCACTCGATATATCTACGCCATTACGGATAACTTGCGCGTTTGCGCCAACAGTGAGTCGGGATACTCGAGACAATGTCTCTCGGTTCCAATATAACTTCGTCCTGGTATTATCGCGTTCGCGAACCATATAATAACCATCTTCCTTTCCAGTCCGATAATCATTCCCGCGAACACCACATTTCCGCGGGTGTAAACTCACCGACGTCGTCGTGAATTCCTACGTTACATACGTACGTAATGTTCGTACACGAAGTTCGACAATGTACGAACGTCTCCGAACGTAATTCACGATCGAATGATCCAATCGCCGTTTCATCACTTTCCCAGTTCCTGATCTTATCTCTGTCTCGAGTGGGAACAAGTTTGTCCTACCGAGTGATGGAAGCTCGTATGAAAATGAGACACAAAATTATAACGACCGAACCAAATCTCGCATAGAAAATAAAATGAAAAATAATTTTGTTGTTATTTTGAGATTGTTAATTTTTTTCAAAAAAAAGAAACATCAACTTTTTTTTTGGACTATACACGTCTGGTATCCGACGTATTTTTTGTTAATCCAATTTCGTCATCGCGCATACCACAAGCTTCCTCCTCCTCCTCCTTCTCCTTGGTTCGTCGCGTCTGCAGGCAGCCTCACCGTAGAGTTCCTGGACTCGTGCCACATTTTCGTCGTGGCACGTAAAGGTAATTCAGCGTTGAACGCTCACGAGCCTGTACGCTTATATATATACACATCTTTCGCATCAGCGCATGCAGGGTACGTTTCTGCTGCGGCTGCTGTAAAAGGGGTTGTGCGAGGCAAGAGGGTCGAGAAAGATAGATAGAGATAGTCGAATCCGGAGGACCCTGCGGAGGTCCTTTCCCGCACGTCTCGCTGCTGTTACCACGGGGTTAGACGATTCCACCGAGCTAACCGGAGGGTTGAAAACGTACGGGGGCGAAAGGGAAGTGAGGAGAGAGAGGAGGTTCGTATCACAGAGTGACGACCAAGTCTGGCTTTCGCTAGGGAAGATAGAGGAGAAGGGGGGTGGGGGGCAAACGTAGAGACGAAAAGCCCGTTGCACGGCACATAGAAACCCGCCTCGCGGTATATTTTCGCGGTCCAGCGAGCGAGTTATTCAATATGCCCAACCATGCCCCTTCCACCCCGAAAAAGCCCCGGAGCAATCTCGTGCTAACCCTCTTCTTGCGCTCTGTCTGCATGTGTTGCCACGTACGTACGTACGGCATACGAGATTTCGCATCTGCGTTTCTCCGGCCTCGTAGGATACGAATATTCGAGACTACCTGACGTGTATGTCTGCGTGGTGGATAAAGGGGATGAAACCACCCCCGTTTTCGTTTCAACCGAGACTACTCCCGAGATTCCTCGTGGAAAATTCTGACTTCATTCGTGACTACGCGAAAGTACATTAACCGAATGAGTTCGTCGGCCTATTGTGTACCGAGGAAAACAAAAATGAAAATGTCACGATGGAAGAATTAACGATTTGTAAAAGTAATGGAACGAAAACAAAGCAAATTGACTTAACGAGAAAATCGTGCAATCGCTCGAAGATTCTCATCTTCCTAGCTGACAATCATAGACGAGAGAAGACGAAAAATCTCTAGCGAGATATTGCATCGATTCATTCCAGGGTTGTCGCTCAACCCGACGATGTGATCACCGTCGGTTGATGACCTTAAACGAGAGCCCGGGCCCTCTTTTCCACACGAGCGAAAGGTACGGCAAATGTCGTTCCAGTCACGCGGCTTATTTTTTTTTACCCAAGCGCGGGAGTCTCTTAGCCCCGAGATAGAGATGGATGAGAAGAAAATGTCCCAGTGCGCGGACATCAGCGGCAGCCAGCGACCGTGTCATCCTGATTAAAAGGTCTCTTCGGGAGAATACGACAACGGGGTTTGAAAGGAAAGATGGCGTTCTGTTGCGACGACACGACAGATGTACGATGAGAATGTATTCGCGTTTTCCCGTTCTCGTAACACGTAGGTACCTCAGCGAGAGGAGACGCGAGGAAGCTCCTACGTGTGGAATTTACAACGCGCCTTTCTCGCGGTCCGAGACAAAAAGCTCGTTGGGTCGCGATGGTAGCCACTTGAGAACGATGATGCCTGACTTTCGACGCGACGGTACGTGTTCGTGATTTTCACCTTTCTTCGCGTTATTATATTATTATTTTTTTCTTTTCATTTATTTTTACCTTCTTATCATTGTCACCGCTCAAAAAATCCTAGCCTGGATCGAAACAAGCCTTCTCATCATCCACGTGTTACATCATGCGTATCTCACTAACCGACATACGAGGATATCGAGCCAGAATACGGATCTCGTGTTGGACACGAAAAAACACGCGAGAGAATCTCCTACCTACGAATATTTTGGGACTTAAACGCGCCGAGAGAGAAACGAGCCGAACCCCGAAAAAGTTTTACGGTGCGAGGAACGATGATGGGGGAAGGAAGGGAGGGGCGGGGGAGAGAGGAATGATCCACGCGGGATCCGCGAAGACAAAGGCGATGATTAATTTCCACGTTGGCTTGTCCAGGATCATTAGTGTTGGCCACGGGGCTGTTCCATGACACCTGCTCACCCCCCCCCCCCGCCTCTCGGTCTCTCTCTCTCGCCCTCTCACTCTCTTGATCCCGCAGGGCCATTTTTTCCAAGTTTCTCTCTTACGTATTTCTCTCACTCTTATTTCGTTATTCACTCCGCGGCATTGTATATCGGGACTGGGTCTCAGTGATGGATCACCGCGGGGCTATATAGGAGCTCGTGGCTGCCGAGGATCGCGCCTTTGGATCAAAACTCATATTCCTCACGTGCGTGAGCCTGGTCACTCGTTTGAAAGAATAAAACAAAAAAACGTCTCTCTCTCTCTCTCTCTCTCTCTCTCTCTCTCTCTCTCTCTCTCTCTGTCTTGCCTCGTGTTGAACGAAATGCGATCCTGCCAGGGCGTTAAAAGAATGCGACGTTAAGAGAGGGATGAGAAAAAGATAATTAGCGCGACGAGAATCAATGAACTACTGATGAAACATCGCGTATAACTATATAAGGCGTCTAACATAAGGACGGAAAAGATCGCGAAAGCGAGTGAGGTATGAGAAATGGATTCGAGGGAAAGGGGGGTTTGGGGGTGGTTGTAACATCAAGTGGGTAATTGACGTGCGTGTCCCAGGAACTTACGAGGGGCAGCTGTCACTTGTTTCCGTGGTAGCTTTTTGTTTCCTGAACTCTATCGTCTCTCTCATGAAACTATACATGTAGGTGGCAAAAGAAGAGAAAAAGAAGAAAAAAAAGTATATTATGTGTACACGCGTCGAGAGTCGAGAGAAAAATCGAGGGGCAAGGAGGAGGGGGGTGTGTGTCGGGGAAGACAGGGAGGGTTGCGTGACTGTTTTCACGCCAGCGCCGTGGGGGTTCCCCCACAGCATCACGAGGACACATCTCGCAAAGCGTTCTCTCGGCGATGGTCATAGCCAGAAAATATGGCACTACCCCTAACAGGAGGAGGGGTGGTTGTTTCGTAGAGAAGTAGAATCGTAGGTTCTATGTATCGTTGTACCGCAACGCTACTAATTCGTCTCGTGTATCGATTTGTCAACGGGGGGAACATACACACACACACACAAGATATTCTCATCGTTTTCTCGCTCACCCTCGTATTTACGATCCTGTTGATGCCTCATCTCGTGTCACCGACTAGTTTGCCTCGACCGTGGCGAGAAGAGAGAAATAACGTAAAAAAAACAAACAATTGGAAAACAGATATTCTGAGTCGATATTACGACGATTCGTTTCAACCCCCGGTGTGCAAGATACGAAAAACGAAGACACAATTTTTTTCATCCCCCTACCACCCCTATTGCTTTATCGTCATTGACGCGAGACACGTTCGCGGTTCAATAGATTTTTCGGTAACGACGAAGATACATCGATAAATATGGAACTAGTTCACTCCTCCTCCTACCATTTTAATAATTTCTCAGATAACTCACGCGTCTCTCGCTGTACCTATGTGTGTTCTCAGGGGGTAGCCTAATTCTAGTGATTTCAACCCTCGTCGCTTCTACCGGGCCAATATAGCCCTCTACCGGTAAACGTACGAAATAATACCCGTGCCGTATTTATACTAAGGCTTGGCCGAGTGGCGCACCTGTGTGATATATAGAATTCCCCCGGGTGAACGGTATACGCGCGGATCCTCGTGTGCGGTGTCCGGTTACAAGCGAGGTGAAAGAGACCGTGTGCTGCTGCTGCTGCTGCTGCTCTTGCTTCTGCCTTGCTTCGCGGGAATCGAGACACAAACCGGGGGCACGAGATGAACGCGCGGCGCAGGTACTTCTTCGTTCAGCTAAATACACACGCACACACGCCTTCATCATCATCCCCTCTTCCTTCACTCTGTCGTATACATATAGATGACACATGTGCGAGAGAAACGAAAATGATCTGTGTTGTATAATGCGCGCGGTATAAAGATATGGAACGAGTGGATGGTGGTCGATGGAAGAACCAGGGGGGATGAGAGAGAGGGAAGAAGGAGAGTCCCTTAACGGTGCGAGGGTGTATCGAATGTCCCATTGCGGTCGTCGTACCGTTTGGTGTCTTTTCCCTACACCATGGTACTCTTCTTCTTTCCCTCTTTAGTTCTTCGTTTCTCTCCCTCTCTCGTTCGGTTTCGTTGATGCCTTTCATGAACTGCTCCCCCCTCAACTACCCTGCGAGCTTGTTTCACGGTTAATTAACCTGCTGACAATCTGACCACGTGACGGTTAGCCGTAAAGGAACCCACCCTGGTTACACGACCGAGATCGGTACATCGCGGATGATTTTCTGATCGGCTGGAAAAACCGAGCGCGAAACAAGGACCGGGGTATCGGGTACGAGCGGGTTCTTTTTTCTTCTTCCTCTTCTTGTTCACATTCTTCTATAACTAGCCGCGGGCATCAACTTCACCCGTAAACAGAAGGGAATCTTTTCGACCATGAATGAAGAGACACGAGAGCCTTCGTATTTTCGGAGAAATTCGTGAGATCTTGAAAGATAGTGGACTTGTAGTCCCAACGGCAAGGGGGATGCTCGGGGGAGGGGGTGAATAAACGAAAAGGCTCCTCGAAGTCTCCGCCCGAAGATTCGTTTCTGTGTTCCTCGTTCTTTTCTCTCTCTCTCTCTCTCTTTCTTGCTCGAAGAGAAACCTCGAAAGATTCTCGGATGAATTTTTGTCCTTTTTTGCTCGACGCGCTTCCTTTGTCTATTCTCGCTCGGTCTCGAGTCGTTTTCTCGATCGAATCACCGTAATACGTCCGCTATAGAACAAGAGTCCTTCGATCTCTCGATGAAATCGATACTACCCTTAGCCTCAAACGCTCCCCCCCCCCCTTGCGCCACGAAATTCCACGTGGAGTTTCATTGTGACGAAGATTTCATTTCGATCGCAGGGATGTGGTACGGTTCGCGAGATTGTTATCGATACGATCGCCGAGAAGGGGGGATGAAAAAGAAGTGCAAGGTGAACGCGCGTGGCCGGATTGTGGATTAAAGGAGACTTTTGTACCTTCGCTTCTACCTTTCCTTTTCTTCTTCTTTTTTCCTTTACGTTCGCCCGACCTGTGTAGGTGTGTATCATGCATGGGCCGAAGCTGTAGCTGCTGGTTGTCGAGGGAGAGAGAGATAGGCAATACGCAGCCTCGGCCGCCGTTAGGATAGTTACACCAGCGAGGACGTGGCTGGTACCGGTTAACAAATGACCTGAGAATGATTTAGCACATCATACGCGAGGTGCGCGAGAGGCACGGGGAATAGCTAACACGGTGAAGCGAGAGAGGGGTGGGGGGAGGGTTTGCGTGCGTTGAGCCTTCGGCTCGTTTGCCTCATCGTGTTCAGCGAGACCCGATCGCCTCTTGACGCACCGACTCTCTCGTACATTTACATTTACATTTACACACACACGCACACACAAACATATATATATATATACATATACGTTTCTATCCCACACGTATAAAAGTTATCCTACACGACCACCGTCACTGCCACGTGATTGTTTTATGATTAAGCCGTTCACTCGAGGGGGTGAGTTTCGATTCCCGTGGCTTGTTTTTTTCTTCTTCCTGCTTTACCAATTTTTGTTTTTTCTTTCTTCGTCCCGTTACGAAGAAGGGATGATTAATCGTACGTGGAATTGAAAATAGATCGGATTGACTATTTTTCACCGGTGTCGTCTCAATTTCAAATCTTTTTTATCTTCATTCTGTTTTCTGCGTGTCGAGATAACGAAATTTACAACAATTTTAAATTACGATTATTAACAAAAATATTTTCCCTAGATTCCGACCCCTCGTAAAGTTTCAATACAGGGGGAATAGGAAGCAAATATAGAATGTAAAAAAGAAAAAAAAAGAAAAAAGATCGTAAAGAGAGCGAAAGAGACGTCGAGAAGGTCCTAGAAGGGGTGTTCTCTGTGTGTTACACTGATGCTGTATAAACTTTGTACATGTCACGGGTTTGTCAAGAGAGGGGGAGGGGGTTGAGCTCGAGGGAGGAGAAGGGGCCCACGAACTCTGAAAGGCAAACAGTTTAGCTGGAAACAATTGACTGCAGATTGAAGAGGGTTCGCGCTCGCGCAATCGAAGGAACGAGTACTGGAAGGGGGGGGGGGGGGGGGGGGGGGGGAGTTGAAGCGTATAGTCAGTCAGGGGAGGAAAGAGAGAGAGAGGGATCTGACGAGTGATCGTTCGCGGTGCAGTGGCGCGCGACTTCGATCCTACCGAATAAACGGCCAAGGCACGGGAGAGAGTTACATCTGTCCACGAAAAATAGAGCGACCACCGTAGAGTCGTAAAAGCGATTTAAACTATATAATATCGTAGCTGTGAAGTATTTGGAACTTTGAGAGCACGGTCGGGGTCTCACGAGGACGAGATGAGGCCAGAAAGATGAGAATTTAAAGGGGTGGAAAAAAACGAAAAAAAAAGAATAAAATAATGTTAAATTCAAGGGGGTTGAAACGAGATCGGGCAAGTTGGAACACTTCTATTAAGGGTTGGAGACTCGATCACGAGTTCGTAACGTTGCTACTGTAATTAATGAAAATTTGTTAATATTATGAAATTCGTTCGTTTTTAAAATTTGATCTTTTATTTTATTCATTATTTACTTTATTTTATCGTTTATATCAGAAACCCCAACTTTTCGAGAGAGTGAGAGAAGAGGATGGTTCTAACGGACATAAAGACGAAGAAAACAATAAAAAAAAGACAATTCCATGCCTAGACTCGTGTTAAGAGGTTCCGAAGACAAGTGACACTCGTCTCTCGTCTCGAGTGCAAGACGACATATTTTTGTTTTTCCCTTCTATTATGCTTTCCTTTCGGGCGCCTCGACATTCGTCGGAGATGCTTGAAAGGAGAAGTACAACACCCCGCAGTAAGTCGTTCCGCGTTTCCATTTCTACCGTATCTACGCTACTTTGGCACTAAACCACAATTTTCTCGCACGTATCGTAAAAGATCGCGAGCCCTTTCCATCATCGAGAGACCAACTACTCCTCTCGCTCCCATTTTTTTTTCTCGTTCTTCCTTCTCCATCCCTTTACTCTATCGTCGAAGACGTTTATATCGCGGTGAGAGTGCGCCGAGTAGTAATAGTGACCCCCGAGGTGGCGTGCCAGACGAAAGAAAAAAGAAAAGACAAAAAGCAAAAAAAAGAAACGAGTCGAAAGAAAGAAAAGACATTCTCTCGACCAACGGAAACAAACTTGACGCCAGGAACACTGTGTGCACATCCCCCTCAATCTCCCGAACTCTCTCAATCTCGTGTCTCCTCTCTCGTAAAAGCATCGTAGGATCGACCTCCTTTCATTTTTTCGTATTTTTTTTTAATTTTCGTTTCACCTTTTCCTCACCGAAAATTGATGGTCGACTAATAACCCGCGACGACCACGATTCACTTTTTACTTTTTTTTTCTTCTTTTTTCAAATTCGTTTTTTTTCTCTCATTCTCTCGCTCAGTTTCTTGACTCGTCGCTTCCGATAGCCCGTTTGTACATTAACCCCGTTGCTTCGCGATTCTCGGATCAGCCGGCTCGCTCCTCCGCTGGTCATTACAAAGTATAATGCGACGTCGCGTTTCCTAGATTAAGGCTGAACGGGCAGCGGACCGATACCTCGGTGTATCTCTATCGCTCTATCTCCTTCCGACTTTGTCTCTCCCGTCACATCTATCTAGCGCCTTTTCTTTCTCGCGTGTCAATTAGCCACGCTCTTGAGAGAGAGAGAGAGAAAACATTTTTTGTTTTTATTTGTTTTTTTTTATCGTCGACGTTACACAGGTGTTATTTATAAATATATAGCGTTGAGTTCCGTCGCTTCTATGACATTGAACCCGGCGAGACGACTTTCGTAATTTCGGCGGAATAAAAAAAAATTCGTAATTCGATATTTCGTCACCACGATCGGAGAAATGTGATTCGAACGACGAGGTTCGATTAACGTCCAGTACCGTATTAATTTCTCGTTCTTTCTCATGTGCTATTTTGAGTGCAAAAATTAGCGGAATTATAAAAAAAAAAAGAATTTACGACTAGAGATCGTAAATCGAGGGAAAAACGATATCGTCATTTTGTATACAATTTTTTTTTCTTAATCATTCGATATCGTAAATTGTTTTTCCGTCTATGCGCCAAGTTGATCGTTCTCACGTTTCCCAACGAGAGAATCTACGTCGGGGCAAAAACTTAATATCACGTGGCGAAGGAGCGAAGATCCTTCTGGTTTTTTGTCCCTATAGATTTTTGCCCCGGTTTGCCCATGCCTGGCGCATCGAGATTTCTACCCGGAGTCTCGCTCCGCGTTGATTGCCTCGACGCGCATAAATTGACTAACTAAGCGCGAGTATCGTGTCCTCCCGGCGAAATAAATCCGCGAGTACCCCTCTGGATCGTTCCCCGTTCGTTTGGATCCCGAGGAGCGTTAAATTTATACACGCACATTTATATATATATATGTGCGTGTGTGTGTGTGTAGATAGAAAGCCCGGGAGCGTCTGGCTCCTGGCCTTTTAACTGCACACTATTTATTCTACCGCTGCACAGAGTCCGAACGGAAAATCATTTCCGGCATTGATTTCGATATACCCTCCCCCCCCCCCCATCCACCTCTTGTCATACATACATTTATGTATTATAAAAAAAACGATAAATCATTCGACCGCGTAGGTACTTTCTTTTTCGCTCCTCTCGTTTTGTCTTTATTAGTTTTTTGTTTTTCGTCGTGGCCCGTTGCTTTATATCGAACCTCTCGGCCATATCGCGTGGTGCGCACGCTGATTGTGTCATACATAAAATTACGATAAATCCGTACCGAGGTGCGCACGAGCGCCATCTATGCCAGGGTACAACGGCGTTGGTCGAGACCCCCCGGGCGATCGGAGACCGAAGTGATATTTCCCTTTGAGGATCGATCCCCGTGCGCTTAATCGTTGTTAATTTCCCGACGGTGGTCGGTGGCGCCATCTACTGGATCTTTTTCCAACTCGATTTTAATTTCAATTATATCAAATTCGACGTAGGAATATCGGATTTTTTTCACCAGCGAGTCGATTTAACAATTAGTAAGAATCTTGATTAAAAAAATAATCTACTTTTTACGATTTAATTAAATAATGTTGATAACAAAAACAAAAAATGACGAACTTGTCGTAAAATTTTTCTTTTTTTTCGTTTTCCCCTTGGCCCTTCGAAATTCGCAGGCTGTAGCCGAGGGACAAATATATTAGGCAGCCGAGGATAGAGATATATATCGGCAAGATGAACATTCTCCGCGAGAGGAAACTGCGAAGCAAAAGAGATCCGTTGGCCTCTGCTTCACGAGATAGACGAGGAGTCGTTAGCGAGGCACAATACTGTTTTGACGTGAGCGCAGCATCTTTCGAGATTTTATATATACACACGCACATATATATATACACGTACGAAAGATATAGGGAATGGTAACACAAAAGAAGGCGAAGAAAGGTGTATATAAGGTAACTTCGACCTCCGCACCGCAACTGTACCCAGTAATAATATATATATATATACGTATATATATATATATAGCCCTGACTCAGTCTCAGACGGGCGGACAAATCGTTTCGAATCCCCCCTCCTCCCTGCCACCCCCTCCCGCGAGAACAAATGACAGTGGCTGTCGACGAATGGTTCGTCGTTTTCTGCAACACAAGTCCTTCTCTTTCCCTTCGCGCGCCGGCCCTTTTGTGAACACTACCTCATTACCGGTACCACAAATATTTCACACGTCTCCGAGACACACGTCGTGTGTTACTAACCCCCCTTCCCACTCTCTTGCCCCCTTTACCTCTCGCTCCTCGTTTACTTTCGCGAGACACGATCTTTCACCTGGCCGAAAAAGTAACCGTGCGCAATCGTGTCCTGGCAATCTTCCCGCATCGCTGCGATACTCCTTAGGATGAAAAATTTGCCGTTTCTTATTTACCGGAAAGAAAATTAGTTTTCTTTTTTTTTGCTTCGTGTCGGACGAAGATTTTGATCGAACGAGAGTTTGTCAAATGAACCATAAACGCGGCTCTCTATCTCCCGTCGTGACGAGTGCGAAGATCAAACGTGGCGGGCAAACACGCGAACCGAATGACATGCTCTCTATCTCTCTCTCTCTCTCTCTCTCTCTCGTGTTAAAAGTCTTCTCGCAATATGTGTACAGAGAGATCTTTTCTTTTCGCTCTCTTTCTCTCTCTTACTTTTAGCTCACCGTTGTAAAAACAGAGTCGCGAACGAGTCACGGGTCGAAGCTCGCGCGCTTTGCCTATAGGATTACCATTTGGATTAATCCACTATCCTCCCTCTACCCTTATCACGCACCCTTGTTATAAAGTACACATAAGAACGTTAGACGCACTCTTTTCTCTCTTACTCTCCCTCTCTCTCTAAGAGAAATACAAACACGAGGGAAAATCAAACTCCGTTACATATCGTTCTCTTTCGCAGGACGTAAGAGGATCGATTTAAAAATAGAAATAACAAAGACCCCCGGTTCGCCACTGCGACTTAACACGAGAACTCACGACCCTAAACAAATTCACGTAATTCGATCGAGAACTTGGCGAATGGAATTTACAAAAAATAAAAGATCAACGAGAAAAAGATACAAGAGAGAGGGATTTGGGGTGGGAAAATTAATTTTTCTTTCGAACGAATCGAAGGCATTTGTCGACGGTGTTGCGCGTAGGTTCGTTTAGTAAGGTTGCCGCGCGAGTCACTATCTTTTCGTCGAGTCATCGAGACGATGAAGAACGACGACGCCGCCGACGTGGCGATAAAGATGGCGGCGTGACGCGCGCGCTCGAGCTTCGAGTTAAAACAAGATGATGCGCGCGCACGATCGCGACGAGGTGAAACAGTCGGGTACACATTTGCATAAGTATGTTGGATTTTTGTGGATTCATCCAGGATATTATACCGAAATACTGAAGTTGGCTCGGTCGAAATGAAGAAAAAAAAAGAGAGAGAAGAAAAAATGAAGACAGACCGCGTGTGCTGGGCCGGAAATCTCGCCTTCTCTCTCCCTCCCTCTCCCGCCCTATCTATCTTTCGGGGACCACCGATTTCTCCCTGGGGATTAGCTCGGGCACAGGGACGGGCGCGGACGCGTTCAACGCACACACGAGAGGAGTCATGATTAACTTGTCAAAAATATTGGAGTCACGCTTCGAGCTATTTATTAAAAGTCTCCTTCTCTACCGGAATGCATTCTAAACACTCTCTCTCTCTCTCTCTTATTTCTTCTTCGCGGCGCGATGCGTTACTCAGGTGTTCCGTTGGACTCGACGATGCGTCCATTTTTCTATTGTTGCGCAACGATCGTTATTTTTTCCGAGATTTTTAAACCGTCGTTTCACAGTTGAGTTATAAATATCGTTATTTTATCTTTAAAATGATTCAAGGACTTTTGAGTTAAAAAATTATCTGATATTTTGAAACAGCGAAAATGGCTGTGTTCTGAAAAAAAATTAACTACGTCTCGTTTCGCACGAATGAAAAAAATTACCGGGAGGGAGGGAGGGAGGGAGGCTGCGCTCTGTGATCGAAAAAATAAATCTTCGCGACATTCGTATAATGGCACGTGGGACAGTGGTTGACAAACGAGACGGCCGACGAGCGGTGTCAAGCTGCTGCTGGCTTCAACGATAAACAATTGAAATGACGAAAAAGAGATTGTAAAAAGTAAAATAAATAAATAAATAAAAATCTCAGATCGTTTCGCGACGAACGACACAGAGAAACGAGGGAACGATAATTTAAACGATGACTCTCGGCTTCTTCCTCCTCTTCGTATATTCAATTACGAAATAATTGGCGGCCGGCAACGGGGATAGCGACGATCCCAGGACGAGGGAGAGACAGATGCGGGAGGAATCGAGAGGGTTGGTGCAAACGAGAAGAAGCAACGAAGTACGTAAGAAAGAGGAGGAAGAAGTCAAAGTCGATGAAGAAGAAGAAGAAGAAGAAGAAGAAGAAGAAGAACGTAAGAGGGATCGAAAAAGGATAAGAGATGAAATATAATAAGAATATAAGGCCCAAGGTGTCTTTGGTTCTCGCTCTGCTGACATTACTTCCAGCAAACCGCTTGCGTACGAGCGTATCCTACACAAGAGAAACAGAAATACTGAGAGAAAGAGAGAGAGAGAGAAAGAGAAAGAGAAGCCATTTCGCACTCGAGGTGACGAGCGTGACTTATAGGCCCCGCGAATTATAATCCAATTTGCGATTATCGTCGTTGCGCATCGTTCTCCTCGTCGTCGTTCGCCACGTTGATATATTGAAAAAAACAAAACAAAAATAACAAAAATACAAACGAAACAAAAAAAAGAATAAGAAAACTCATACGAATTTCGATGGGACCAGAGGGATAAAAAAATAATCAATCATCCGATTACGATATTCCTCTCATAAAAAAAAATATCAATAATTACTCTTACGTTTCGTAATATTGAAATAAAAAATTAAATAACTAATAAAAACAAAAAAACGTGCCAGGTAAACGTGACGAATTGGCCCGATCGCGTTCGTCGTTACATCGGTAACAAACGAGAATCTTACCTGACCGTTAACCCAGCCTCTCGCGCAAGCATTAAACGAGTCTCGGAAGCCCTCGCTACTATGTAACCGCTATACACACGCACTCACACATACACACACATCTATACAAATATAGCAAGAATATAAATACTCGTACAAAAAGCGCGAAACGACGATGCGCCCATAGAATCGCTGATGACACGCCTTATCTCCAGGCGTGAAGAGGCAAAAGCCGCGAGAGACAGGTGTACTCAAACCCATACAGACATATAAATACATAAACAAGCGCGAATCTACCGAAGCAACGGTCTCGGTCGCGTAACCCATAAGCAAACCTCGAGGTCCGGGAGCATCTTTCCTCCTCGTCTTCGACGTCGTTGTCGTCGTCACGTTGCGCCCGTAGCAAAAGCTCTTGATTCGTAATAACGAGAGAAGGTTAGTCAAAAGGGAGTGTAACGAGCCGTCTCTAGACACACATAACCGCGAATGGCGAAGACGAAGAAGAATATCTACGCGGGTTCTTTCTCGCTCGTCGTGTCTAACGAGCTTGCATTGTGTCTCACGTAACGATATAGATATATCTTGCTCTATGTTACTCCTTGATAATTCTTTGGATCTCTTCTTCTTCTTCTTCCTTCTTCTCGTGTAGATAAAAAAAAATAAAAGATAAAAAAAACAAGAAACGTGGATAATAATACGATCGTAGTCACGGCGAACGTATTTTCAGGAGGTATGTATACGCGAGTGCCGAGGGACTTGCGCAAGTTTGCGACTCAGTGTTATATATACACGTATCTACCTACGTACGCGAGTGAACGTGCGAACGGAGGAGTCGAAGTTCTCGCAATCTATACGCGAGGCCTGCCTTTTTACCTATTTGCTGTTTCTACCGCTTGAGTGCATCGGAGTAGGTAATCGTATCCATTCTCGTTCGCGTATCGTTCCTACCTTTTTTTGTTGGTGTTTTTCTCATGAGGCGTATTTCATTTTGCACCAACGACTGGATGACCCTAATTACCTCGATATTATACGATCAACTTGAGACAAACTTTCCCTCTTGTAGATAGCGTCGATACGCGGACGCTGTTGTAACTGTGGAAGTTCAGTTATCAATCTCAAAAGTCTAGCGATTAATTAAATCAGGAAAAATTGATCGATCGATCGATTAAACTTAATTATCAATTTTTTCAATCAACGATTGTTACTAAATTAATCCTCTGATAACGTTCGTACGAATTTACTTGGTCGAATTCGATTTTTTAGTGGAATTAAAGGGTTTAGTTGTGAAAAAATCCGCAAGGTGGCGCCACCGGTACCATTAGCGAGGTTCGTTCGGATAATTTGCTGTGATCGATTCGCCAAGACCGAATATCGCTTTGATTTTTGATCGGACGCGAGTAACGACTGTAGTTCCTTCTTAAGAATAAAAAAAAATGTAAATAAAATAAAGAAAGAAGTGCGAGCCGAACAAGCGCGAAAAGAGAAGGTGGCGACCACCGTGAAGGATCGAACCGGTTCATTTATTTCGCACGAACGACTCGATTACTATTGATATCTAATATATGTATACGGTACGATGACGATTTATGCGTATAATATGTATTTATACGTTAGCTACCGTCGCGACCAAATCGGGATCGGGTGAAGAAACGCGTATCGTCGATTAACGATGTCGAGCGAGGCTAACGGAGAATATACGCCGCGAGATGGCGCTGAAGGGAATGGGCTGAAGGAAATCGATGCCGTGGCAATTCTTCTTTTTTCCCCGTCTCGACCCGATATATTTGCCATCGGGATGAAGTCGTTCGGGCGCGCGCTCTCGGGGATTAGCGTCTGTCTCGTCGATCGAGACGAGCCAAAAAGCGAGATGGAAAGGCGCGAAAGAGAGAGAGAGAGAGAGAGAGAGAAAAGGACAAGTTGATAGTGTACGTGCGAAAGGGGAAATTGAATACATTCTCGCGACGTCGATCGAGACAGAAAGAGATAGAAATAGAGATGTCCTATATGGTGACAGTCGTTGACACCCCTCGCACCCATCGATAGGAAATAACGAAAACGGAAGCAAAAAATCAATATTATCGAACATAGATCCCCGGTACCCTCTTCGTCACCGTTTAAAAGCAACTTTCTCGTTATTTAAAACATTATTCTAAAAATAAACAACGAGTCGAGCTAGGAGAAGAAAAAATTATAAATGTTTAACAAGGGGGTAATTAGGGTTGTATATATATATATACGAATAATACGATTGACTCGATAACTTCATCATTTTCATGTTGCTCGTACGAGCGAGCGCACACGAGAGCTACGAAGAAACCGGCAGTAACGTTACATATGTTAAAACGTGAAATTAATCGGGAGTCGCGATAAAAGATAGCCGCGTTAATGACTTACCAACACGTGAAAGGAGAATGGAGAAATATAAATACGTTTGTACGAGTATGTGTGTAAAGCTATAGTTATAATATTCACGAGAAGCTTATATTCCGGCCGGTCACTCGTTTTTTGCGTAAACGCGCGGCGCGCGATAGGATCGCGTGAGCCTCGCCACTACGGGGTCCCGGTATTACGAGGATAATACACTTTGTAATCGAGTGCCTCTTACTATACGTGTATATTTTACGTACGCGTGTGTGCGAAACTCGTATTGTTCTCGAATCTAGGACGATAGTCGATGGTTTCGTTCTGTACCGTTGTCGTACAATGAAAACGCTACGCTCATTACGATCTCGAGTACCACACCGCGTATAGCAAAAAAAAAAAAAAAAAAAAAGAAAAAAGAAAAATATTCTACGAGAACCGCGTCGACTGGCGAAGATCGTATTTTTTTTCAGCCACGGTCAAACTTTGTACGAGTTGAAAACAAAATTATCGGCGCGATATAAATAATAATAATAGAAATAAAAAATATTAGGTCGATTATATAATATTGCCAAGCATGATTAATTTTTTTGAAATACTTTGTCACGATATGAAAGAATTTTTTATAAGAAAATTAAGCTTCGATAAAATTTTTTATTATTTTATTAAAATAATAATGATTCGAGTTTTGGGTATTTTTTTTTTAGTTGAATAGTTACCAAGCTTTACGAAAAGTTTGACTGTATGACCGATAACACCAAGAATCGTGGACGACGCGTCTCTATGGCGTCTCTTTGGCGTTTCTGAACGAGAGTCGTGTACGGGCAACGAGAATATCCTTGTCGCACGAGCCAGCCGCGGTTCTCACTCTCTTTGCCCTCTGCGCTCTTGATGTCGTAATAACGGAATAATAAGCGCGGCGGCTCGTTACCCCCGGGTAGCGAAAGTACGGAACGAAAGGAAGAGAGAGAGAGAGAGAGAGCGATAGGGAGGGAGAGAGTATACATAAAATAACGCTGTGAAAGTGGTGGGGGGGTAATTATTACCCCTACGTACATATATATAGATATACATCGCCAACGTTATTCCATTCACTCAACGAAAGCCAATATCACGTTTATTCTCCTTCGCTCTTTCGTCGCGTTTGAAAACATACGACAAAGGCAAAGAAACGTATTTACCTCTTTTCAGAATAAAAGAAATATTTACAGCGTCTTAATAGACACGTTCGACCTTGTAAACATCGAGCTCAAGGTCATTTAACAATATATTTAAAATAAAACGATCAAGGTCATGTACAACAATGTATCGATGAAAAAAATAATAATAAAACAATCGAGGTCGTACAACACGATGCAATTTGTTCGATATATCCGATTCGAGTTATCGAGTTTGTTCAACAACAAGCCACGAAACGAAATCTCACGTAGACGGAAGAAATAAGGCACACGTAGAAAGAATGCGACTCGGTTCTTTATTATTATCGCGTGAAAACAACGGAGATAGGGAAGGAGAAAGACCGAGGGAGACTGAGAAAATCGAGTGGAGCGAAGGTTTATTGAATTTGACACTTCAAGAACTCGGAACATTGAAAAGGGACCGAGAGAACGCAGTTTCTGGGTTCTGTTATGGGACGAGCAATATCAAGAGAGAACTCCGGAGAGCTCTGTTGCCCTTCGCGTGTACGTATACAAACGCGTTGATGGTTGAGACAGATCAGGAGGGGAGAGGCTCGCTTTGTCCCGAGGGAAACGAGCGTGGATTCGCTAATTTCGAACCAGAGACGTGTCTTTCTCTCTCTCTCTCTCTGTCTATCTTTCTATATTCTACGCTAGCGAGGATATAATTCGATGTGAAAAAAGAAACAAAACAAAAATTGGCCACGATGAATTCCCGTCGGAGCGAATCGAGTTGCGAAATAATTTTGAATCTAAATTTTTTAACGAATTATAGTCGAGAGTAATTTATCGATTCCAATGTTGTCAGGAGATGGTGCTTCAAATTTTAATACGCGTAATATTCTACCGTTCGGTTTTTAATCAATTGACAAAAAAGTCGAGAGGTCAGCTTTAAAAAAACAAATAATAATAATAAAAGAAAAAATCCATGTAATTTCCTGTTAACTTCCTTAGAAGAGTTTTATTCTACCCGGATAGCAATCGCGAGAAAATTCGTCGCGTGTTGAAAACCGACTCTATATACGTCATATACTCGGGGAAAGATCGTTTTTTTTATATTCGCAATGGAAAGGTCCTTCCGAGTCGCGTAGGGTCAATTCCCGAGGTTCGAGGAGGTGGCACGCTATTCTTGGCGCGAAATTGCCTGAAATTGGTTTACACGGGACCGTGCGCATAGAAAAGAAGTCCTCCTTGGCCGGCACATATGTATTCGAGAAGTATGTACGAGTGGACGGGAGCTTGGAAATTGATTCGCTTCTTCTTCCTCGCCTCTTGGGGAATCGTTTAATTTTTCTTGTCGTGAGTTTTATTTTATTTTATTTTTTCTTGCTTCCTCCATCTAAACTGTGACCCCTGTGCAGAAGACCGATCAAAACATTGCACGATAAACTACTCGACGCTTCATTCGTTTCAAGCAACGGCTTTTATTGCCGGTCAAACTGTTCCCTGACACTTGACGGCCCTGCCTCAAGTCGAAATCGCGGTGTGAGAAAAAAATGAAGGAAAATGTTGGACTGGTGTAGTCGATAAAAAAAAATATACTGGATTTTGTTATTATTGACTCGTTGCCAAAAGTTAGAGGATTTTCCAAAGTCAACCTAAACCGGTTCACTCGGATGACAATTTTTGTGTATAAAAAAATATACATCGTTTCGAGACTTTCGTTATCTCGTGCCGGTGGCAAGATTTATAAACGACGGGAGAGGAAAAAAAAAGAACGAGAAAATGAGAAGATGAAGAAGGGATTCGCTCAAATGGAAGAAAAATTTCGAGGGTTACTTTGTCCTTAATTTTTTTTAGTCCTCGTCGAGACGAACACGAGACGATGGATCGAGTTATCGCGTTGGAGGAAGAAGCGAAAAGAACGAGGAACGGGAGAAAAAACGAAATTAATAAAATGAAATCAGTCGCTGCTGCCCTGTGGCAGCGGGGAATTAACTAAACGAATATTCCTCTTCCGTCTCGCGAGACCGAGCGACTACCGAACATTATAGCCCAGCGTTTACTGGATTATATTCCGACTGCTTTAAACATTTGTTTTTAAATCAGGCCATTTTTAAAAAATTAAATTGAAAAGAATGTTAACTTTGTTCGTTCGTCTACTCGATATTGCAAGACAAAATGTACGAAACCCGAATTCCAACTTGCAATGACGATCGAAATAAATGAAAATAACTTTAAACACTTACTTGAGGATGTCTTCGCTCGCTTGCCGAATTGTGACAAGTTCGTGTCGGCGAGCTGCTCATACCGCCGACGCTATGTTCTCGAAGCTGGAAAACGTACGGCGATGCAGGCTCATAATGTACGTAAAGCGCATCATTCACCGCGATACATATACAAAATGTATGACTTCAGGGTACAGAAATGTGTTTATGTTCGTTTTTAACGCGAAATCGTGGTATTCTGGATGAAACATCGCATAATACGAAGTGATTTATGCGGAACAACTTTGGCACAAGACACACACTCGCCGCCATGTTTTTTAGCACTGTTTCCCAGCAGGCTGCGCGCGCGCACTCCTTGCTTAATGACATTTCGGAAATGCATACCGCGATGCGAGCTGATAATCAATGAAAATCGAGTCATTGAAAGCAGATATATCGATAAATTATGGGCCCAGAGTACAGAAACGTATTTACGCTTGTTGTTATCGCACAATTGCAGCGTGTTGCACAAAATATTAAACAATATCGATCGATTTATACGGAACAACGATCTCACAAGATCTACACTCGTCGCCATGACACTTTTTACTACCGCCGAGTCCCGGGAGAGGCGCTGATGAGAGCGCGGTGAAAACATTTTCACTGCAATAATTCGATAAAAAGTGTGGGGTTTTTATTGCTCGCATGTTACACTTGCGGCGCCACATGCTGGGGCTAACGCCAGCTCGTTGTCAGTTGGAGGGGGCGGGCTGGTGGAAATGCCGGCTGTCAATGTTTAACCCCTATTACATGTGCGAAGATTGAGAAAACGAGAATTATAGTGCTGCAGGAATTAAGAAACGAGTGATTAAGGAATACTGAGGACATTTCGTACTTCATAACTACGCAGAAACCGTATGGCGAAAGAAATAACCCGTTATGTCGTCCAAAAAAGTGCCATGTGTTATCGTGCAACATTTGTTTACCTTTCACCTCCGTCAGAAGATACATTAAATAAGTATTTGGACACCTACGAATAAAATGGTTGAATCATAAATGAAACAAGGCATCTTCGCTGATATGCAAAGATACAAGGGGAAAAAGGGTCAGGCATAGCATGCGCGTGTATACAATATTGTGCCTACCGCGTAAAGGTTAGTTTGCATCGAACAGCAAAAACCTTGATCGCGCCTCGTAGAAGCCTCTATATGCCCCTTCCTCTTAATTGCTTAATCAAACGTTATAAATCTTGTTTCAGAGGCATTTACGCGCGATATATACCGCTTGATCCTCTTTCTCGATCGTGTCTCGTCAATCCCATTGAATTATTGCCGCCCAGGCGATATATATTCCATCCCGAGACGAGAGTTCTCGACCACACTTCGGGATATTCGATACGTAGATTATTTCAAAGATATATATTTTTTTTTCACGACTTAGATCTAGATGTACGATAAAACTTTATGCTAAACGTTTCAGCGAATCTTGTGCCCTCGGTAATAAACTAAAGTTCTTGCTTAGTAACAACCTACACTATTTTTTATTTTAATTATTAAACGTGATAATATTATTGATAAATTCTCCATTTTTCCACACGGCATGATTTTGTCACTGCGCCGCGCTGAATTTCGTTCAACCCATTAGCCACAACACGAGCATACTTAACATACATGATATAAAGAGTGACCTTTTCTTTTGGATATCGTTTTTCCGGCGGCTCGACTCTCAGCATCCGGTCTCGATCCTTCTTCCACCCTTTCGCTGTCCGATCAGCGGACTCTGAGCCCTTCCTTCTTTTACACGTAACACGACGCTCGTTTGTGGTCTCATTAAAAGAGGAGGACACCCGGTACATTAAGGGATAACCGTAGACTCCGTTGATGTAACGCAATACTCGAGAAGCAAGCCAGCTCACTCTCACATAGACAAACACACACACACACACACACACATGGAGAAAACGAGTGAGCCGCCGATGTTGCTCCCGCTGCTGCTGGTGGTGCTGCAGCTACGAGAGACGATCTCTCGGGGCGATCCTGATCCTTGAATGAGATGGTATCTCATCCGTGATCCTTCGCGCTATACCATATTACGAAGTAATACCTACACGTCGGGTATACGGCCGGATCGAGCGACGAGCTCGCATAATATACGAGAACCCGATACTCGCATCAATGAGAATTATATTATATACTATTTAAAGTATATACACGAATGGGGGTATAGGCCGCGATACAAAATAGAAAAAGAATGGACGAAGGGACAAAGTATGGGAATTTTTGTTTCTTCCTATGAAAAAAAGAGACAAGTTTTCTTTCGCTCGTTCATTGTTCTTTCAAAGATGATTTTCGTTTGGTGACGAAAGTAATAAAGAAACGATTATTACTACGTTAGACGTACCTTTTATCGTCCCTCGATGGTTCCCGGTGTATTCGATGTCCTGGAAGGAAACGTCCCTTCGGGCTATGAAATTGTTACCCCTATCGCGAAACCAATGATATCCATGCCAAAATCGCATCTCCATTCGCGCGCCACGGGGTGTCTCGGTCACTGGAGCATGAAACAGTTAAGCATCGACAATGTAAGCCAATCAAGCCATGGTGGATATTCGAAATGGTTACGAAGGGCGATGTTGTACATGGTGCTTCTCTGGTGGTGGTTCTCTCGTTGGTGACACACGCGTTTCGCATATCATCTTGCGCGGAGGGGAGCAATCGGTCCGGTAATCGCTCGAAA